>BSBM01000093.1:20127500-20625000 GCA_027924585.1 Larix kaempferi | reverse complement strand
GTGAATGGAAGACCCATCTTAAGAACACTCATGAATCTGTTCCTCGCTTAAACCCACTCAAGCTCATGAGAATTCGAGTATCTGTTAAATATTGGGAACTTGTATTTCATGAGGTTTCTCATGTGATTCAGAAAGGACAGAAAATCTATGCCAGACAATGGATGTTGACTGACAATTACATGGAGACTCTCAGTATGCCCATGTTCGTTGAGATAACAGAGTCGGTTCTAGATAAATTGAGGATTGCTAAGGTGGACAAGCAAAGAGATCAATCAACTGATGTGATATGATGCACTTCTCAAGTTGATATGTTTGTTCTTAGATCATTTATTTCAACTCCTGTACATTTGAAATCCACTTTACAAAGATTCCTAGATAATTGGTCAAAAAATAGGAGAAAGGAAGTCATATCCTATTCGTGTACGGCTCAACTCCAGTAGGAGCATGCCAATTTTCCTGATGTAACCGAGGTATGGGATTTATAGTGTAAAAAGAAGGATTATCTTACTATTCCTAGTCATGATAGTTAGTTGTCCCTAAGGTCTAGGAAATCTTTTGTTGATTTTGTGGATCTATCTTATCCATTTTGTTTTATTTATTTTCAATCAATTAGAGTGTAGAGGGGGGAACACCCTAGCTGAACCTCTAGTGGAATTTTCTTGTACCATAAATTGTGGAACTTTCTGTATCTTTTGAGAAAGTTATGTAATTATTTGCAATCATGTTAATGGAATATGGAGACTATTATGCATTTGGACCTCAACATGGTTGAAGTTTGAGTTTTCTTAACCTTTTATGTGTTTTCTTGAGTTTAAATATATCCTCCTGACATATTAGTTAATGGTTTGAATGGTTGTAATTGCAGAGGTTATAATTGAATCTAATGGATTTATTCATCAGTACATTTAAATTACCGTGAATAGAGTACATGGAATATGTTCAGTATTTTTTTATCACAAATTCCTTTGTGATTTATTAATATTTGGCAATGTTTATATTACTATAGAATTGAATAGATTTCTTTTTTATTAAGTTCATTAACTTTTACTAGATTTCAGATGTATAAACTAATGTTATCTTGATAACGTTTTTATCCTAGTTATATTAGTAAGTTTGTTTTGATTAATTAAGGATTTGTTCTTATTTAATTCATTGCATTCTATTTAATCAGAGATCAAGTAAAATGATTTTTATTCTAACAAGATTTTCAGATGTAGATTAACTTGTACTTATGATTTATTTCATTTCATAGTTAATTAGGTTAATGTTTTAGGATTAGGATTCCATTAGCCGATTTCTCCTATTCAAGGAGTAAAACCCATTTGTAGCCAATGGAGGCCTTATATATATCGAAAACACTCATACCAAATGAGGGAGTAATAAGGTGACTTTTGCGTAAGGTTATCTGAAACCTTCGGATTGGGTTGTTTCCTTTGCGTTGATGACTTGGACCATTTCAGGCATCAACATTTTCACAGACTCAGAAGATTGTGGAATTTTGGCCAGATCTCTTTATTGTAAAGGATCTAAGGCTTTGGGGGGAATCCCTTGCTTTAGGATATTTGGATCCCATGGATGTAATTTATAAATTTTGTGATTCTCCCAAACCGACTGCAACAACTGGATCGACTGCACTCATCGCTCAGACCAACAACATGAGTTGAATTTGGAATGAATGACTTGGACATCTAAACTTTTGGAGTTTGAAGATGATGGAAACTCATAATATGGTCACTAGTATCCCAAATATTGTTCCACCTAATGAATTTTGTAGAGGATGTGTGCTTGGAAAGCATCGTGAGGAACCCTTTGATTATGAGAAAGCATGGCAAGCACAGAACTGACTGGAACTTGTTCACAACGATCTCTATTGTGTGAACAAACCCTCATTAGCAGTTGTGAAGTATATTTCGACTTTTATTGATGATTTATTTAGAGTTACATGGGTATATTTCTTGAAGAGTAAGATTCATGTCTTTGAAATATTCAAGGAATTTATAGCATTGGTTGAGAAGCAATGCGGTCGACCCATTAAATGCTTGAGATCAAACAATGGTGGGGAATACGTGAGTTGATAATTTGAAGAAAATATCTTGAAAAATGGTATTTCTTAGAAGAGGTATGTCCCTCACACTGCTTAGTGGAATGGATTCGTAGAGAGAAAGAATTGGACTTTGGTGGAAATGGCCAGGTATGTTATGCAACACATTTCCAATAAGAGCATGAAAATAGCATAAATAGACCAACGAGAGTACTCCACGCCTTAATAATGAAGAACATAGATGAATATAAAGCCACTTTGAGGGGGGAACCTCCTTATACAATGTACTAAGTACACAAGACACAATAAGAAAATATACTCAAATGAAAAGATATCCTTCCTATATATAGGAGATTACGAGGTACAATTGAAACTCACTGAACCAATCCAACATAACTAATATAACCATACTAATGGAAATTACAACTAATGAACCAAAGCTGACATCAAAACTAATGCAATGCACCACAATATAGGGGGGAATGTGCCCACATTTAGGGCTTAACATGCCCCTCCACTTCATACAAGTCTTGTCCTCAATGCTTGATTAGTTGTGGATGCTTATATATGAAGGACTCATGTTCCCATGTCAAATATTCAACTGGTAAGTTCTTCCACTTGATGAGGTACTCAGTAATAGTTCGATTTCCTAGTTGTTTGGTCCTTGTTTCAATGATTTGTGCATGTGCCAAAATGAATTTTCCTTCTTCATCAAGCTCTAGAAAGAGTGTTTGAATTAGGATATTGTCTCCTATTACATTCTTTAAGCAAGAAACATGGAAAAATTAATGTACTCTTAAATATGAAAGGAGCTCCAATTTGTAAGCCATACTACCAATATTATGCAATGCTTTATAAGGACCATAATACTTAGGTTTTATTTATTGTCCTTATTTAGTTACTTGAGGGACATCTTCTTGCAAGGATGTAGCCTCAGAAATACCCAATCCCCTTCTTTGAAACTCCTTTCACTGCGATGCTGGTTAGCTTGTTGTTTCATCCTGTTTTTGACATAGCTAGGTTGTCCTTAAGTATCTAGAGAACATCTTGTTGGTGCTCTATGTGATCTTCCATGGATTGAACTTTATGTTTTAATTTTAAGGGAGATGTGATAGATGGAGGTTGGTACCCATAAAGTTCCATAAATGGAGAAATTTTTTATGAGGTATGGAAGGAAGGATTGTACCACCATTCTGCCAAAGACAACCATTTCACCCACTATGTTTGTTTATCAAATGAAAAGAAGATATCCTTCCAAAACTTTGTTCACTATCTCAGTTTTCCCATCATATTGAGGATGATAAGATGAACTGTGAGCCAATTGGGTACCCAAACAAGAAAATAATTTAGTCCAAATTTTATAGTGAAAATTGGATCTCTATCACTTACAATAATCTTCGGATTTCCATGTAACTTTTGAATTGTTTCAATAAAGGATACAACTATTGTACTGGAATTAAAAGGGTGAGAGAGTGCACAAAAAAGTGCATTCTTCGCGAGTCTATCAACAACCACCATAATAACATTATTTCCTTCTTACTTGGGTAGACCTGTGATAAAATCCATCGAGACTACCTCCCAATGTTTGCAAGGTATTTCTAATGGTTGTAGAAGTCCCGGGGTCTTAATTGTTTCAACCTTATTTTGTTGGCAAACCAAAAATTCAGCCATGAACCTTTGAACATCATATTGAAGACCTTCCCAAAAAAATCCTTCTTGACCCTATGGTAAGTTTTTAGGAATCCAGAGTGCCCACCTCTAGGAGAGGTGTGTAATTCTGAGAGGACCTTTTGTTTGAGTTGGTATTTTTTGCCTAAATATAAGCGATCCTTATACTATAGTGAATCATTTTTTCACACAAAATTATTTGATACACTGGGATTGTTCTGTATCTTTTGAATGAGTGTCCATGCAAATAGGTCATTTTTCCATTCTTCCCTTGCTGCTACTACCCAATCG
Organism: Larix kaempferi; assembly: GCA_027924585.1. Taxonomy (NCBI): domain Eukaryota; kingdom Viridiplantae; phylum Streptophyta; class Pinopsida; order Pinales; family Pinaceae; genus Larix; species Larix kaempferi. Next base: position 20,621,000 of record BSBM01000093.1, on the reverse strand, counting down.
GGTTGCAGAATGGAAATTGCAAAAAGTAATGCCCCAACATATTCATCTTTTCTGGATAGTGCATCTAGCACCACATTCTGTTTCCCTTTTTGATAGATGATTTCAAAGCCATATCCCAACATCTTGGTTACCCATTTTTGTTGCTCTTCTGAAGATAGTCTCTATTCCAGGAAGTATTTAAGACTATCATGATATGTTTTGACCTTGAAGTTCCTACCTATTAGGTAAGGACACCATTTCTTAAGAGCGTGTATTATTGCTAACATTTACTTTTTATGAATGGACTTCTATGATTTCTTTCCCTTGATTTGATGAATTGTGAAAGCCAACGAGTGTCCTTCTTGCATTAGAACAACACCAATGCCATTTCTTGAAGCATCACATTCCACAATAAAGGTTTTTATGAAGTCTGGTGTGTCCAAAACATGACCTTTGCACATTGCCTCTTTCAATTGTTGAAAAGATTGAGTTGCCTCTACAGCCCAAGAAAATGCATATTTATTCAATAATGTTGTTAGAGGCATTTCTATTTTTCCATAAATCTGAACAAACTTGTGGTAGTACCCTATCAGACCTAAGAATTGTCATGTCTCTTCTTGACAAAAAAATTTTTGTAAGGGTCCAACGACCAAATACCACTACCTTAATACTATTTCCATTTGAAGTGAACATCAACTAAGAGCAGGAACTATGTTTAACCTGGCGAGATTATGCACATTAAAGTATAAGTTAGGCATAAATTTGTCTGCCATCTGCAACAACATGCAATGTGACATATCCCGGGTTAAACAATTCATACATAAATAGAATTCCAGTGTCATTACAGTCCCTAGACTATAAGGTGTTTTAACCTGCCCTATGTAATATTATTATTTATCTGGAATGCATACTATATTCCCAAAAATATAATCGTCGTAATTTAATAGGGTGCTATAGTCCTAAGGACTATGAGCACAACTAATACTCACATCTTATAAAGCATAGATTATACTAAAATCCACTTCCATGGTACTTGCTCTCTCACGCAGTCTGAGTTAGCTGGGGCTTTCTCCTTCATTTTTTCCATCTTTTTCCTGCATTTTCCATAGCTGGGAACTCGTTTTGTATTGCACAGTGGCTAGGAGGAAGGGAGTCACGATTTGGGGGTTTATGGAGGCCGTTTCTGTCCCTTGAATTCCCATAAACATTTTCTGGAAACGATTTTGCTCTCCCAGGGTTGATTCCCCATTTTCCATTTCGTTTTTGGTTGCCCACGTTTTTACTGAAACTAATGGGAACCCATTCTGGGCATCCCACTGTCAAAACGTATCTCTTCATGCCCAACATTTGTGATTTTGCTATTATTTGAATCCCTATTTTGGTTTGAACTTGTGAGCAAGAAATTAGGAGTGGAAGTGGACCAGGATTGGCTTGATAAACCTAGTGAGGAAAGTAACCTCTCAAGAAGAGCAAAAGGGTTGGCTACTAAATGCACACCTTGAACAGTACTGGATTGGAAGGTATGGCATGAGGTACTGTGTAGTAGTGAAGGGAATACTTCCTTGTGTCGAGTGTGTAGGCATTGTGGGGAACCAAGCTGGATAGATCTTGTAGAGGTATCCTTAGCTCCGTGGTTGAGCTCACTAGCTTAGCAATTCTTCTTTTTCATTGCCTTAGTAGCCTGATAAACCCAACTATAGATTGGCTTGGCTGATTTTGGTGTATGTCTAGTTATGTGTGAGTTTAGTGTTCCCTTTTTCCTTATAGAAATCATGCCCAGCTCGGGGGTTGCAGTTGTGTTGAGAGATCGATTAGCACAAATGGCCTATGGCTGGGTGGAACGTTGCAGCGGCATAGCTAGTTGCTCGGGACTACTTTGTTTTAAGATAAGTACTCTCTTGTGTTAATTCTGTAATGTATTTATTTGATGACTATCATGAATATCTTGAATGTATGCTAGATGTGTAATAGAATTTACTTCTGTTGTGTTTCTTGCATATATATATACATTTGCATATCTCTTTTTATATTTCTGTGAATTATGTTAATAATAATGGGGCTAGATGCCTGGTTTTAGCTTCAAGTTCTCTCCATCGCACTGGTATGATGGGAGGGGACGTTACAATATGTAATGCAATATAGTCTTGACTTACTATGCAAGATATATATATATATATATATATATATATATATATATATATTACACCTAGCTTTTGAACACACTAAATACACAACTAACCAAGCATTAAGGTCTTAACTTGATGTGCAATATGTATACATATATATATATAAACATGTAGATATATATATATATATATATATATATATATATATATATTGTTTTTTTCTCATAATATTCGCCAAAATTTACACGTTTAAGTAGTAAATTGTATGTTTCATATTTAATATTCGCCTACCGATCTCTATATACATTTTTTTCAATCCAAAATAATCGCCTAGAATACTATAATCAAGTATACTATGTTTTATGTAAATATAGGCGATATTAAAGACTAAAAATGACCAAATAACGGATTTATTTTTTGAAAAAAAGCCCCAAAAATAGCCAATTGGTGAAATTTCGCCCCTAAAAATTTCCTTGTAGTGCACATATATATATATATATATATATATATAAAAGCTACATGAACCTTAGCACAAGATTTATCTTATAAACGAATTCCAATCAAATAATAAAGGTCTTTAGATTATATATGTGTGTGTGTGTGTGCACTACAGGAAAAATTTTAGGGGCGAAATTTCGCCAATTGGCTATTTTTGGGGCTTTTTTTAAAAAAATAAATCCGTTATTTGGTCATTTTTAGTCTCTAATATCACCTATATTTACATAAAACATGTTTTTTTCTCATAATATTTGCCAAAATTTACACGTTTAAGTAGTAAATTGTATGCTTCATATTTAATATTCACCTACCGATCTCTATATACATTTTTTTCAATCCAAAATAATCGCCTAGAATACTATAATCAAGTATACTTTTATAATCCTTAAAAAATACCCTGGTGCACTATATATATATATTGACCGGCGCTACCAAGGTTATCATACCAACATTCACCATGGTAAAGCCATGTCCCTCCGTAGACATAGCACTAGTGCAAAGTTCATTTTTCCCAAAGTAATAACTAAGGGTATCCATACAATACAATGTTGGTCTACCTAACTATGTAAACACTCATTCCATATGATATATTGTGCATGGTTAATAATTAAGATGAAAGGTTGGTCAATGAATTAATGTGGCAACTGTGACCGAGGTAGTGATGTGGTTGTGCCACACAACTTGACTATCCAACAACCATGTTTTAAACCTTGACTTGGGTTTCCACTGTGGCAGGTATGCCAAGACCACTCGCCACACCAAAGGTTCCAACAATATTGTGTAAATGCTTGGGTCGACATGGCCCCAATTTGGTTGACTCCATTAATAGCTACCCCCACTGTGAATCCGAGCTTAAATTTCATGATGCCACTATCTAAAATGTACTGGGTACTAGTTCCGGACTCATTTAAGTTGCCAAGTATTGCCACCATCGATCTCGACTCAATACAGAGTTATGGGAAATCGTGAACGATCTCTGTCATTGATTATGGATGTTGTGGTTTTCGCTCCTAGCCATTTTACAGGCGTGCATTAAAACACAGGCCACCGGTTTCAGAGGTGACCATTACCTCTCACTCCCGATGCAAGAAACATATGGGAAGGGTTGGTCTTTGAAGTCTTTTCATTGTTACTTGTCGGGGTCTGAGCAGAGAGCTTCGGCTCTGTGTCGATAGTTCACGCTAAGACATACATGGAAAGGATCGACTCCACTTGAGGGCCATTGAACCGAAGAAGGAAGGTGTTCGACTTCTATGCTGAACTGGTGAACAGGAAGTGACAGAGCTCGGTGAATTCGTCCCACACATGCGAAGGTAAGAACTATTATCGAAAAATCCAGAAATCGCGTTCTGCTGAGCCTGTGCGTTAGGGTTAATCGAGCTGAGCATGTGCAGGTATGGCGGCGCCTGGGGGAGGGGAGGCCACCCCCCCCCTTCGAGTTCGAAGGAGGATGCCTTCAGAAGGCTCCTCTCTAGCAAAGGGAAGAAATCCTCTGTCCCGGTGATTCCGAAATTCATTAAAAAGCTGGAGGAAATCCCTGAAATCGCCCTTCCTGAAGAAAAACCAATGAAAATTGCCCTGGCTCTGGATAAGTGAGGTTTAGTGGGTCAATTCATGGGTCTATGGCCATCCACCAAGACCACAGATGACTGGATATAGAGGAACTGGAATCCCAACCTGAAACATGGGGTAACTTGCTACCCAGTTGGGAGAGGGTTCTTTGTCTTCGAATTCATATCTGAAGAAGACCGGGACTTGATTTTTAGAAATGGCCCCTACTTCATGGGGACGCAGGGCCTTTACTTGAACAAATGGACGCTAGACTTTGACCCCACGGTTGATCTTCCCAAAGAGGTGCCGGTGTGGGTCAGGCTCCCCAATCTCCCGATGCATTGCTGGGACTTCGAATCATTGCAGAGAATAGGGAACGGAATCGGCCGCTTCATTGACAAAGCAGACAACAAAGGACAATACACATGCGCCAGAATCTGTGTTGAAGTGGATCTTGAAGCCGGTCTCCCGGAGGCAGTAAAGTTAACAGTTGGATCTTGGACCCATTACCAGAAACTAGACTATGAGCACCTGCCATTCAAGTGCAGAAATTGCCAAGAGCACGGCCATTTCCAAAGGCACTGCCCCAAACTAGCCTAGGAGAAAGAAGATGCAGAAGGCTGGAAGAAATTCAAGAAAGGGAAAACCTCTAATAGTACCAAAATCAAGGAGAAAGCGACCCAGGAACCACCAAAGGGAGGCAACTCAAAATCCAACCCTCAAGGAAGCCCCAATGAAGCCCAAATTCCTACCAGCGCTCCAGAAAAGGAAGAAGTTAGGGCATCTCAAGGCCCAACCAGCTCAACCCCCCACCCTGCCATCCCCAGCCCGTCAAAAGAACCAATAAGTTTGGGATCAAAAACAGGAGCCGAATCATCAGAGGAAGGAGATACTGAAGTAAGCAGCTCGTCAGGCACCCCAAATCAATCAAAGCGGGGATGGAAATATGAGAAGAAAAGAAGGGAAGAGCAGTCCTATAAGGATGTGGTCCAAGGCTCACAGCATACCATACCAAAAATGATGAACACCAAATCCGGCTTGAAAATTGGGAAAACCCCGAAAGGGGGACATCCCCCTCATCCAGGAAAATAATGCAGTACGTCTCCTGGAACTGCAGAGGACTAGGCAGCACCATAAAATAAGAAGCCATAAGAGATTTATTAAGAACAATGATGCCGGAAGTCCTCCTAATCCAGGAGACGAAGTTGGAGGAGGAGGCTCTTCTCCAAGCTAGTAACGCGTTCTGGAAGAAAGGCCCGGGAAGGGCTGTGAGTGCAAGAGGAGCATCGGGATGCCTGGAAACGTTTTGGGACTCTACAAAGCTCGATCTTGTAGAAGAAGAAAGAACCACTCACTGGTTATTCACAAAGCTACTCCACAAAGAATCCGGCCACCCGGTAAGTATTTTTAATTTGTATGTTCCTATCTTGCATGCAAAGAAAAAAGAGTGTTGGGACTCCTTAAAACTTTTTCTTAACCAGCATAACCCTGAAAATTTAATAGTTGTCGGGGATCTAAATGTTACACTTTCCTTGGCCAAGAAAAGAGGGGGTTCGATTGTCCGGGACCCTGCAAGAGAATGGGTGTAAGACTTGATGCTGGATTGGGATCTTGAAGATATCATCCCAGACAATGGGAAATTTAATTGGTCCAACAAAAGATTTGGGCCCGGCCATATTGTTGCTCGCCTAGACTGCTTCCTTATCCATTCCTCTTTCCTTACTCTTGGGATCATGGAAAACTCCAAGATCCTTCCGCACTATACTTCTGACCATAAGCCTATCTCGCTTTCCCTCTTCCCCGTGAAAAAGTTAGGTCCCATTCCCTTTCGGTTCAACCCAATCTGGGTAAATCGGGAAGGCTTCCATGATATTGTGTCCAACTCCTGGGATGTTCCTGCTTATGGTTCCCCCTTCTATGTTTGGGAGAGTAAACTCAGAAGACTAAAAGCTGATCTGAAAGAATGGGCCAAAGGCCTAAGATCACCTACGGATGAAAGGAAAAGAACCCAGAAGGCTCTGGAATGGCACCAACTAGTATTGGAAGAGACCCCGGTCACTCTTGCCTTGCTTAACCGGGAGGCGGAACTTCAAAGGAATTCTCATAAATCTCGTAGAAATGAGGAAATTTACTGGAGAACCAAGTCAAGAACACTTTGGCTCCAAGATGGAGATAAAAACACAACTTTTTTTCATAAGCAAGCTCAGGCCAGGCAAATCTACAACTCCATCAATGAAATTCAAATGCAAGACCATGTTCTAACAGATTTCAATGAAATCAAGGAGGTTGCCCACTACTTTTTCAAAAACCTCTATTCTGCTCCGGATTCGGATCCAGTAGACCCAAAGTCCTACCCTCTATCAGAGATTACAAACTTAATTAATGATGATGACAACCAGTTGTTGAATAGCCCTGTAAGTATTCGGGAAATCAAGAAAGCCCTTCTTAAAATGGATCCGGACAAAGCTCCTGGGCCGGATGGTTTCACAGCCCATTTCTACATTTCTTGCTGGGACATCATCAAATCAGATTTGTACATAATGGTTAAGAAAGCTCAGAACTGCTCCAAGCTGGGGGGCAGCACCAATTCCTCGTTCTTTGCCCTCATTCCAAAAGAAAAAGGTGCCAGGAATTTCAGCAGATTTAGGCCTATATCCCTCTGTAACACAGGGTATAAAATCATTACCAAAATAATGGCTAACAGACTGAAAAAACTCCTGCCAAAATTGATCCCGGAAAATCAAGGAGGGTTTGTGAAAGGTAGACAAATTCTGGACAATATTATTCTAGTCCAAGAAGCCATCCACACCAGCTATTAAAAAAAAGGAAAAGGGCATGGTTGTTAAGCTAGATCTGGCTTGTGCCTTTGACAGAGTCAGGCACGACTTCCTCTTTGCAGTCATGAGCAACTTTGGGTTTAATCAGAAATTTATTGTCTGGGTTAAAGCTTGCATTTCAGCCCCTTGGATCGCTCCGTTGGTCAATGGACGACCCACCAGCTTCTTCAGGGCCTCAAGAGGCCTGAGGAAAGGCTGCCCCCTTTCCCCAGTTCTCTTTGTTCTCCAAGCTGCTGTTCTAAGCTACCAACTAAACAGAAAACTCCAAAACAGATCTCTCTCAGGCATCAGATTTGTCCCAAAGGTTAAGGATGTCAATCACGCCCAGTTCACGGATGATACCCTGTTATTGGGTGCTGCCAATCTCATTACAACTAATAAATTCAAAGCAGAACTGGACTTCTACAAGAACAACTCCGAAAGTGAAATAAATTATCATAAAAGCAAGATTTATGGGTGGAATTGCACTCCCCGGGAAATGCTGGAGATATCCTGGATTCTTAAAATGGATGGCCTCTCAGCTTGGGATACCTTTACTTATCTGGGTATTCCAATATTTAGAGCCTCACCTAAAGTTATTCATTGGCTTCCCATGCTGGACAAGCTAAAGAACAAAATCCACGCGTGGGGAGCAAAATGGCTCAATAAAGCTGGTAAAGTAATCCTTATGAACTATGTCATGACCAGTCCTCCTATCTACCAATGCTTAGTTATTCTAGCTCCCAAATCCATAACAAACAAGATAAATGAGCTGCTCCATCGATTTCTCTGGGAGGGTGGCAGAAACAATGAAAAGAAGATGCATCTGGTGAGCTGGGACAAGGTCACGAAGTCAAAAATGGAGGGGGGCCTTCAAATCCGGGATGTGTCCATCCAAAACCTTGCCATGGGTGGCAAAATTCTCTGGAATATGATCACCGAGAAAAGAACCTGGAGCAAACAAATTCTCAAGAAAAAATACTTCACAGGAGATAAGGAAAGATGCTTGGAAAGAGCCACAAAAGTGCAGAAAGGATCTCTGATCTTCTCGCTCTGCAAAAAGGCTATCCCGCACTTCATCTCAAAGCTCACCTGGATCCCGGGAAATGGTGCAAAAATTCACATTTGGGATGACTCTATTCTCGGAGACCAGCCTCTTAATGGAGTCAGCAATCTGGGAAATATTAAAGATTGGCTCACAGCCAATAAACGCAGCACCCTGTGGGATATTTCATCCTGGAAAAATGATGACAATGAAGCCTGGGTAAGTTGGAATTTGGGTGATTACCCAATCGAGCTTCAGGAGGAAGCGCTGAATCTGCTGGATCACCTGCAGCGAAAATCGCCTTTAAGTGCCAGAGCAAGAGATAAACATGGCTGGGGCTCTCGATCTGGAGTTTATACTGTTGCTGCTGGCTACGTTGCAATTTTGGAAATCCCTTGGGTGCCTCCAAATCCTGGACCGTGGAAAGGCCTTTGGAATTATCAGTCAATCCCAAAAATCGACATTTTCATCTGGACCATGCTCCATAACGGAATCCTGACCACCGACAACCTCAGGAGAAAAGGATGGGCGCTGCCTTCACGCTGCCCACTCTGCTGCTGCGCTGAGGAGAATGCTGAGCACCTCTTTATCTACTGCGACTTCACCAAGGAAGTCTGGAAAATCATGCTTTGGCCAATCGCTGTCAGTTTACCTGATTCAATCATGGAACTCATTAGCTGCTGGTTTTCCCTCTCTCCTTTTGACTTGAGCAAAAAAAACCTTCTCAAGACCATGTGGATGTGGATTCCTAAATTTGTTTGCTGGAAAGTATGGCTGGAGAGGAACAATAGAGTCTTTAAAGAGACTAGAAAACTCCCTATTCAAGTGGTTGGAAAAGCTAAGATCATGCTTGTTGAAGCTCTAAATTCTAAGCCATATTTAAGCGACATGGCCACCATCTCTACTGAAGAAGAGCGCTGGATGAAGGAGTTCCACCTGAATCCTCAAAGCCAGGAAACCAGCAAACCTCCACAAAAGGAGAATTGGGAAATTAGACTAGAAGAACGGGAATTCATTAAGTGGAGATCATCTCTCGACGAATGGTGCCTCTTCTTTGACGGGTCCTCGAAAGGGAATCCCAGTCAAGCTGGGGGAGGAGGCATCATCCTTGAACCTTCCGGCAATCGCCATCTGTCCTATGCTTGGGGACTTGGTCTCGCCTCCAATAACCAAGTTGAGTATCTGGCATTGTGGCAGGGTCTAAGTCAAGCGAGGAAGCTGAATATTCAAAGGCTCATTGTCTTCGGCGACTCTAGACTGATTATTAAAGCTCTTCGCTCCAAGAAAATGCCAAAAGATATCAATCTCGCCCAAATTTACAGGAAAATCTTCTTCTTTTATCTCATTTCAGAACTGTCAAAGCCTATCATGTTCTGAGGCATTTAAATGGTATAGCGGATGCTGAAGCCAATCGGGGAGCTCGGCTGAATAAAAGCCAGCTGATAATTAATGGGGAAATTTCAAACGACATGATCCCCTAAGGCTAAAGCTGACTGCGGCTGTTTTCAGTAGGCACGTAAATTTGAAGGAGACAAATTTGATGAGGTCAAACACATCTTTTTCCTCAGGCAGCAAGATGAAGAGGAAGCCCAGGAAAGAACATTGGAACAAGCATTGTAAGACCCAGGCAGCCCTTTTGCCAGATTATCAATAAAATTCTATCCGTTTTCGTAAAAAAAAAAAAAAGAACTATTATCGACTCTGTGCAAGTATTTTCCAAACTTTAATTATTTTTTCCTCGATCTGCAATGTTTAAAACTCGCAGTTGTGTTCTTTGTTGCAGGTGGAGTGTGGTTGCGCCTTCACTCCATGAAAGGTAACGTGTCATAAACCAATCAAGTTTGTTATGGTAAATATTTGGTTTACGATGTTTTTACTGCGAATTAACTGCGTGTAACCTTCGTGTGTAGGGAAGATGGAGATGGTGGAGGTCGGAAAGCACTCATGGTGTCGCCATAACCATCACCGGGCGTGAGGGAGGGTCTCCCTGTTGCTAGGTAACTCACCAAACCAAGATTCCTCGGGATTGGGCTACCCTGTTGGTGGGGGATGGGTTACATAAAACATTGGTTAAGTTAATGGTTAGGGTTTTATTGCTTTAACTATTAAGAATGAAATGGGCGTTGGCCTAGAATTCGAAAGCATAACCCTAAGCTTTGCGAAGGAATATTCACGACCTTAGGATGTAAATCGTATAGTCATGCAGACTTTGTGTAATTTATTAAAATACTGAGAACATATTAAACTTTCTCATGGCATCGCATAAGTAAATTGTTGGTCATTCGTAACTCTGTCTCGGGGATGTTTAACGTTATGGGTCCAAGCTTTTTAATGGAAATGCTATCATTTTGAATGATTCACCAATCGGCTATTTGTGCATCCGTCATTTATTTTCGTTTTGGTTATAACATGTAAAATTGTGGTTACAGAACTTGTTTGCATTCTGTTTTCAAATGCTCCCCGAGCATAGATACATATATATGCATTCATATATGTGTGTGTGTGTGTGTGTTGGTTGTCTGTAGAGACTAGCATTCATTTTATTGCGTAGTATCGTTTAAGTGATAATGCATAAGTAAATGTGGTAGTTGCATAAAATGTAAATTCACATTTAACTTAAAATGTAGAATCGTTTACCGCAATCCTTTCCAATACTTATTTAATAAATTAAATGAACTCTATTTTCCCCAAATGCTCCCCGAGCATATCGATACATGTATGCTTACTTCAGGAAATTATAGTTGCATGGTTGAAATAGATTGGTATTCATAATTGTATACAACATTGTTTAAAGCAATTGATTGTTGTTTGGTTGCAGTCTGCTTTCAAACGCTCTCCGAGTGTAAGCGCATGCATAGATTAATACAATAGATGCAAGGATATATTCGCAATCCCATTTAGTGCAGCGTAGACCATCTAAAATGCATATTGTGTAAGAATTTATGGAGCTGTGGGTAATAACCCTTAACTGCATATAATATTTGTATTCTGTAAACGATGCATTAATATTGGATTTCATTTATTATAAAAAAGACTTGGTTTAGAAACCAGGAAGGTCGTAGCTCAACCATCGCCGAGATTAATGGAATTCACAATAATATAAAACACATCCAATAATGCATCCCGTAAATGTAATGTATCTGAGCTCTGTTTATTATTGTTTGCTACTTAATGGAAATCCAAAATCGATTTCCATAAGTAAGTTTTAGCTGCTATGTAATTATTTACAGTTTCGTTATATGCTGAATATTATGTGCTATTCATATGTGTAAACATAATAGATGGGGAACGACTCTGAAATCCATACTGGAATAAATGTCATTCGTATACAACTTCACTATGATTGTATAAACTTTGTTGAACTGAAAATTCAATTTACCGCATATATAAATCACTGTATCCATAGGGTTTTGCTTAACTATAAAAGAATAGGACATGTTTTAATCATGCATTAAGCCCCTTTTTGTTTTTAACCATGGAAATAATATACAATATTTATATAATATAATGGCTTGACATGTAAACCTCACGGTTTACATGTCTGCCTCATTTCTACCATTAAAATGAGAGCATCAACTCTATCAGAATGGGCTATGTTTAATAAAAGGAAATGTATTATATTTGAATACACCCAACATAACCCTAGGTTAGAACATAAACAATGATCACTCTGTGGTGCCTCTCTCAGGATTATACATCATTATTTAAACAACATATCTGTCTACCTATTGTACCAAGAATGTATCCATTCATACATCAAACATAAACTATGAATATTACAGGTATTTCACTTAGATCATAAACTTGTACCATGTTACAGAGATATAACAGTTTATGTGAGATCCATATTTAGAAAATCAGTATAACATTATACATCTGATCAGATCTGGTAAAACAACCTTTCAACAGTAATTCAAGAATATACATAAATAAATCCTAATAGTTGTTCATAAAAATTATCACATAAGTGCAGCATATAAACTTACCTGTAATCTGATGACTAGTGGAACCTAGAACAAACATCCCAGCCTTTGACCGGCAAGTTCTCCTTGCTTCCAGGTCACCCCTGAGCTGAGTTCACAGTCCCCCCCGGTTCAGAGTATGTATTTTAAATTACCCTTAACTTGTTCCCCAAGTTATTTAGGAAATTTCTGTGGCAGCAGGCAACCCAACATCCAACTCAGTGCTCCTGAGCTCCAGGATGCTCTAGGGGCTTTTAAGCCTCAACTGTTAAGAGAATCAGTCAATCACAACCTATTTAGAGTAATTTGCAGTGATCCTGCAAGCTTGGGGTAGTTCTCCTACCTGAACACAACCAAGTGTCCAAGCTATACCCAGCTGCTTTGATTTCTCTTAATCTGGTCCAGTTTTGTGCTCCAAAACTGTCCCCATTCACTTGTCTTCATTTAGCTCTGGTTATTGTTCTTCCCAACTCCCATTTCTCTTGTGTGATAATGAACATAATGAGAATGTTAAGAATGTGAATGAGTTCCTCTTTTCCCTTTTTATTCTCTTTGGGGTGAGTTCTCTCATTTTCTTATTTCTTTTATTTCATTATTCTCTCAAATCTTTTCTTCGGGGTTTACCATTTTCTCCAATAATAATTTCTTATTATTATTTTAATTGGCATTTATCCTCCAACCATAGGGTGACTATGACTCCCATATCATTAATGTGTTGTTCTCAACTGGACATCAGAAATTACTTTTCAAATTTCTAATGTCACCTAAGTAAAATGAAATAATACTTAGCAGAAATATAAAAGGGTTAAAGTCCAGCATTTGGGGTATTACATTTCCCCTCCTCTTAAGTTTTCACCATCCTCGGTGTTAAACAGTTTTTCAAAACAACAAATAACATAATAACCAAAATCAGTTTTTGTCATGTGCTTATTCAAACAGGAAAGGGTATGTTGCTCGCATTCCCTTTTCCATTTCCCAGGTAGCCTCCTTAGGCTTATAGTGCTCCCATTGCACTTTTACCTCAACGATGGTTCGATTCCGAAGTACCACCTCTTTTTGATCCAGTATGAATACATGATCTGTCTAGAAGTATCCTTCTGATTCCACCTGAATCACATGCCAATTTACAATATGCTTAGGATCATATACATAACTCTTCAACAATGAAACATGAAACACATAATGTACTTTAAAATTTGTTGGTAGAGCTAACTTATAAGCAACAGGTCCTACTCTAGCAAGTATTTGGAAAGGACCACGGTATCTTGGTGCAAGTTTGGAAACCTTTCCCAAACACAAAGAGATTTTCTTTGCTTTAACTCTTACGAATACATGATCCCCAATTTCAAATTTTTTATGTTCTCTATGCTGATCTGCATAGCTTTTTTGTCTATCCTAAGCAGTTTTTAAGTTTGTTCTAACTTTCTGCACAATGTTTTCTAGTTTTGTTAACATTTCAGGACCAATCACAATCCAATTCACCGGATCATCCCAAATCACAGGGGTTTTACATTTTCTATCATATAAAACTTCGAATGGACTCATTCCTGCAGAAGTTTGGTACCCATTATTGTAGGCAAATTCAGCTAAGTGTACGTAATTTTCCCATTGCTTTGGGTTATCCATGACATACAAGCGAAGCATGTCCTCTAGGATTTGATTCACCCTCTCCGTCTGTCCATCTGTTTGAGGATGGTAGGATGTACTAAAACTCAGTTTAGTTCCCAAACCTATAAATAGATCTTTCCAAAAATGTGAGTGAACTTGGTATCCCTGTCGGATACAATCACCCTTGGAATTCCATGAAGTCAAAAGACTTCTTTCATGAATATTTCTACAATGTTTATTACTTTGAATGTGGATTTAACTAGTATGAAGTACGCTTCCTTAGTTAACTTATCCACTACAACCATGATAGCATCATGTTGCTTGTTATTTTTAGGCAACCCAGTGATAAAATCCATAAAAATGGTCTCCCATTTCCATTTTGGTACAAGTATAGGTTGTAACAAACCAGTCGGGTGTTGATGTTCCACTTTCACTCTTTGACAGTCCATACACTTTGCTATATACTCAACAATTTCAGATTTCAGTTTACGCCAGTAGTGTTGTTTTTTAACAGTTGTTATCATTTTTTGATAACTTGGATGACTCGAATATGGCCTTTTGTGAAATTCATCCAGAATCAAATGTTTTAATTCTCCCTAATCCGGTATGTATAATCTATTTTTAAATAGCAGCAACCCATCTTTGGATATGCTGTAGTCTATTGCTTGTTGTTCTGAATTTTCTGCATGGCATTTTTGCCTTAAAATAAGATATTTTGGGTCTTTTTCAGCTGCTGTCTGGATCTTTGATACTAAATCAGATTGAAAACTGTTGACTGAAGCCATAGTTAACATATGCATTTTCCTACTAAGTGCATCAACTATTTTGTTTTCTTTGCCTTTGATATGTTGAATTTCAAAGTCAAACTCGCTTAAGAAAGGTAGCCACTGTGCTTGCCTTCCATTCAGATTTGGTTGTTCAAAAATGTATTTCAGCCCAATGTGATCAGTTTTAAGAAAAAAAAATTTCCCAAGAAGGTAATGTCACCACATATTCAATGCATGAATTATAGCAGCCAGTTATAAATCGTGTGTCACATAGTTTACTTCATGAGTCTTTAATTTCCTAGATTTGTAACCGATTACAGAACCATCTTGCGTTAACACGCCCCCCAAACCTTCCTTACACACATCCATGCATACCACAGAGTCACCATAAGGATCAACCATGTTTAGAACAGGAGCTGAAGTAAGAAACTGTTTTAGCTTCATAAAACTAGCTTCACATTTGGTTGTCCAAAGAAACTTGACTTCCTTCCTCTACATGGATGTGATAGGATGAACCACTTTGGAAAATCCTTCAATGAATTAGCAATAGTATCCGGATAATCCCATAAAAGAGAGGACATCACTTACATTTTGGGGCATGGGCCAGCTAATTATGGCCTTGATCTTATCAGGATCCACTGCAACACCCAAATATTGTATTTGGTCTTTGTAAAAGTCGCATTTAGTTAACTTTGCATAAAGTTGATTTTACCTTAGGACTTGCAGCACTAACCTTAGGTGTTCCTCGTGCTCACTTTCATTCTTCGAATAAATGAGTATGGCATCAATAAACACTACAACAAACTTATCCAGGTACTTACTAAAAACATTATTCATAAGGCGCATAAATGTGGCTGGTGCATTCATCAAACCGAATGGCATCACCAAAATTCATAATGTCCATACCGAGTACGGAAAGTTGTCTTATGCACATCTTCTTCTTTAATTCTGATTTGTTGATAACCTGAACTCAAATCTATTTTCGAGAAGACAGTAGCACCCCCAACCTGATCGAATAGAACATCAATCCTTGGCAAGGGATACCAATTTTTAATAGTTACTTTGTTCAACTGTCTATAATCTATACACAGTCAGAATGTGCCATCTTTCTTTTGTACAAAGATCATCGATGCTCCCCATGGGGACACACTTGGACGAATATAACCTTTTTCCAACAGCTCTTGCAATTGTGCTTTCAGTTCTATCAATTCAGGAGTGCTCATCCGATAAGGTGCCTTAGAATTTTGTATTGTTCTCGGGGATAAGTCTATTGTAAAATCTAGTTCTCTTTAGGTGGTAACTTAGGAATTTCCTCAGGAAACACATCCTCAAATTTAGCCAAAACAGGGTGTTTTGTTAAATCTGAAATTTTACTTTTCTGATTTTCTACCAAGTGAACAACATAAAGTTTACACCCCTTCTGTGCATTTATTTTCAGTTGAAGAGCATAAATTTCCCTTAATTTCACTGCTCTTACTATCCTTTGAATCTTTTCAAACTATCCAACATCATTCACAAAAGTAACAAATTTTTGATAGCAGACTATGACAGCCCTATGTTTTTCCAGCCAATCCATACCGATAAGCAAATCGTAAGATCCCAATGGCAAAACATTTACATCTGCACTAGTGTAAGATTCGTTTAAATTCAAAGGACACCGATTTACTACTTCATAAACTTTTGTTTTTGCTCCTGTGGCCATTTGAACCATCCAAATATGGATGTATTTGGTTTTGCTAAGTTTGCATGACTCACAAATTTTTGGGTCTATATAACTTTTACATGCGCCATAATCAATCAAGATAGACACATGTGTCCCAAAAATCATACCTTCAACCTCGATTATAGAGGCTTGATGTTCTCCTTGACGGTTGTTCAATGCCGCATAGATTTTTGGGCTCCTTGCTATTCTTGGACTATAGAAGCCTCTTGGAGATTATGCAATGATTTGCTTTTATCCTTCCGATGAGGACATTCATACTATCTATGAATTTCTCCACAGCCCCAACACTTGAGTGGTAGCTTAGATGGTGTGCCTTCCGATTTTTTTGTGCCTTCAGTGTTCATCTTCTTGCTTGGTGGAACAAAGTTTGAGTGTGACTTGCTTCCATCGAACTTGTTGCTGAAGGGTGCCCGAGTAACTTGGTTTCTGAAATGCTTGGGCTTATGACCTTTCTTCCTACTATCAGATTTTGTTTTCTTCTTTTCAGTCCACCTCTTAGATACTTCAGCCTTATTCTGACTCTATTCAAAACACAATCTATCATTTCTAAAAGCATCTTCCAATGACTTCGGGTCATCAAACTCTATCCGGTCCTTGAAATCAAATGGAAAATATTTCAGGAAACGTTGAATTCTAAATTTTTCATCTTGGATATAAGGAACATACTTGAGTACTTCCAGAAATTTGTTGATTAATTCCTCCCTAGTCTGTTGTCCCATCTTTAGGTCATAAAAGTCTCTTAATTTTCTGTCATAGTACCTTTCGGACAGATATTTCTGTTTGAAGAAAGTCGCAAATGCCTTCCACTTCACCTTTTTCTCGTTGATAGCTTTCGTCAGTTTAAGGTCATCCCACCATGCTGAAGCTTTTCCTTGCAGATTGAAGACAACAATCCTTGCCTTTATGAGACTAGAATAGTTAAACATGCACAAATATTTCTCCATGTCCCTAAGCCACATCTCAACTTCTTCTCCAGTTTTAATTTATCCATTAAAAATAGGAGGTTTAATCTTTCTCAGTTCTGAGTGTAGCAGGCTCACTTTTCTAGTTTTCTTCTTCCTTTTAGGAACATACTCTTCAGAATCTTTGCCACGTGACTCTTTGTCGCTAACATCCATATTATAGCTCACATAATTTCTTGGAGGTGTAGTCTTAAACTTGGAATTTCTTTTCATCATTAATTTTTCTGCATGATGTTCTTCTGGTGTTGGGATGTGGCTGTTTTCTTTTTTAGTCAACTTTTGCAGCAGAATTGCATTTATTTCTTATTGTTCTTCAAAGTTTTTAATGTTGTCTTCCTTAATGTTGAGCAACTCAGCCTTCAGAATTTTGACCGTCTCCAACATTTCACTAGATGTTGTCACTCCTTGTGGAGAGTTAAGATTCCTCTCCTGCCTACTGGCCATTTCTCCTCACTAACTAGATGTTTCTACAGCCAACCTTCTTGTTCCGCAGAATTCATTTCAGCTACTTACCGTTTCAAACACTTTTATGTCTAAGTGTGGCCAACAGTTGTTTGTTACAAGTCATAAACAACAATGTACCTATTCATAAAATTTGAGAAATAGTATGCTACATAAATTTTTATTTATTTATTTCTATAATAAACAACATTCACGCAAGTGAGCCTAAAGGTCCTAGTGTAGTTACTGTAGCTTTGATACCAATTTTTCATGTCTCTTCTTCACCATTTGTGTTTTGTAAGGGTCCAACGACCAAATACCACTGCCTTAATACTATTTCCATTTGAAGTGAATATCAAGTAAGAGCAGGCCCTATGTTTAACTCGATGTGATTATGCACATTAAAGTATAAGTTAGGAATAAATTTGTCTGCCATATGCAATGACATACAATGTGACATATCTTGGGTTAAACAATTCATACATAAATATAATTCCAATGTCATTACAGTCCCTAGACTATAAGGTGTTTTAACCTGCCCTATGTAATATTATTATTCATCTGGAATGCATACTATATTCCCAACAATATAATCATCGTAATTTAATAGGGTGCTATAGTCCTAAGGACTATGAGCACAATTAATACTCACATCTTATAAATCATAGATTATACTAAAATCCACTTTAACGTGTAAGTGAGTAAAACTAGTCCAACTAAACAGTGCCTATGTTACATCCTAACCTCTATATGAAAATGCAAACCGCATTAGAGTTAACCTAGCATGCAACACACATATATATATATGTGTGTGTGTGTGTGTGTGTGTGTGTGTGTGTGTGTGTGTGTATAGATAGATATATATTACACCTATCAATTAAATGCAATAGAAGAAACATTAGAATACTCTAACATATGCATGCATTACATGTTGGAGGCCCAAGTATTAAAACCTTGACTTTATGAATAATATATATATATATATATTAACTAAGAGGTAAGTTAGGATACACCCACCCTTTATATGTAATGCAATATAGTCTTGACTTCTATGCAAAATATATATATATATATATTACACCTAGCTTTTGAAAACACTAAATACACAACTAACCAAGCATTAAGGTCTTAACTTGATATGCAATATGTATACATATATATATATATATACATATCTACCAAATAAGCTACATGAACCTTAGCAAAATATTTATCTTATAAACGAATGCCAACCAAATAATAAAGGTCTTTAGATTTTATATATATATATATATATGCACTATATATATATATTGACCGGCACTACCAAGGTTATCATACCAACATTCACCATGGTCAAGCCATGTCCCTCCGTAGACATAGCGTTGGTGCAAAGTTCGATTTCCCCAAAGTAATAACTGAGGGTATCCATACAATACGACATTGGTCTACCTAACTATGTAAACACTCATTCCATATGATATACTGTGCATGGTTAATAATTAAGATGAAAGGTTGGTCAACGAATTCATGTGGCAATTGTGACCGAGGTAGTGATGTGGCTGTGCCACGCAACTTGACTATCCAACAACCATATTTTAAACCCAGACTTGGGTTTACACTATGGAAGGTATGCCAAGACCACTCACCACGCTGAAGGTTCCAACATTGTTGTGTAAATGCTTGGGTCGACGTGGCCCCAGTTTGGTTGACTCCATTAATAGCTACCCCCACCGTGTAGCCGAACTTAAATGTCGTGATGCCATGATCTAAGATGTACTGGGTACTAGTTCCAGACTCATTTAACTACTGCCACCGTCGATCTCGACTCAATAAAGAGTTATGGGAAATTGTGAATGATCTCTGACGTTGATTCTGGATGTTGTGGTTTTCACGACCAACCATTCTACTGGCGTGCATTAAAATGCAGGCCACCGGTTTCAGAGGTGACCATTACCTCTCACTCCCGGTGCAAGCAGCATATGGGAAGGGTTGGTCTTTGAAGGCTTGTCATTATTGCTTGACGGGGTCTGAACATAGAGTTTCGGCTTTGTGCCGACAGTTCACGCTAAGACATACATGGAAAGGCTCAACTCCACTTGAGGGTCGTTGAACCGAAGTAGGAAGGTGTTCGATTTCTATGCTGAACCAGTGAATAGGAAGTGACAGAGCTCGGTGAAGTTTTCCCACGCATGAGAAGGTAAGAACTATTATCGACTTTGTGCAAGCATTTTCCAAACTTTAATTATTTGTTCCTCAGTATGCAATGTTTAAAACTCGCAGTTGTGTTCTTCGTTGTAGGTGGAGTGTGGCTGCGCCTTCTCTCCATGAAAGGTAACATGTCACAAACGAATCAAGTTTGTTATGGTAAATATTTGGTTTACAATCTTTTTACTGCGAATTAACTGCATGTGACCTTCATGTGCAGGGAAGATGGAATGGTAGAGGTCAGGAAGCACTCGTGGTGTCTCCATAACCGTCGCCAAGCGTGAGGTAGGGTCTCCCCATTGCCAGGTAACTCGCCGACCCAAGATGCCTTGGGGTTGGGATACCCCGTTGATGGGGGCTGAGTTACATAAAACATTGGTTAAGTTAATGGTTAGGGTTTTGTTGCTTTCACTGTTAAGAATGAAATGGTCGTTGGGTTAGAATTCAAGAGCATAACCTAAGCTGTGTGAAGGAATCTTCATGACCTTAGGATGTAAATCGTATAGTCTACATACTTTGTGTAATTTGTTAAAATACTAAGAACACATTAAACTTTCTCATGGCAGCTCATAAGTAAATTGTGGTCGTTCACAACTCTGTCTCGGGGATGTTTAACGTTATGGGTCCAAGCTTTTTAATGGAAATGCCATCGTTTTGAATGATTCTCCAATCGACTATTTGTCCATCATTTATTTTTCGTTTTGGTTATAACATGTATAATTGTGGTTACAGAACTTGTTTGAATTATGTTTTCAAATGCTCCCCAAGCGTAGATACATATATATGCATTCATATATATATATGTTGGTTGTCTGTAGAGACTAACATTCATTTTATTGCGTAGTATCGTTCAAGTGATAATGCATAAGTAAATGTGGTAGTTGCATAAAATGTAAATTCACATTTAACTTAAAATGCATAATCATTTACTGCAATCCTTTCCAACACTTATTTAATAAATCAAATGAACTCTGTTTTCCCCAAATGCTCCTCGAGCATATTGATACCTATATGCTTACTTTAGGAAATGATAGTTGCATAGTTGAAATAGATTCATATTCATAATTGTATACAGCATCGTTTAAAGCAATTGATTGTTGTTTGGTTGCACTCTGGTTCCCAACGCTCTTCGAGCGTAAGTGCATGCATAGATTAATACAATAGATGCAAGGATATATTCGCAATCCCATTTATAGTGCAGCGTAGATCATTTAAAACTCATACTGTGTAAGAATTTATGGAACTGTGGGTAATAACCCTTAACTGCATATAATATTTGTATTCTGTAACGATGCATTAATATTGGATTTCATTTATTATAAAAAAGACTTGGTTTAGAAACCAGGAAGGTCGTAGCTTGACCATCGCTGAGATTAATGGCATTCACAATAATATAAAACGCATCCAATAATGCATCCTGTAAATGTAATGTATCTGAGCTTTGTTTATTATTGTTTACTACTTAATGGAAATCCAAAATCGATTTCCATAAGTAAGTTTTAGCTGCTATGTAATTTTTTACAGTTTTGTTATATGCTGAATATTATGTGCTATTCATATGTGTAAACATAATAGATGGGGAACGACTCTACATACAAGAATATACATAAACAAATCCTAATAGTTGTTCATAAAAGTTATCACATAAGTGCAGCATATACATGTATCTATAATCTGATGACCAGTGGAACCTAGCACAAACCTTCCAGCCTTTGAACAACAAGTTCTCCTTGCTTCCATGTCACCCCCAAGATGAGTTCACAGTCTCCCCTGGTTTAGAGTATGTATTTTAAATTAGACTTAACTTATTCCCCAAGTTATTTAGGAAATTTCTGTGGCAGCAGGCAACCCAACATCCAACTCAGTGCTCCTGAGCTCCAGGATGCTCCAGGGGATTTTAAGCCTCATCCATTAAGAGAATCATTCAATCACAGCATATTCAAAGTAATTTTCAATGCTCCTTCAAGATTGAGGTAGTTCTCATACCTGAACACAACCAAGTGTTTAAGCTATACCCAACTTCTATGATTTCTCTTAATCTGGTCCAGTTTTGTGCTCCAAAACTATCCCCATTCACTTGTCTTAACTTAGCTCTGGCTATTTTTCTTCCCAGATCCCATTTCTCTTGTGTGATAATGAACATAATGAGAATGTTAAGAATGTGAATGAGTTCTTCTTTTCCCTTTTTATTCTCTTTGGGGTGAGTTCTCTCATTTTCTTATTTCTTTTATTTCATTATTCTCTCAAATATTTTCTTTAGGGTTTACCATTTTCTCCAATAATAATTTCTCATTATTATTTTAATTGGCATTTATCCTCCAACCATAGGGTGACTATGACTCCCATATCATTAATGTGTTGGTCCCAACTGGTCATCAGAAATTACTTTTCAAATTTCTAATGTCACCTAAGTAAAATGAAATAATACTTAGCAGAAATATAAAAGGGTTAAAGTCCAACATTTGAGGTATTACAAGAATCCTCTAATATTCTTCAGGGTCCTGGGAATCGGCCATTCCATCATGGCGTTAATTTTGTTAGGGTCTACCTTGACAACTTCATGTGATACAATATGACCCAAACACTCTACCTCCTTTACCCCAAATAAATATTTGGAAGGTTTTGCATATATTTGTTTCTTTTTTAGTAGTTGCAGTACCCTGTCAACATGGTGAACATGTTCTTCCCAAGACTTTCTATATATTAGTATATCATCAAAGAATACTAGCACAAATTTTCTAAAGAAAGGCTTAAAAATGGAATTCATCAAACCTTGAAATGTGGAAGGAACATTCGTGAGACCAAATGGAATGATTTGAAATTCATAATGACCTTCATGAGTTTCGAATGTTGTCTTTGGGATGTATTCATCTTTCATTCTAATATGATGATACCCGGAACAGAGATCCAACTTTGTGAACAAAACTTCTCCATGTAATTCATCTAACAATTCATCAATGGTAGGAATGAGAAAATTATCTTTAATGGTTATCTTGTTGAGCTCTCTATAATCTGGACACATACGCCATGATCCATTCGGCTTGTGTACCATTACCACTGGTTCAGAGTAAGAAATTTGGATAGGCCTAATTATGCCAGCCTCTAACATTTCTTCAACCATATGCTCAATTTCACTCTTCTGGATATAGGGGTATCTATAAGGTCTGATGCTAGGAGGAACACTTCCGGGAATTAAGTGAATAGCATGATCAAAACCTCGAACTGGGGGAAGACTTTTGGAATATCTTCAAATACCTTGGAATGATTAGTAATTACCCTTTGGATATCTGGGGAAATAGGAGACTTAGATGTTTGAACATCTAATGAACATAATTGTGCAATTACAACTTGATGTCCCCTTTTCATCAATTTTGTCATACCATTAGAGCTTATCACCTTTCTTGGTTTCCCTGTGATGCCCTTTAACTCATATTATTTTCCTTCCCATAAATATTTCATGAAAATATTTTGAAAATTAAAAGCCACTGTTCCCAATGATTGTAACCATTGAACCATTGTTCCCAATGATTGTAACCATTGAACCACTGTTCCCAATGATTGTAACCATTGAACTCCTAAGACAACATCAACACCACCCATTGGAATAGAAATCATTGGTCTATTCAATACATATTCCCTCATAGTAATATTGATATTGTGGCATTTCCCTGAGCAATTGATAGTTCCTCCATCATCAATCATTACTTGAAACTCTGGTGCTGGGTATACAAATCAGTTGAGAACTTTGGTTAATTTATAGTGAATGAAATTATGAGTACTACCAGAATCAATCAATATTGTTACCTTTTTCTTTTTGATATATCCTTCGATCTTGAGAGTTTGAGGAGTGCTAATTCTATCGAGAGCATGATAGGATATTGTGGGAGTAATCTCTTTAGAAGTAGTATCTTTTGTTTCTTCATATTGAGATGGTGCTTGTTCTTTTGGTTCTTCCTCTTCACAATCTATGTAGAAAAATTTATTATCGCCACACTTATGTCCCTTACTATACTTGCTATCACAATTAAAGAATATTCCTTTTGCTCTTATTTCATATAGTTTTTGAGGTGTCAACCTTTGAGGTGGGTTAGAAGAAGGAACATTGTTCTCCCCATATGCATTGGAGGTGGTCTTTCTAGTAGCCATCGTCATATTTTTACTTTCAACCTTCCTTACCACCATGAAATCCTTCTCTAAGGATGGTGGTTCAAATATATGCACCTCATGTTGAATGTTATCCTTCAAGATTCCAATAAAGAGATCCAACAAATTTTCTTCTGAAATTTTCTTCACTCTAAGACTTAGCTTCTGAAACTACTTGATGTGCTCTGTAATTGTACCTTTTTTCTTGATATTTATTAACTAACTAAAGAAGGTGTTGCTATTAATATCCCCATAATGTGCAATCAATTCTTCTGTGAATATAGACCAAGATATAATAGAGTCATTTTTACGGTCAAAAATCCATTGGTACCATACAAATTGATAAGGCTCTAAATATAATGATGCAATAGTTAACTTTTGCAAAGTTGGCACCTAGTGTATATCAAAGAACTGCTCCATCTGGAATATCCATGTTATTGGATCATTGCCATCAAAATTTCTCGTGCCAACTTTCAGAAGTTGGGTACCCCTTGGTGACCATCCCTGATTACTTCCATTACTAGAATAATTTCCTATTGGAATATTCTTATTCATGAAATTTTTCTCAACATGGACCTTATCTTTATCCTCCTAAGTATCCTGGAACACATCATCACTTGGAGGAGTATCCTTTGAATTTTGTATGAGCTTAGCAATATTTCCCATATGTTCCATCAACTTATCCTCTAAATTAACTAAATCAATTGTTTTCACAAACCCTTTCATATTTTTCTCCATATGTTTCATCAACTTCCCCTCTAAATTAACTAAATCAACTGCTTTCATAGATCCTTTAATCATATCTTCCAACTGGGACACTCGAAAAGATAGGTATTCCCTTTCAACGTACGTCGGGGATGAGTCCTCCAGTGGTTTGAGTGGAGTGTGATTTTTTCCACTTCTTTTTGGTGGCATTTTGAACAATATAAATAGATATTAATCACCCCCTATGTTTCCCCTCAAATAGAACCTTCTACTCAAAGCTATTCAAATTTAAAATAGCATACCTTTTTCAAACCCTGATTAGAAGATTGTTTTCTAGCAGACTTGGAACTGAGCTAAATTTGAAATTTTGGCTCCTTTGGGTCTGAAACTTCGGCCTATTATATCCTGATGTGTCCTCTTTCCAATTCCACGGGTCTGGCCTAATTATGATGTGCAAGTAAAACGTTATTGCAAATCTCCCAAAACTTCTTATTTTTGTTCCTTTTAGAAGAGCGAACTTGTACGATCTTCCACATGTCAAATATTTTGTTTTTGGGTATGAAAATGCTACCAAAGATACCATGTTTTGTCTTCTTTCTGATTCAATATGTCTCACTCAATTTGAATCTGTATTCCCTAGATATTACATTTTTCCCCATAACACCTGTTTTAAACTAGTTTTTGGACTAGGCATAAATCTTATATTCCACGGATAATATCTCTGAACTTGTAATGTCTCAGGATCTGAGAATTGGACCATAGATAGCTCGACCTTTATTTTAGATGGGTTTTTAGATTCTCTATTTGAAACCTTGAAGAAAAAAACTTCTAGTAAAAATTATGTGACTCATTTTGAAGAACCCGGTCCCGAGGAAAGACCTCTAATACCAAATGTTATGAAACAAATTTCCAATAAGAGCATGAAAAGATAAGAAATAGAACAAAGAGAGTACTCCATGCCTTAATAATGGAGAAAAAAGATGAATAACAAGCCACTTTGAGGGGGGGACCATCCTTATACAATGTACTGAGTACATAAGACAATACAAGACACAATACTCAAATAAAAATATCTCGTTCCTATATATAGGATATTAAGCGGTACAATTACAACTCACTGACCCAAGCCGACATAACTAATATAACCATACTAATGAAAATTACAACTAACGGACCAAAGAAGACATCAAAACTAATGCAATGTACCACAATATAGGGGGAAATGTGCCCACATTTAGGGCTTAAAATGTACCTACCATAGACTAAAGATCTCCCAATGAATTTTTGGCCAGAAGTTGTTTAATGTTCAAATTATCTCCCGAACCTTGTTTCGACTAAACTAGTCATTGACATGACTCCCGTCGATAAGTGGAATGGAAGGAAACCCTATGTTGGACACCTTAGAACCTTTGGATGTGTTTCTTGGGCTCATATCATTGATAATTGCAGGAATAAATTGGATACAAAGAGTCATGCTTGCATCATGATGGGATATTCTGATGATTCCAAATCCTATAGACTATTTCAATATATAAAAAACAAATCATTTTAAGAATAAATTATGTGATCTTTGATGAGAATATTCCAACTAATAAGTTGTTGAATTCCTCCTCCAGTCTATTGCACATTGATCCATTTGATATTCTTGATGAACCTCAACTGAATGTACCCTTCTATGGAGTTTTGATCGGACCAAAGAATTCTACTCCTAAGTTGACTGGAAGTTGGTCTAATATGACTGATGTTGTCGATGCACCAACTCCTTCGAATGACAATCATCGATGTAAATCACCACTAACTTATCTACCTCGATGGGATGCTAAGACAATTGAAGTTGATGGACCATATGCTGGATATGCTAGTATTGGTTGGCAGACCCGCAGTTAGAAACACCATGGTAGTGTTGCCTTGATGGTACGAGTTCTTAAAAACTATGATCCTGACACTTATGTTGATGCTAAGGGTGTGCCTAAATGGGAAAGTGTGCCTAAATGGGAAAATGCTATGGTTGCTGAAATTGATTCCTTGAAGAAGAATCAAACTTGGGAACTTGTTCCTAGACTGCAAGAAAATAATGTTGTGAAATGTCGATGGGCCTATAAGACCAAGTTTACTTCCAATGGTGTTGTTGAATGCCACAAGGCTCATTTGGTCACCAACGGATTCTCTCAGTAGGAAGGAATCGACTACAAGGAAACCTTTTCACTTGTCACAAAAATGAATTTTGTTCGACTAATCCTTTCTCTTGCTGCTTTTTTTGGATGGGAACTTCATCAAATTGATGT
The DNA here is from genome assembly GCA_027924585.1 of Larix kaempferi. Classification (NCBI taxonomy): domain Eukaryota; kingdom Viridiplantae; phylum Streptophyta; class Pinopsida; order Pinales; family Pinaceae; genus Larix; species Larix kaempferi. The sequence goes on along the minus strand of BSBM01000093.1, from coordinate 20,594,202 downwards.
TAAAAGTGTGTTTATTCATGGTGAATTGTCTGAAGAAATATATATGTAACAACCCCTTGGTTTTATGTAATATTTTGTTCTTGTTTTTTTACTCAAGAATTTGTTATATGGTTCGAAATAGACACCCTGTGCTTGGTATGAGAAGATTGATCATTTCTTTGTCAATCATCACTTCAAACATTGTGAATATGATCACAATATTTATGTATTACATGTTCATGGTGATGCATTGATTATGGAATTATATGTTGATGATTTAGTCATAAATGGAAATAATGTCAACATAATTATGGGTTTGAAGAAACAACTTGCAGATACATTTGAAATAACTGATCTTGTTATGTTGCATTTATTTCTGGGCATTCAAATTTTGCAAATGGATGGCGGTGTCTTTCTTTCTCAACCTAAATATGTATTGGATCTTTTGAACAATTCAATATGGATGACTATAAGTATTATGCTACACCTTATCAGTATGGAGTGAATTTATCGAAAGTCTGTGACTCTCCATGATTCGACACCACTGTGTATCGACAGTTGGTTAGTAGCCCGATTTACTTAACTCGTAGTCGACCGGATCTCTCCTTTTTTGTTATTATGGTATCTTGGTTCATGCAAGATCCTTGAGAGAGACACTAGAAAGTTGCAAATTAGGTAATTGTTAGTTATATCAAAGGAACTTATTAGTATGGTATTGAGTATTGTCACAGTACATAAACACTAGTTGGGTTTACTAAATCCGATTGGGGAGGTGACATTGACGACCGAAAGTCCACTTATGGCTATGTGTTTCATTTGAGTTGTTTACCCTTGTTCTGGTCATGTAAGAAACAAAAGCTAGTATCCCTTTTGACTATATAAGTAGAGTATCGTGGCACTATTAATGTAGGTACAGAGGCAATTTGGGTTCGTTGGATTCTTGACGAACTTGGGTTTCTTATTTAGGCCTCGACCATTATTCATTGTGAAAATTAGAGTACTATCCAGGTTGTTGATAATCCTATTGCTCATAGCGAGATGAAGCATGTTTAATTTCATGTTCACTATTTGAGAAAATTGTACATGACAATGTTGTCTCACGTATTTATTATAGGACATATGATCATATTGTTTATATGTTTACAAAGCCATTGCCAGAAACTAAGTTTGTTAAAATTTGAGCTATGCTTGGGCTTTAGGAAGCTGCAATTATGGGGGAGATGTTCAGAGAATTTAATTACATCTTCTAAATCTCTAGAGTGTTGTGTCGATTGGGGGGGTGTTGGAACCTACGATTATCTAGGTTCATCACACTTATGGATCTTCTCAGGAAACAACCAGTCAATACATAATAGTCGACTAACATAGAATTCAACTGGAGGTTCGACTAAGTAGTTGGCTCAATGGTCGACGAGACCATGGTTATCCGACTACAACAACCGACTAAAATTGGGACATTGTGTATTTTATGGAAACGACTAGAACCAACAATCCCAATTTGTGGACCAGGTCTTCCTCATTTCAAGGGAGTTCCTTATATGTGGAGACTATAAAAGGGAAACCCTATGGGTTGTGTTATGTATGAAATCATTATTATTATCAAGTATGCATTGTGATGTTCTAATCATAATTCTCTATGATTAAGTGTTGCAATGGTGTCATTAGACACCACCTCTTTTATTGGAATATTGTTCCCTTTTGTTATTTCCTTTTTTCTTCTATAGTTCAGTCGAAGAGGTTCCCCACCAATTTTTCTAGGGCTCACATCAAACCTAGTCTATGCGCAACTATATGACTCACTACACTCTATTGCAAACTATACAATGTATCCTTCCTTGACCCGTTGGAACTAGAAACCCATGGCTTTGGACCATTTATTATCCATATTTTTCAACCTCTCTACCCTCTCCTGAGTCCGCACTATGGTCTCAAGCCTTCTCCATGTATTATTGATTTCGGTGTGTCTCTTTACCCACTCATGCAAAAGACAATGAAATTCACCAAAGAAAATTTCATGTAAATAAAAGTATATGTACCTTTCTTTCCACCATGTAGGATTTATAGGTAGGACTCTATTCTCCTTCCACATGACTTAGTCCTCTTTAACTTGCATCCATTATTCAATATCATCTTTGGTGGGATTCCACATCATCTCATCATATTTCCACTACAATCCCAATGTCAGTTTTGATAACATAACAAATTGTTGGTTGTGGTTAGTCTGGGACAGGGTTCAAGAGGCTTCACCAAAAGTAAACTATAGGCACTAGCATATTCAATATTTTGAATAAAAAAAAGGTCTCACCCAAGACGTGCATAGGAATCAAAAGGACCATCATACAAGGTGTGCAGGGAAGGGTGGGGGATTACTCTCCATTTACTTAAACATTCATTTACTCATATATTCACTCCATATAGTAAACAATTTACCAATCATATCCTTATACAGAGCATACATTCATAAACAATAAATGACAAACAAATACACTGCGCTGAATAGGAGGAATGTGATTTCTATTATTATCAAAACAAGACTGAATAAATTCTACATCCCTTGGCAGGGAGTCCCAAAAGTTCCATCTCTAGCTCAAAAAATTGGGTTTTTCAATATACAACAACAATAACAACTTTGAAATCAATGTTAATGAACCCCCACCCATTACAAAAAGTGCCTGTAAATAGGCTCATGTTCCCTTCCCAGTCGCTAGTCTATGCACGACTTTGGTGGCATGTAAATTGCCACATGTAGGCTATTGTTGATTCTTGATACCAGCAAGATTCATGCTTGCTGGTTCCCTTGGTGCGCTTCGTCCCACCAGTTGGAGTCTTTGGCAAGTGACCACTTGCCTAAAAAATTGGGTTCCAACAAAACTCTCATGAGATTCATAGATAATCTAGTCTTGGAAAATACCTAAAATATAATGGGAAGGTATAATTTGTAACCTTGTGATACTAAGACAAGCTTGATAGTGAAAATGGCATTCGATAATACCTAAAATGGGTCAGGAATTGAGAATTTGTAGCCTTTTAATACCAAGAAAGCAAATGATGATAATTTTTTTTCTTATAACGTCCTTCTAAAGTGAATTAGGGATTAATTCTACAATACTTGTAACAATAACGATATCCATAACTTGTTAACTCATGAAAATCAAAGATAATAAATAAATCTTATTTACACTCCTTTTTATCATAGAAACAAAATATGAAAGAAAATCAATTAACCATCTAATGTCTTAGTGTTTGATAGACTAAAATTGGTCTAAATGGACGATAATCATCATCATATTGGTAGGATTGTAAGTTTTACATCTTTATTTGTGTTAGAATAAGTATATATTCACTAAATATGAAATTCAAGTTTTTGACTCCATTGATCAATAAAAACTAAAAGCATTAATTATTTTTTGAAGAAAAAATGTTTCTAAATGTGTGTGTGTGTGTATTTTAATCTCTAAGAAAAAATATTAATATTTGATATCTCAAGCGTGAAATAAAAAAAATACATGTGTCTACCTTAAAAGGCTAACAAAATATATGATCTTAATCTTATGTTGATTATCTGTAAACTATCATGGATATTCTACTGGAATAGTTCTTCTCAATGGATCTTACAACTTAGTTATTTTTATTAGCTTATTTCCATAAAACGCTAAATAACTGGAAATATAAGAAAAATAACTAGAGCAAAGAAATACACGATCCACACAAATAACATAAGATATACCCTGGGAAAACCCACTACGTCGAAAAACCTAGCCAACAATGAGGACTATGCCTTGCTCTTTTATATATAGTGCAAATTACCTATGACTCTGTGGCCATAATGTCTACTATAGCATCTCCTCCTTCCTCTGTTATTCTCTAATATCCACTCTTGTGTTGTTTCCCAACTATGGAACAATAAGATACATCAAAAGAATGGAAACCCTTCTTTTATTAGTTTCCCGATATTTAACATAGCTCGATAGTCGTGAAGGGTGAGGTTTAGGGTTTTTGCATTCCCCGATGCTTAATCAGGGTTAGGGCTTTGGACCTTCTATAATGTTCTTGAAAGTACACACATGATTAGCTCCACATGTATGAGAAATGAGTGCTGACATGGAATCCATTCAGTACCATGGTGGTCAACTTGTTGGAGGCATAAATTCTTCATATGAACTACATTTGAGGTGTTTCTTAGACCATTGGAAAGGTTTGGGAGTGTTAAATTGCGTGAAAATTGGTCTAAGTTTGGAAATGTGCTCTCGTGGACTTATTAAAACAATGCATATTAAATATTGTATGTGTTAGAATATCAAGTAATACTGAGAGGGGGGTTGAATCAGTATTAGGCTATCTATTTAAATTTTTATCACTTAAAAACATAATCAACAATGAAGACAAAACACACAATATTATCGTGGAATCCCAATTGGGAAAACCACCAATACTTTATATTACTGCAAAATTATATTTACAAATAGTTTGCAAGACCAACTTGCTGGATGCACAAACTCCCAAATTTTTTAGCAACGACTGAAGGATGCAACTACACCCTGTTTACCAGCAACAACGCGAAGGAGGCTACGACCCCTACAAGCTTGTAGCCTGTTCTTGCGCCTCCCAACCACCCTTGTTTTTCCTTTTAAGAATATTGAGAACTTCTTCAAGAACTGTTATTGTTATTATCTGTCTTTTACTTATGTTTCTGATCATACTTATCAGAACCACAGAGACGCCTCTATCATTTGGTCAAAAACTGTTTTTATATGCATCATTTAAAAAAGATCCATCGTGCCTTTTCATTTAAAACATCAAAACATTATGTCTCTTCACAAACAGGTTATATATTTATGTTTTTATCATCTAATCATCATGCCTCTTCATATCCAGAATGAAAGAAACCTTTCAAACTTGTATTTAATTAAATACTAACACACACCAAATTTAATTAACTTGTTATTCTTCAAACATCACTGTGCATTTCCTTCAATATGGATATCCTACAATCTCTATGAGTGCATATCTTTTATGGTCAACCTCCATAGACCAGCGGGTGAACATTTTCAATTATCCCTTATTCACCTACATGCATATTTCCTAAGCCTGAGGGCATACTGTAAAGTGTGAACAAACATATTTTTTTCTCTGTTTTGGCAAACCAAAATCTCGCACATGTGACCATCAAAGAGGAAACCAAGACCATGGATGGATGGAAAAATCATCAAGTAACAACCTCATACCATTTGATAAATTTATTTACAAAACAAGAGCATATGGCGTGCATTTATAAATGGCCTTTTAAACTTTTGGGTTATACACTTAGACAGTTTTTCAAAACCCTAGGTCATATAAGATGATTTTTATTTTCACCATTATTGGAAATATGAAGCATCCACAGCATGGGGGACATCATGCAGATTCCATCCATGTCAATTCCATCCTTTTCAACCTCATCCTCTCTCCTTGGTGGGCATTTTACTAAGATAGTGTAAATCATGCCAGAGGGCATTTTTGGCAATCCAATGTCTTCACCCTCAATGATTGTTTTGGAAAAATAATCATATGGTTGGATGCACAAACCAACAATCTACATTCCTATATCCTCATAATTAATTAATCAATCAAATACAGAAGGTGGCGGGCATTTTCCTAGAGCAACTTAGACTAATTTTCCAATACTTAGTCAATTTCCAGAGTTTCACCAAACTGTCAAACCTTTATATAATGATGTCAAATTGTAACAATGACATCATGAAGGTAATAGAACACCATAATGTGGATTTTCACACTCATCACACATTCCATATCATCATATCCTTTGTCATTAATGAATACTTTTGGCATCAATGACAATCATACTCAACATTCTCTGCCTTTGTCATTAATACCAACAACTTTTCAAAATTTTCTCCCCCTTTTGACATTAATGACAAAGATTCACAAATCTCCCCCTGTCACCATTTCTCCCCTCCCTTTTGTGACAGGGTTACAATCTTCAATTTATCTCAATGAAGAGAGATAATTCCTAGTTTTTTCCTAATATAGGCAAATGACTCTATAGGCAGTGGTTTGGTAAAAATATCAGCTATATGTTCCTTTGTATCAACATACTCCATTTTGGCAACCTTTTGTGACACTTGCTCTCTTAAAAAATGACATTTGATTGGAATATGTTTTGTCTTAGAGTGCATAACATGATTTTTGGATATGTTTATAGCACTTGTATTGTCACAATGTATAACAATGGGATCCTCATATTTTACAAGTAAATATTCCAATGTTTGATTAATCCAAATGACTTGTGTACAACATGATGCAGCATTAATATACTCGGCTTCTACTATAGATAGTGAAATGGAAGATTGCTTTTTGTTTAGCCATGACACCAAGCAATCTCCTAAGTAAAATGCTACTCCACTAGTGTTTTTTCTGTCATCAATACTTCTTGCCCAATCTGCATCAATGAATTCCCTTAGAGTGAAGTTATTTCTTTTTGGATACCATAATCCATAATCCATAGTACCTTTTAGATGTCTAATAATTCTTTTTATTGCAACCACATGTGTTCCTTTTGGGGCTGATTGGAATCTGGAAACCAAACCTACAGCCTGCATTACATCCGGTCTTGTAGTTGTTACATATAATAAACTACCAATAATTGACCTAAACATAGTATGATCTACTTCTAAGGATTCATCATCCTTTCTCAATTTATAACCAGTGACCATAGGAGTACTAACAAGTTTGTATTCTTCCATTTTGAACTTTTTCAACATCTCTTTGATATACTTAGTTTGAGAGATGAATATCCCTTTTTTTTTATTGAGATACTTGTAAACCAAGAAAGAATGTTAGTTCCCCCAACATTGACATTTAAAATTCCTTCTTCATTTCTAAAGCAAAGTTTACACTCAGAATTTGTAGATCACTTCCAAATATGATATCGTCTACGTAGACTACAACAATCATCATATTTTTGTTTTCAAACTTTATGTATAGATTACTGTCAGTGGTTCATCTTTTATATCCTTGCTGCTTTAAATACTTGTCAAGTCTTGAGAGCCATGCTCTTGGAGCTTGTTTAAGACCATATAGTGCCTTCTTAAGTTTGCAAACATAATCTCTATTTTCTGATAAGAGAAAACCTTCAGGCTGCTCAACATATACTTCTTCTTCAAGTTCTCCATTAAGAAATGAAAATTTTACATCCATTTGATACACTTTAAAGTTCTTGTAGCACACAAAAGCCAAACAAATCCTAATGGATTCAAGTCTTGCCATAGGTGCAAAAGTTTCTTCAAAATCAACACCTTCTACTTGAGCATATCCCTTGCATACTAATCTGGCCTTGTTCCTTATCACATGACCATCCTCATTGAACTTGTTTTTAAAGATCCATTTGGTTCCAATAACATTCATGTCCTTAGGTATTGGGACAAGTTCCCAAGTTTGGCTCTTCTCTATTTGATCAAGTTCATCATTCATAGCTTTGATCCAATCCTCACTTTTGCAATCTTATTTAAAAGTTTTGGGGTCTATTATCGAAAGTAGTGCTTGTTCTTCATCATAAAACAATTTTCTCCTTGTTTGAACTCTTGAATTTTTGTTACCAATTATTTGACTTTCAGGATGATTCTTTTGAACCCATCTAGATGGTGTTTTGTGTCTGATCTGGGGGAGTCTTCATTCTCTACTTTCTCTTCTTCTTCTTCTCCAAGAATATCTTCTTCTTGTAAAATTTCTTCTTTTTCTTCATCATTAGTTTCTTCAACATCCACACTTTCTTGGATTTGTATTCTTCTTGGTTTAATGTCATCTATAGTTACATTTGCACTTTCTATGATCTTGTGAAACCTTAGATTATAACATCTGTATGCTCTTTTGGTGGAAGAATATCCAAGAAATATGACTTCATATGTTCTAGAGTCAAACTTCCCTAGATTATCATCATCTCTTGTTATGTAACATTTACTTCCAAAAACTCTAAAATATTTAACTGAAGCTGGTCTTCCAAACCATAGCTCATAAGGAGTTTTGTCACTATTTACTGCTTCTCTCTAATATCCATACGGATTTTTTGCTTAATTTAGCATAGTTCTAGTTGCTTCTTGGACAATCTTGTTTTTCCTCTCGGACACACCATTTTGTTGAGGAGTTCTTGGGGCTGAAAACTACCTCTTAATTCCATGAGTTTCACGAAACTCATTGAATTCATTTGAAGTGAACTCACCACCATTATCTGATCTTAGACACTTAATCTTGAGATTTGCTTCATTTTCAACAAGTGCTTTGAAGGCTTTGAACTTCATAAAAGCTTCTGATTTTTCTTTAAGATATGCCACCCAAGTCATCCTTGTATAATCATCAATTAATAACATGAAGTAATGTTCACCTTGAAAGATTTTAGTCCTTGTAGATCCACAAAGATCAGTGTGAATGATTTCTAATGGCTGATAGGTTGTATGCTCTTTGACCTTGAAGCTTTCTCTTGTTTTCTTCCCTTGAAGACAGTGTCTACAAACATGGTTTGGTGGTTTTATGATCTTTGGTAAATTTCTTATAGGTCCCTTCTTACTATCTTTTACAAGATTGTCAAAGTTCAAGTGTCCCATCCTTCTATGCCATAGAAAAATTTCATCAATTTGACTCATTTAACATTGTTCTTCATTTTCTAGAATATACACATTGCTTGGAGTTCTCACAACAGTCCCAACAAGTTCACCTAAATCTTTTCTTATGATTTCACACTTCTTGGAATCGAACATACATATGTGTCCTTGATCACATGTTTGGCTCACACTTAGAAGATTAGGTTTAAAGTTCTTGACAAGCAAAACATTTTCAGCTTTCATCTTGTCTCTAAGAGGCACTGTACCCTTCCCAATTATTTTAGAGGATAGATTATCTCTAAAAGTGACTTTTCCTTTTTTATTTCTTTTTAGGCTTATAAATTTGTGTGGGTCTCTTGTCATATGTTTTGAGAATCCACTGTCCACATGCCATATATTTTGTTTTTTTGTTGCACATAGAGCTATTGAACATTCCACATCTTCCTTCTTCTTCCAAACCTTCTTTTCCTCATTTCCTTTAGATTTTGTGGTGTCATTCTTCATAGGAATCACTAGTTTACAATTTCTAGCTATGTGTTCTAGGTTACCACATTTTTAACATTCTATACTATAATTATGTAGAGTTGCAAAAGAGTTATAGCTTCTTCCTTTTGGATTGATTCTAGTGACATTATTATTATATAACAGAGATTGTGATGTGATTCCTTTCCCAATAGGAGCATTTAGTTTACAATTTCTAGCTATATGTCCAAAATTGTTACAGGCATAACAATTTCCCAAAAAGAGTTGTTGATGTCTACTTGGCACATTATCTATCCTGCTTTCATTTTGAGAGTGAGCTATTTTTTTACTGTATTCCTTTACAACTGGTTTCATAAGTGCATCAGCATAACTTCTTTTATTTCCTCCTTTATTTATAAAAGAGGATTGTTCTGACTTCTTCCTTTGTCATAGCCTAGTCCAGTTTTATTACCGAATTATCTTTGACAACTTAGGATGTCATCTAGATTTTTTGAGCTGATCTTAAATTTTGATTGAAAGGATTCTTCACTGGTCTTCTTTCTAAGCAATATCATTTCAGCTTAAAACTTTTCTAATTCTTCCTCTCATTCTTGAGTTGTTGTTCTAGATTGCTTTCAACCATTTTGGATTCTTGAAGTTGATTTTTTAAGTCAACAATAATTCTTTCTGCATCATTTTTTTCTCCTCAAATTCTCTCATATGGATTTTTAGTTTTTTTTACATATTTTTGTACTTTCCTAATTTTTCAAGAGCACTTACAAGTTCTGCTTCAAGATCTACCACACCTTCTACCTCTTCTTCAAAGATTTTATTTTCTATTCCCATGAATAGAACTTATGCTTCTTCATCTTCACTAGACTCATTTGAGAAGCTATCATTCATGGAATACAAGGTATTATTTTTGTTTTTCTTAAAAATATTTTTGTTCTTCTTGAAGGTTTCATGGCAATCATCACCGTCTTCTTGTTTGGGATAAGGGAATTTGGAAGCAAAGTGACCAATTCCCCCACAGTTAGAACATTTGAAGGGAAATTTCCTTTTGTACCTTCCAGTACCTCTCTTAATATTTTTAACAAGAATTGCTTCTTCATCATCGGAGTCTTCTGATTGAAACTTCATTTTAGATTTCTTATCTACTTTTGATGCTTTAAAATTTGCTTCCTTATTTTGGGAATTGTCTTGCCCAATCCTCATTTCATAATCTATGAGAATTCCATATAGTTCTTCCATGGTGAGTTTTTCAAGATTTTCTCTATCTTCTAGTGTGGAAATATTAGGATTGTAAATCATTGGAAGTGATCTTAGTACTTTTTCAACTATTTCTTTTTCTTCCAAGTCTTCTCATAGCCCTTGAATTGCATTCACAATTTCATCAATTCTCTCAAAGTATTCTGAAATGTTTTCTTCTTCCTTCATTTTTAAACTTTCAAATTGGGTTTTAAAAGTCTGGAATTTTTCCCTTTTTACCTTGATGTCTCCTTCATAGATAGTCTGTAATTTGTCCCATATCTCCTTCATTGTTTTGCAATGCATCACTTTGCAAAGACTGTTCTGGCTAATCCATCCAAGATTGCATTAACAACTTTAGCATTCCTTCCGAATTTTTTTATTCCTTAAAGATCTGTGGGAGGGGTTTTGGGATATGTGTACCCTGTTTCTATAGACATTCAAACATCTAGTCCAAGAGACATTATATAGCTTCTTATCGATGCTACAGAATGCATAATCTTCTCCATTGAATATTGGAACCTTGGAGGTCATTTTTACTTATTGATCCATAGTGATAAAAAAAAATTATCTTCAAGTGTTTTAAAATTTTAGTGAAGAGCCCGCTTTGATACCAATTGTTAGAATATCAAGTAATACTGAGAGGGGGGCTGAATCAATATTAGGATATCTATTTAAATTTGTATCACGTAAAAGATAATAAACAATGAACACAAAACACACAATATTATCGTGGAAGCCCAATTGGGAAAACCACCAATACTTTCTATTACTGCAAAATTATATTTACAAATATTTTGCAAGCACCAACTTGTTGGATGCACCAACTCCCAATTTTTTCAGGAACGACTGAAGGATGCCCCTACACCCTATTTACTAGCAACAACTAGAAGGAGGCTACGACCCCCTACAGGATTGTAGCATGTCCTTGCGCCTCCCAACCACCCTTGTTTTTTCTTTTAAGAATCTTCAGATCTTCTTCAAGAACTGTTGTTTCTATTCTCTGTATTTTACCTCTGTTTCTGATTTACTTATCGGAACCACAGAGATGCCTCTATCATTTGGTCAAAAACTATTTTTATATGCATCATTTCAAAAAGAACCATCATGCCTTTTCATTTAAAACATCAAAACATTATGTCTCTTCACAAATAGGTTATATATTTATGTTGTTATCATCTAATCATCATGCCTCTTCATATCCAGAATGAAAGAAACCTTTCAAACTTGTATTTAATTAAATACTAACACACACCAAATTTAATTAACTTGTTATTCTTCAAACATCACCGTGCATGTCCTTCAATATGGATATCCTAAAATCTCTATGAGTGCATATCTTTTATGGTCAACCTCCATAGACCAACGGATGAACATTTTCAATTATACCTCATTCACCTACATGCATATTTCCTGAGCCTAAGGGAATACTGTAAAGTGTGAACAAACATATTTTTTTCTCTGTTTTGGCAAACCAAAATCTCGCACATGTGACCATCAAAGAGGAAACCAAGACCATGGATGGATGGAAAAATAATCAAGTAACAACCTCATACCATTTGATAAATTTATTTACAAAACAAGAGCATATGGCATGCATTTATAAATGGCCTTTTAAACTTCTGGGTTATACACTTAGATAGTTTTTCAAAACCCTAGGTCAAATAAGATGATTTTTATTTTCACCAATATTGGAAATATGAAGCATCCACAGCATGTTGGACATCATGTATATTCCATCCATGTCAATTCCATCCTCTGCAACCTCATCCTCTCTCCTTGGCGGGAATTTTGCTAGGACAGTGTAAATCATGCTAGAGGGAATTTTTGGCAAGCCAATATCTTCACCCTCAATGATTGTTTTGGAAAACTAATCATATAGTTGGATGCAAAAACCAACAATATGCATTCCTATATCCTCAGAATTAATTAATCAATCAAATACAGAAGGTGGTGGGCATTTTCCTAGAGCAACTTAGACTAATTTTCCAATACTTAGTCAATTTCCAAAGTTTCACCAAACTGTCAAACCTCTATATAATGATGTCAAATTGTAATAATGCCATCATGAAGGTACTAGAACACCATCAGATGCATTTTCACACTCATCACACATGCCACATCATCATACATTCCATATCATCATACCCTTTGTTATTAATGAATACTTTTGGAGTTAATGACAATCATACTCAACAGGGTGAATCTTAGAATGGGTTGGAAGAGCTAATCAATTAGCAATTGGTACAATGCACTAGAGTGTCTAATAGAGTCCACTAGAATTTTGGTGCTAGATTATGGGATACCTTATCTTTGAGAGAGGACTACTTAAAAAGACGAGGATGAAGGAACACTGATTCCACTATTCAAGACTTAGATAGATGTTGATCGGCTTATTGCTTCATTCCATTTCAAGCCAAACCTACATTATCATTAAGGGCACTTAGAGTGGTTATTCTAGTCTTGAGTGTGTGATCTACTTCTTGAACCGTATATGTGTTCAGCATATATGAAGCCACTAAAGAGGTTTTTTGGCCATAGACATCTTCATAAGGTGACATTGTTTTGGAACTATGATAAATGGAAATTTAAACAAAAAAATCACCATTGGTAAAATAATAATGAACTCTCATGAAGTAACTATCATATTCATGATGAGCTCTGCATCTAGGGTTTTGAGCATCGCTTCCGAAATGATCTTGGCGGCCATGGATCCTTCCATGGTCGCTTCCCTCATTCTCCCTTGAGTTGTTGTCTGTGATGGCCGATTGAAGGCGATTTTAGCTGGTTTCCTTATGCTTGGTATGGTGGCAGCACCTTCGTGCGATGACCCATTGGGTAGCGGGCTCCCCCTGATTCCCAGTGGCGGCGATGGTGGCGGTTTACAGTGTTGTGGAGCATTATTCTTAGGCTGATCATCCTTCATTGGGGTGACGGTGGTTGCAAGTGGAGCACGCAGGTTCGACTGCGACTGCATCCAAAAACTGGGGCGCCCATGTGCTTTCGTGGATGACGGTGGCGACAACTTGGTCTTCTGCATTCTGTCGGTGGGCTTGTTTTCGGTCGCGACTGCTTCCATGTCGTGGGGTCCCTATCTTTCCTACATGTCGGCTTCCAGGAGCGGTTGCGGATGTCTACAGTTTATCAGTATATAGTGGCCTTGCTTACTATCCATGCGTTTGGGGGTATCGCTTTTTTCCTGCTTTTGGTCAGCTTTACACTCAACATCTTTCTTAGACCAATTTATGCAGCTCTTTAAGAGCCGGGTTTTTTCATTGTATATGATCCAATCATGGTTGCCCCTGATATAGGGAGTTTTAGGTGTTTTTCTGAGGTGCTTGGTACTTGCAATTTCTATGAAGCTAAAAATTTGTTCCTGGAAAGGGCTCCTAGAAGCCTTTATACAATATGTAATTTGATTACTCTTAATGAAATTACGCTTTTTTCCTTGGAAAACAAATAAAATAATGAACTCTCATGAGCTTCATATAGAAAATGGTGTTGGACAAGGCCTAAAATACACCGAGAAGATATAATTTGTAACCTTTGTGATACTAAGACAAGATTTGTAGTGAAAATGACATTGGACAAGACCTAAAATGGCTCAGAAAGAGAGAATTTGTAACCGTTTTAATACTAAGAAATTGAATGATGATAACAACTTTCTCTTATAATGTCCTTCTTAAGTGCATTAAGGATCAATTCTACAATATTTTTAACACTAATGATATTCATAACTTGTTAACTCATGAAAATCAAAGATAATAAAAAAATCTTATTTGCATTCCTTTTTATCATAGAAACAAAATATTAAAGAAAATAAATTAACCATCTAATGTCCTAGTGTTTGATCGACTAAAGTTGGTCTAAATAGACGATAATCATCATCATTACCATCATCGTATTGCGGGTAGAAATGTAAGTTTCAAATCTTTCTTCATGTTAGAATAAGTATATATTCACTAAATGTGAATTAAAGTTTTTGACTCCATAGATCAATAAAAACTAAAAGCATTAATAATTTTTTGAAAAACAATTGTTTCTAAATGTGTGTGTGCATGTGTATTTTAATCTCTAAGAAAAAAAATAGTTATATTTGATATCTCAAATGTGAAATCAAAAAACACATTTGTTTACCTTAAAAGGCTAAAAAATGATACAATCTTAATTCTATAGTGATGATCTGTAAATTGTCATGGTTATTCCACTGGAACAACTCGTCACAATGGATATTACAGCTTAGTTCTTTATATTAGCTTATTTCCATAAAATGCTAAATAACTAGAACTATAAGAAAAATAAATACACCATCCACACAAATAACACAAGATATACCCTGGGAAAACCCATTATGGGGAAAACCCAGCCAACAATGAGGACTATGCCTTGCTCTTTTATATAGATTACAAATACAAAGAAAGTGGTACTCTCTATTGATTTACCTATGAATTTGCATCCATAATGGCTACTACAAAATATACTCCTTCCTCTATTCTAATCTAATAACCACTCCCATGTTGTTGCTCAACTATGGAACAATACGATATATCAAAAGAATGGAACCCCTTCTTTTCTTAGCGGCTAGTATTTAACATAGCCCGATAGTCGTCTAGGGTTAGGTTTAGAGTTTTTGCATGCCCCAAATCCAAATTAGGGTTAGTTTTTTGGACCTTCTAGAATGTTCTTGAAAGTCCACATGTAACTAGCTCCACATGTGTGAGAAATGAGGGCTAGTGTGGAATCCACTCAGACGTACCATGGTGGTCAACTGGATAGGTCAACTTGTAGGAGGCATACCTTCTTCATACATACTCCATTTGAGTTGTTTCTTGGAGATTTGGAAAGGTCTTAGAGCGTATAATCCCATGAAGAGCCATTGAAAAGAGATGTAATTTTTTACCCCACAAAACATTATTTAGACCCTCAAACATGCCCCATACATTTCTAGACCCGAAATCAACAAGGTGAGACATGCCCCTAGAATGGCCCCTACAAGAGTCAATTTATCCAATAATCCAACCTCGAAAGCACCAAAATAGATGAAAACTTATATATTGATCCATTTCAGATCACATCTCCCCATTTAAGGAGGATTTTGGTACTCAAAAGATTTTATTGAATGGGGTGAGGAAAATTTTCCTCTACCTTCTCCTTGGAGTACCATTTAGCCTTGCTTGGAAGTTTTCCTTTCAACCCCACCTGCCAAAGTTCATATTGAACTTGTCTGGTTGTTTTAGACTTATTCTACAAAACTATGTCTTATGCTAACTCTATTTGAGCCTTGGTGCTAAGTCTTCTACAAAAGGTAAGAGTTGCCTAGGTTCCTTGTCCAACACAGAAGGTTCATAGAGTTTCAAATTTCCCACATTCACTACTAAGTAGATGCGCATATATGGGGGTAGAATGAGTCTATAGTCATTGTCTCCTACATTATCCAACACTTCAAAAGGATTGTATCATATTTCCTTGATCTTCCTACCAGGAACTTGTAGTCTTTCCTTATTCAAGTGAAACCATACTTTGTCTCTCACCTTGAATGTTTTCTCAACCCTGTGTTGATCATGTCTTGCCTTGTAATTTTCCCGTGACTTCTTCAATGTCTTTGTACTTGAAAATGGATTTGTCTAATATTATCAATGAATTTTTCATCTCTTAATGCTTCATCAGTGGTGTCTTCCCTCACTCCCCCTTGTTTTCCATAAACACCATCTAGAGGTGAAGGTGTCTGATACCCAAAACGAGTTTCAAAAGGGGAATTTCCATTGGAAGTGTAGACTACTATGTTATAAGAGTGTTGGATGTAGATCACATTTTCATCCCAATTGTTTGAATGCTTCTGATTGTAACCCCTCAAAATATACACCAAATTCTTGTTGACTACTTCTATTTTCCCATCTTTCTATGGATGGAATGTTGTAGATTTATTCAACTTAGTGTCCATATTCTCCCAATGTGTAGTCCAAAATGAAGTTAGAAATATGGTATCCCTATATGAGATTATGCTCCTTGGTATCCCAAAGTGCACCTAGACTTGTTCAAAGAACACGTTTGTTGCTTCTCGTCCTTTGATGGTCTTTTACAAGGCATAAGAATGAACATCTTGCTAAAAATATCAATTACCAAAAATCAATAGTCATGTCCCTTCCTAGTGGTTGGAAGACCACCCACAAAATCCATAGAGATGCTATCCCATGGTGTCCTAGGAATATGTAAGGGATGGTATAGACCTTGGTTTCTATTACTGGGATTGCTTATACGTCAAAGTATGCATCCTCTAATAAACCGAGCTACATATTCTTGAATTCTAGGCCAATAAACATACCTTTGTAAGTTGGAAATTATCTTCCCAACATCAAAATTCCCTGCAACTTTGGATGTGTGATCCTCCCTCATGAGTTTCAATCTCTCAAATTTAGGAAAACAGAGCTTATCTAGCTTGTAGAGTAACCCATCTTGGAGATGATAGTTACCCTTTTTATCACATTCTTCTACATGGAATTGGCCTTGTAGCTACTAAAATACCTTCTTGAAGTCCTCATATTCTATATATTCCTCCTTGTATGCATCATGGGAGAAAGGGTCCGTATGAATAAGAGTACTCAAAGCTATGATATTGGTTTTAAGTGGCCTTGAAAACATGTATTCTGACTTTTCTATACCTCCCTTCTTATATTTGATGATTAGATGGAATTGTTGTAAAAATCCCATCCACTTGTAGTGTCTTGTTTGTTGTAGCTTACTCTAGTCCTGCAAATACTAGAGCGGTTGGTGATCAATGTTAATGATGTTCTCCTCCACCAATCACATACCCTAAGTATACCAAATACTATTGAGCAAATTCACATTTCTTAACATTTTACAACAATTGATGTTGTTTCAAGGTCTCAAATACCTGCTTGAGATGTGATATATGCTCTTCCCTAGGTAGCACTATAAACCAATATATCATCTAAAAATAAATCAAAGAAAGGGAACAATACAACATTCATCAAAAGAATAAATGTAGTTTGTGCATTACACAAACCAAAATCCATTACTAACCATTCATATAGATCTTGCCTAGTCTTGAAGGCAGTATTCCAAGTGTCTTTTTCTTTCAATCGTACCTGGTGGTATTCCAATTTGAGATCCAACTTGGTGAATTACATGGCATGCTACAAATGATCTAGCAAATCAATGATCCTAGGCATAGGGTATCTATTCTTGAGGGTGATCTTATTCAAAGCTTCATAGTCAATACATATCCTCCAAGTCCCATCCTTATTGGGTACTGTGATATAGGTGACCCACAAGGTGAGGTGCTTAGTGATTACTCCTTGCTCCAACAGTTGCTTCAATTGTTTATTCACTTATTTTACTTCCAGAATAGATTGTTTGCACAATTCGATGTTCAACAATGGAGAATCTGGCAGTTGTTGTATCTCATGCTCCACTTCCCTCTTAGGAGGTATCCCTCTAGGCTCTTGAAACACTTATCTGTATGGCTATAAAAGGTTCTCCAACTGACATTTTTTCTCTTTGGTACATCCCTCTAGAGGTTCCTTCACTTTTACCAATTCACCTTCTTGTTGATTATGTATTAAGAAAAACAACACAAACTTTCTACTCGAACTGATCAACTTTTTTGCTTGGTTGGCACTTACTAGTGAGATATTTGATTTACCCTTGTGCACATTGATGATGAAATATTTTTCCCATCCTTGATCAAGTGGTATTATTTTTCCCTCCTCATGAAGATCACATCCCTATGATATATGTAGGGACTTCCAAACACTACAACACAAACATCAAGGGGTACTACGTCTACTTCCACTTCCTCAATATATTTTTTACTTATGGAAAATTTAATCTTTCACTGTTTTGTGATCCTAAGTTGTGTACCCTTATTCACCCATCCAAATGGATAGGCACTATGATGATCATGTACATCCAATCCAAGTTTAATAACTATATCTTCTGCTATGAGATTGACCTGTGAACCAAAGTCAAATAGAGCGCCAACCTTGGTCTTCTTGATTTGGATCTTGATATGGAAGAGTTTTATCATATCCTTCTGATAATAGATTTTAAGGTAGTTTTAGATCTACTTTAAAACATCTATATTACTATGAAGGAGGTGAATCTTCAATGTCAAAAATCCATAATGCATTCTCTAATATATTTAAAATCAAGCATAGGAAGGGAATTGAATTATTTAATATTAAGCTAAAGAAGAAGATACAAACTTACAATGTAGCTTGATGTGCATCCCTTCTCCTTTTCCATGAGCTATCCTTTTCTCCACCCTTGCTTTTGATGAAGATGCCAAGCTTTCCAATCCTCCAAATCTCTCTAGCGGGCCTTTTATCTTCCTTTTCCTCCCCTTACCATGCCCCAAATGCCTTTATTTTATAGCATTGGGAAATGGGATCTCAAGTTTCTCTTTTCAATTTGGGATTATACCTTTTTCTTGTTTTTTGATTTTTTTGCTCAAAAACCTACTTTCCATAGTCTTTTAGGTTTTTGTCACAACTTTAGCATATTCAAGTATAATTAATGCACTTTTGTGCATTTATTCTCACTATTTGACTAATGGAGCTTAGATTTGAGAATTTAATGAGTAGTTCAATCATTGAACCTTGTCTCCTTAGGCTACCTCTTTCTTCACTCAATCTTTCTGATTGTGGATGTAGTGATTAGATAAGAGAGGACTTGTTCTCTTGTGTACTTGTCTTCTGTCTTCATGTTGTGGGCGCATAGTAGAATATGCTTCTTCCCCTCACTTTGTTAAGGGTGTTAATTTGATTGTTAACAAATGCCCCCTAATGTGTGAGGTTTGAAGCAGAGCTAAGGGCCAAAATACATTATTTTTATACTGATAATCTTCATACAGATACTCTTTATTGATCAAAGAAAGGATGAGGAAAGGATAATCTCACGGGCGCGGGATTTAGGATAACATCTGCAAGTCAAACATAGCAATTTCTCAAATATATAATATCTTCTTGAGGCGGACATACCCATGATCAACAGTAAACAAGCATGGACATGAACAATACACAGTGGATCCATGTCAAAAGTAAATTTTTCAGAAGTGTAAACATGCACTTTGATGAGTGCGAGAACAAGGTCTTAATTGAACTTCTGACATGGTAGTCTAATCTTGCACAACTCGGGCAGTGCATCGATGAGTGATACAACTATTTTTCCCAAGGTCTTCAATACAAACCGACAATAGTACAAGTTTATATCATGCGAATAAATGAACTGATGTCGAGCATAATAAAACACCATCTGATTACCGGTCATTGATGTATACCGTTAACAGATGCGAAGAGACCCACTGATAATGATGATGGACTCTAAGGTATTAAATACAAACTAGCAAGTGTGAATGGATGTTATGAAGTTGAACACTTGTAAAATAAAATAATCAGGGGTCATTGATGTATACCCACTGTCATTTGCGAGGAAACCTGCTACTAATGACTGCAAGATCCAATGTACTCCTGGGCTTCTAGATCCATTTTCTAGATGATGATTTGGTGTCGATAGGAATAGATCCATCGGAAGGAGGGAATTAATGCATCCCACATCAATCGAGACAAAACAAAGATCAATAGTCTGATATAATTTGGTAGAACTGCAAGATCCAACACTGTATATTGACACAAGGAAGGCTGACATGATTGGTCAGGAATATTTGAGGAATGGCCGACTCTGTTTGAACTTCCCTTGAACACATAACATGACGCAGAATGGAAACTTGGAAACATAGGACTTTGAGGAACGACCTTAAGTAAATACGCCAATGCCAGATGCATTAACGAAAGCTCCATAGTTGTCCGGAAGGATAACCCATCGGTGGAGATCTGTTCCAAATACTGGTACAGTTTCTTAAGGCAAATGTAGATGGTGGATTGACAGCAGATACCAAGTTATGCGCCGTGTTCAAGGGAGACAAGGACTGACTGTTGCAATTTTCGTCAATAATATAATATGAAATGATTCAATTCTCTCCCTTTTTGGATTTTTTTGTTTTTTAATTTTTATGCCTTTTTCATTTTATCAGCTTGAAAAAGAATAAAGAATTCTATAGTACATGGGAGGGAATGAGTGTTGCATGGGCGTAACCCTATTTTTCAAGGGCACGGGTCAGGCCAAGGAAAATATCCATATCGCAAACAGGGGCTGAGCTAGTTGTGCACACTCTTACAGATGTTCCCTCCATGGGTAGGCTATCTGAAGCAGGATTATGTGTCGACGGACGGTGAAATAATACCATGTAACTGAGGTTTATCCAATTTGGTATAATGTCCAAGTAGGAATGGGTCAATGAGGTTTACTTCATGTCAAGTCTTGTGAAAAATGCCAAAATCATAAATCATCATGAATCATGGTCTATCTCCAACTACCTGAATCAAATAGTTCGAACTGTCAGAGTCTCCAAGTCCTGTAATCAAAATCATTTCACTACCCAACTGTTTAGTCAGAAACCGATTCAAATGTGCATTTAATAAAAAGATAGCCAAAATTGGGGAATGATGCATCTTTCTATCATTCAAAAGGATACGGTTATACATGTATGAATAAAATATAAAAAATATGCATTATTTACCATATTCATTGTAGGTGCAGCCGATGGATGAGAGGAAGCATCTCCTTTCAGCATGAATTTCTAGAAGTTGCGAACCTTTATTCAGTGATCTACCAGTTGTGTGTGAGTTTGGATGCCGGACTAAGAAATTTTGAACGGTTTCACATGTTTTTGAGTTTCCAAATATTTTCATTGTTTTTATGAAATTTTTTTGGATTTATCTTGAAGGAAAAGAAACAAAAACAAAAAAGTATTTACACTATTCTTTTTCGGTGTGTGCAAAGTTACACACTTTTTAGTTTATGATGTAAGCTAGTTTATTTCGGTTTTTACTTATGTCCTTAAATGATATGTTCAATTAAATTTCCATGAATAATGTACATGTTTTCTTTTTCGGTATGATGTTAATTACTTAGATGCCAATCAAGTACGTAGTTGGCTAAGGAATCAACCAAACTATTCAGACTTCTAGGAACATGAATATATTCAATGAACTTGAATTGAAGTTCTAGAATACGTACCCATAGAAAATTTCTAAACAACACAGGACTCTGAACCTGATACTGACCATTTAATTGAGATACAACTAATTATGAGTCCAGTTTGACGATTATTCGTCGGATGCCAAGGGTGACAGCCTCGACAAGAAGCTCAATGACTGCGTTGTATTATGCAACATTGTTGGTTGCATATCCAAGCAAAATGCCTCCTCAACTAAAAAATTCGTCATTAGGTGTGAAAATCACCCATGCGGCAAAAGCAATGTTCCGAGGACTACGGTTGGCACCATCCGCATATCCCAAATATGTGAAGTTTTCTTGTGCCATCTTCCAAAGGGACAATGCCAAGCAAGATAAGTGTGTGCCCAAAATAACTAATGTACAAAATTTTATACAAAGAATACAACATAATACAACAAGTGTTGCGAGGCATCAGTGCCTACGCGAAGTATTTCTTCAGATAGAGACCATTTCTAATCTTCAACATAGGTTCCCCATCATAATTGATCAATTCATAAGCTCCTCTCTTTAACACAGTTTTGACTACAAGTGGGCCAAAAGATTTTGGTACAAATTTCCCTTCTCCTATTTTGTCTTGGTTTTGGTCATAAACTAAAACCAGATCGCCTTCAGAAAAGACTCAGGGGCGGGTAGACTTGTCATATTGAGTTTTAACCCTTTTCTTGTGTGCTTCCACATTTAGAAAAGCTTCCATTCTACTTTCATCAAGAGAATGGAGATGGAGAATCCTTTCTTCTTCTGCAGAAGTGTTAGGTAGGAGTTCGACTGCTATTTTTAATGATGGGATTTCACATTCAATTGGCAACACAACTTCCTCTCCATAAACCAATTGGGAAGGAGTGAATCCGGTTGCGGTTTTAGCAGTGGTACGATAATCCCAAAGAGTGGTAAACAACATTAAGTGCTAGTTAGTTTTGTTCTTATCAGTCGTCCTCTGCAACATAGTTTTCAAAACCTTGTTTATGGCTTCGACTTGTCCATTTGCTTGAGGGTAATATGGCGAGGAAACGTCCTGCTGCAATCCTAACCTATTGGTAAGTTCATCCATAAAGGAATTCCTAAAATGGCTTATGTTATTAGTAGTGATCTCTTTGGGTACAACAAACCTTGCTATGACGTGATTGAATAAGAAATATGTTGCAGTTTTACCCATGTAGTTGAATGTAGGCATTACCTCAGCCCACTTGGTGAAGTAGTCCACTGCTACGATGATCTAGTGGTGGCCATCAGCTGAAGGCAGGTTGATTGTCATAAAATCAATGGCCCATTTTGAAAATGGACCCACGGTTACTACAGGGTGTAATGGAGTAGGATGTGCGCGCATTTTTCTTGTGTAGATTTGGCGAGGGTGACACTTTTTAACCGCATTGATGCAATCTTTGAATATTGTAGGACAAAAGTATCCTGCATGCAAGATTTTTGGGGCAGTTGCCAACCTAGAAAGATGACCACCACATGCCCCAGCATGGCAATCATTCAGAACTTGTTCAACTTCCTCGTGTACTAAACAACATCTTAAGATCATGTCTACTCCTAGATGGTACAAAGTATCCCATGTGATGAGGTATCTTCGTGCTTGGTGCCGAATGAGACATTGTTCAATGCTAGAAAACTGAGGATCAATCCTTTGGGTTTGGAGATATGTGATAAATGTTCCATACCAAGGATATGGTGTTGTGATGAGCAATACATGTTCATCTACCCAAGATTCAATAGATATAGTATCCTCTTTCTCACAGGGTAACTCATACATTAGTTCAGCAAATGCCAACGAATTTTTGGCTTTAGCGATTTTGAACTTGAGATCGAATTCTTGCAAAATTAATATCCATTTTGAATATTTGCCACCGATGTTATGTCAGGACAGAACGTGTTTCATGGGATTCATTTCATCCACTATGGTTGTTTTTCTTAGAAGTATATAATGTCTAAGTCTTTGGACAGCATGAACTGCTTCCAAGGCCAGCTTCTCAACCTGGGAATATCTCAATTTAGGACCTGCAAGGTCCTTACTAAGATAGTAAATAATGTTCTCTTGTGATGATTCATCTTATTGTGCCAATACCATCCCTATGGCCGAACTAGATGCTGCCAAATATAACAAAATGTCTCTATTATAGTTCGATGGACTAAGTGCCGGGGCAGAGACCAAATCTTTCTTTATTGCATCAAATGAGCGTTGAGCTTGGTCATCCAATATGAATAGTGCATCTTTTTTTAGGAGATGCATGAAACCTTTAGCTCTTTCAGCAAAATCCTCGACAAATATTCTCAAGTAATTAGCTTTCCCTTAAAGGCTTTGAAGTTGTGTTATTGTTTTCAGGGAAGGCAATTGAAGTATTGCCTCAACCTTGATGTGATCCACCATAATCCCTTTTTTTTAAAATATGAACCCAAGTAATCTCCAAGAGTCCACACAAAACATGCATTTGTGTGGGTTCAACCTAATGTTTTATTTGCGACATCGGTCAAAGACGGCTCGTAAATGTGTAATATGTTCAACTCTCCTTTTGGATTTGGCTGCCAAGTCATCAAGATAAACCTCAACGATTTTCTTAATGTCATGAAATGCATATGACATGGCTCTTTGAAAAGTAGCCCCGGCATTTTTAAGGCCGAATGGAATTTTTCGATATGCAAAAGTCCCCCAAGGGCATATGAAAGTTATTTTATGTTGGTCCTCCTCTTTTATCTAGATTTGGTTGTGACCGGAGAATCCGTCCATAAATGAAAAGATTTCGTTCCCGGGACATTCATCTATAATCTGATCAATGAAGGGTGTGGGATAGTTGTCTTTGGGAAAAGCCAAATTTAGATCCCTAAAGTTAGTATAGACCGGGATAGTTCCTTGTTTTTTATTAACCGGAACAAGGTTGGATACCAATTTAGTTAAAGGAACAGGATAGATGAATCCAGCTTTCAATAGTTTCTCTACCTCTGCTTTGATGGCATCCAATTTCTTAGGGTTAACCGGACATAGCTTCCATCGCACTAGTTTAACATTGTTATAGGTTTTTATCTCATGTTCGACAATGCTGGGGTCGATGCCCAACATTTCTTTGTAATACCAGGTGAACACATCGAGAAACTCTTTGAATAGAGCAGTGTAATGTATGATTTCTTCTAGAGAGCAATCTGCACCTATATTAATGTATGATTTCCTTCCGAACTCACGTTGTGTGTTTGGACGGAGCATTGGTATTTTTCCATGTCATCATTGAAGTAAAAAATTTCGGGTTCGACTTCTAATGAATCGATCTTTGGAAAAAATGAGGATCTATGGTGCATATCCTCCCAGCGTCGTTTAGAGATATCATGACCTCAAGGATGGATTCTTCTAAAGAAAAAGTCTGATCCAAGATGTCATGAGTACTATGAGAGCTCATGGTCCATATAGGTGAAGTATAAGGATCATATTCACCCATCTTGGAAGGATTTTTATCCGAGTCTGCCGAAGCCATTTGAATAGCTTGATAAGAAATCTCTACGATAGAAAGGTGAACACTACTCTCTATTTCATTATGTTGCATAGAAGTTGGTATATTTCCATCATTCTTTTCAACTAAGATGTCCTCTTTGGAGGCTCCCTCCGATGAGGTGGAGCCAACTTCTGGTATGGACGTAGAAATTTTTTTTAATGGAAAGTATACTTATGATGTAATAGTGAAAATTGGAGCCATTTTAGGGGTCAAAATCGGTGGTGGAATCACGAAAGTTCCCATGAGGGATGAATCTTTGAACATTCCTACCCCAACATCTTGAATCATTGTTTTCGAATCCCCTAAAAAAGGTACATTCGAGTGGAGACCAGTTTCAGGTGTGTAGTAATCTAGTTAATCAATCGTGATAATATTCCCTTGGTGGGGGAAACAAATAACTCAAAATACTGAAGACACTACATCCGTCATATTATGTATCCAACTACGTCCCAATAGAAAATTGTAATCTATGGGTGCATCCACTACCTCAACATCTACTTGAACTATTTTACCTCCTAGTTCAACTGGGCAAGCCATGATAAGTCCATGAGGTGGGAACTAATGACCATCAAATGCTTTGAGTATTGTATGGGATGGTACTAGGGTAGGTGATCCCATCGATTTTCAACACGCTAGTGACATGACACAAGTTGAGGCTCCTTCATCCACAACGGTTTGAAAAAATTTCTTACCATGTGAAGTCACTTTCATCTGAAATGTGATTTGTGATGGAAGCCTACATGTGGACTATTCTAAGTCAAAATTTATCAAATTGTTGTCAGATGGATCGATAGCACCAATAGCAAAAAACAGTGCCTTTCATTGAGCAAGACAACTTTGCAATACTTCCAAGGCAGACATTGCACAATGAGCTTGAGCTAAGTATTCAACCACATCGTAGTTTTGAGAAAATCACGTGTTAGGATTGTGTGCTGTTATATGGAAAATCTCTTTTGGAGGTCAAGGTACTATGTCTACGGTTGGCTTCTCAATGGTTAGAGAACCACTAGGATGAGGTCCAGTTGTTTATGCATCTTTCGAAGGTATGTCATAAGAGTGAGCCCTTGTTTGAATGTTTATTTCATGTTCACCAACTGTGAAGATATTAGCATTGGGTGGATTGCCCCCTTGGGGGTGGTTTTCCTGGTTTCCTCATGGTGAAGGTACTAGAGCCGCAACAACCATTTGTTGTTGCTGGGGGAAGGGTTGAGTTAGGACGACAAGTTTTTTTTTCCCTCCTCATTGTGCCAACATTCGATGAATATCATCCATATGAGGACAAAGGTGAGTAGGATGATCCCCTTGGAAAATTTTGCAAGGGTATTTGCTTTTCTGGGTTTCATGATTGCCTCTAGTAGGATTATTCACCTTAGGTGCATCTCCTGTCCTAGAATTAGCATTGATATTCTTCTTCTGTTTCTTCTTTTTTCCTTTTGGGTCCACATTTTGAACCATAAGTACTTTAGAATTTTGGGTGGGAGTTGCGAATTGCTATGTTGTCTGGCCAGCTATGGGTTGCGAAGTCTGAACCGAAATTTGTCCTAATTGTTGGGTAATTTGTTCAAGTTGGTTGAAGAATACAATCACACCATCGGTATGAGGTCCTTTTGGTGGCCTAGCTGGATCAGACACAAGTCTTACAGCATGAGGTATTAAGTCATAAAGTGTGCCCGATTGGGAATATATCAAATCCATCTGTTGAGCAATCTGAATGAGTTGTTCTTAGGTCATAGCTGCTGACATGGCTACATATTTGGCAAGAGTAGGTAATAGTGATTTTATGAACCAACCTGATAAGAATTGATCAGGGATTTGGGATTTTATAAGCCTTCGTCTCCTCCTCCACTAGTGGATATGATCCGATATGTGAGTAGCAGTGGACTGTCTAAGTGAAGTTAAAGTTTGTTCTCGTCTCATAGTGGATAGGTGATTGAAAATGTGTCAGAAAGACCATGGCTAAAGATGAAAATTCCATGAAAGTATTGCGTGGCAATTCAATGTACCATTTCGCAATAGTTCCTGTTAGGGTCCACTGAAACAACCTTAACTGAACACTATCATCAACTAGGGAATTGGATGAACACCACAAATGGAATGTCATCACATGATTTGATGGATCTTCCCCTAGTTTTCCGTCAAAATTGGGTATGTTTGAGGGTATTTTAGTTGGTATGGTTGGCCATCCATTCAAATGTAGAACGGGATCATTAGTCAGCCGGGATAAATCCGGTAGATTCAATGTGGCTAGAAATGGTGATTGACTGGTGCCGTAGCAAACGTTTGATATGCGAGTGAAGCTTGATGGCTCCATTGTTGTTGTCCTTGGACTTGAAAAGCATTCCAAGAAGGATTACCTCCTTGCAGAGATTGCATCCAAAAAGATGGGTTACTTCCTGAATGTTGTCCATTCCATTGTGGAACAGGATGCATGTATGGATTTCCCCCTTGTGAAGGTATGTTCCAATAAGATTGGTTACTTGGTGGAACATTACCATTCCATTGAGGGATAGCATTAATGGGTGGATTTCTCCCTTGCGGAGGTGGGCCCCAATAAGATTGGTTACTTGTTGGAATCTGACCACTCCATTGATTGTTTCCTTGGTTTTGATACGCGTTCCAAGGTTGATTTCCCCCTTGCGGGGGTGGTTCCCAAGAAGATTGGTTAATTCCTGGAACTTGCCCACTCCATGGTGGAATGGGGTTGATAGGTGGATTGCCTCCTGTGTGCTACCTGTTGGGGGTATGGGATTACACCCAGGATTTATACTAGGAAAATTTGGATGATGACCTCTCGAGGCATTTCCACTCACATGTGGAGCATAACCCCAATTGGAATTACTGTTCCATGGTCCATTGGTTCCGCCAGGAATATTGAGATTCCATGGTAAAGGGTTTCCCCCAGAAGTAGAACTTGGAACAATGTTACGTATACCAAGAGGATTTTGGTTTACTCCTTGATTGTTTTGATCTTGAGTAGCCAAATCATATGGAAAACCCAAATTGGTAAGGCACACTCCCCAGTAGGGATTCATGCAGACGAAGTGGATGTACTTCCGGGATTGGAACCCAAAACTATACCAACTGGCACTGAAGTTTTGGTTGAACTTGTGCTAATGGAAGACATACTAATTGTTGGGATTGATGTAGAGGCCAAATTGGAAGTATGGATACCTCCAACAACTGTTTGAGGTTGCGATGATGTAGTCTCTTGTGTTCCTAATGAAGCCATAGGGTCAATTGTGGGATTTTGCATATTAGTCCAATATCTGAAAAGAGGATTGATGTAATGAAGTGGCTCACTGATGTGAAGTACCACTAGGTCTGAAATATTTGTCAAAGGTAGGTTTATGTGAGTAGCTGGGTTGTTCTCTAGTGTTTCAATTTCAAATGGAGCAATATTATCAACAATGTCTGCGTTTTCCTTCATAGGTGATGTTTCAGTATTTGTTTGATGTTGTTCTTCTCTATTGTTGTTAATTGAATCTAGAATTTGTTCAGTTTCCAAGTCACAAGGTTGGGTTTTTTGTATCCGTCTTCGTGATGTAGCGGGGCCTTCAGTTTCTAGTGACTCACCTCGCGGCTGTGTGATGGGAGGATCGGGAGAGTATCCATGTTAAGATCCTAGTGGGCGGCCTTCACTAACATCTCGAGGTTTTGGTGTAACGGTTTATCATTTGGTATCAGAGCCTTCACCAAGGTTCAAGTCACAGAGCGGGTGGAAACGTCGGTATTGCAGTGTTCGCCTGGGGCTCGTACGGCGCAAAGGGGACACCACTGTACGAACGCACATCCATTCCAGAGTCCGGACTGCGGAGCGTGGTGGGATGTTAAGATCCTAGTGGGCGGCCTTCACTAACATCTCGAGGTTTTGGTGTAACAGTTCGTATCAATCCACTTTGAATAACTTGATAAAAGGATGTGTTTAAAATGATTTTGATCAAAAAATAGAATTAAACAATCCTAAGGCTGTATAGACTCAACAAAATAAAAAGTGTCCACGCAGTAAAAATTCCTATAGATCCAAGCAAGCACACTTACTTTTACAAAGAACCTAAGCTCAGTAAAAAGTTGGATTAGGGGGCCTTCCGAAACTAGTAGCTACTGAGGGATATCAAGCCTCAAACAATTACTAGCAGCGAAGGTGTGAGAAACATTTACAATAAACTTTAATTGTCAGGGGTGCAAGTGTTGGTTCCTGACCAATCACCCTCCCAAGGATTAAAAGCTTCAAATTCTATCTCAGGTATTGCAAGAGTTCCCCACTTACAATAGCCTATGTGATATCCTAGGAAGAGCAACTAAAGCTACCACTTCACAATCAACAATCGGGAAGAACAGTTGTAAGTCAGGGACAAATCTCATAACCAGGTACTCTAGAAAAGTGATGTCACCCCGAGGACTTATCACTTTACATATAATTATGTGATGAGCTCATGTCACACTAAACAAGAAAGAGGGGGGAACCACCTTTACTTATCTAGATTGACCTTATGTTTAACGCATGTGTTAGATGCGCTTTCCCGACAATCGTTTTTTGCTACTAATGGATTTAAATTCTCAGTAATCAATGCTAGTTTCAAAATTTTTGCAGCCCAGGAGTGTTAACTCTCCAAACCTAATCCAGGACATTAACCTATTCTTGTTGGTGATATGAAAATCAAATGTTGGTCAATTTTAGATTAAGCACCAATTTTTAATGGTAGTTTGCTTAGTTTTAGGAGTGGAAGTGAAACTGGTGGTGTGTTGACTCGAACAATATGAACCAAACAATGCAATATGCTCACTATGCTACCTTTCAATTCGATGAATGTTCTAAACTAATGAAAGGTTAGAGGTTCATGTGTATCTTTCAAACATGCAAAATGTGTTGGTAGATTTTGGTTTTTTATGAACAATTCTGTTGAAATATGGATAATAACTTATTTGAAAATCAATGTAAACCAAATAGATATCTCATTGAAAATGAATCTAATTCTATTATATGGGAGATCTCTATTTATCGTTTGCAGGGCCACCCGAAAGTGCAAGCAAAGAGGATACGCAGATCCCTTTGAAATTCTTATGAATTAAATTCTTTACACTTGAGATCTACTTTCTCGTTTGCAAGGCCACCCGAAAGTGCAAGCAAAGAGGATACAGTAGCTCGAGAACTGTATGCGAAAATTGAAATCTACTCTATTACACTTGAGATCCACTTTCTCGTTCACAAGATCGCCCAAAGGCCCAAGTGAAGAGGATACGGTGGCTTGAAAGAACAATGCTTGAAAAATCAAATCCTAGACTATTACACTTGAGATCCACTTTCTCATTTGCAAGGCCACCCGAAAGTGAAAGAAAAGAGGATACGGTGGCTCAGACACAACTTATCACAATAAAATTCAGATATGAAGCTATAATCGTCTCTAATTGTGCATAAACATAATGAAAATACTGTAGATCCAAAACAAAATTGAACTATTTAAATCTTGTATTCGGTTTTGGAGGGAAATTGTTTTCAAAATGTCTCAAAGTGTAATGTGGAATTCTTTGTTTTTCAATGCAAATATCTTTGGGAAATGTGTTTAAATGATCTTTTCAAATGTTATGGCTGAGATTTGTTGTGATGTTTCAAATAAGAAAGTGCATGAGATTCAACAGTTAAAGGGTCTTAAGGTTCTTTGAACAAATCTTTGTTTTTTCCTCAAGTTTTGTGATTTGCAAACTCTTAAATGAATGAAAATTCTTTAGATATAAGCCCTAATCCTATCCAATCAGGGATTAAACAACAAAATATAACTTGAATCAAATGAATCTACCACAAATTTAAGAAAATTTTGAAATAAATGTCAATTTGAGCCATTTTTGGAGGTTTTTGGGAAGAAATTCCAAATATAAGGAGCTCAAACCCTCCCAAATTTTCCTTAAATAGTGGTAAACTGATCCTAAGAAGTTTTAAAATATTTGTTAAGGTCTGCAAGAACAAAAAGAAAGCCTCAAAGCTGCCCTAAAATAATGAAAATTCAAAACTAGGTGTCTTTTCAAGGTTCTTCTTCATGTTTTTTTCAATTTTTGTTATTTGCAAATTATGAAAGGAGTCAAAATTATTTCAAATATCAGTCCTAATCCTATCCAATTATGGACCTAACAGCAAAATATGGCTTTAAGCAAGTGGATCTAACACCAATTTAAAGAAAATTTGGAAAGAAATGATAATTTGGGCTATTTTTAGTGGTTTTTGGAGGGAAATTCCCAATCTAAATATATTAACCCAAACTCTTCCAAAATTTTCCAAGTTAGTGATAAATTGATCTTAACAAATTTAAAATCCTTAAGAAGGTCTTCAAATGCAAAAATATAGCCTCCAAATAGCCCCAAAACAAAGAGATCTCAAAACTAGTTCATAATTCATGCAAATCGGAAACAAGGAGGCTTACAAAAAGTTTGAAAATATCCCAAATATTTTTCTAAGGAGGATCAAAATGAGGTATACAATTTCATATCAGGGATTCCTAAGCCCATAGAAGAAGAAAATATCATCAAAACATAGGAAAGAGGAACGAATTGGGCGCAAATCTCAAGAAAAACCCTTCAACGCACTCTTTATCAAAGGAGGGCGAGATCTAGCTTCATCGTTGAAGTTTTTGGGAGTGTAGGAGTGAATCTAGGCCGGTTTTGAGCCTCTAAACCTGCAACATAGGTTCTTGAATGGATATTAAGGCATTATTAAAGTAGATCTGAAAGGTTAGAACACCAAAAATGAAGAAATTTTCAAGAAAAATCCTTCAATGCACTCTCTATCAAAGGAGGCTGAGATATAACTTCATATTTGAATTTTTTGGGAGTGTAGGAGTGGATGTAGGCTGTTTTTGAGCCTCTAAACCTGCAACATAGGTTCTTGAAGGGATCTTAAGGAAAATTTGGAGTAGATCTGAAAGGTTAGAACACCAAAAATGAAGAAATTTGCAAGAAAAATCAACTAGTAAGGTCGCCAATATGATAATAGCTTTTAAGGTAGTGTTAGATCTACTTTAAAACATATATATTAATATGAAGGAGGTGAACCTTCAATGTCAGAAATCCATAATTCATTCCCTAATATATTTAAAATCAATCATAGGAAGGGAATTGAATTATTTCATATTAAGCTAAAGAAGAAGATACAAACTTACAATGTAGCTTGATGTGCATCCCTTCTCCTTTGCCATGAGCTATCCTTTCTCCACCCTTGCTTTTGATGAAGATGCCAAGCTTTCCAATCCTCCAAATCTCTCCAGCATGCATTTTCTCTTCCTTTTTCCTCCCCCTACCATGCCCCAAATGCCTTTGTTTTATAGCATTGGGAAATGGGCTCTCAAGTTTCTCTTTTCAATGTGGGATTATCCCTTTTCTTGTTTTTTTATTATTTTTGCTCAACACCCACTTTCCATAGTCTTTTAGGCTTTTTTCACAACTTTAGCATATTCAAGTATAATTAATGCACTTTTGTGCATTTATTCTCACTATTTGATTGATGGAGCTTAGATTTGAGCCTTTAATGAGTAGTTCAATCACCGAACCTCGTCTCCTTAGGCTACCTCTTTCTTCACTCAATCTTTTTTATTGTGAATGTAGTCATTAGATAAGAGACGACTTGTTCTCTTGTGTACTTGTCTCTTGTCTTCATGTTGCGGGTGCATAGTATAATATGCTTCTTCCCCTCACTTTGTTAAGGGTGTTAATTTGATTGTTAACACCTTCTCTTCCTTTTGATGAAGTCTAATCAAATTTACCTCCTTCTACACTAAAGTGAAACCAATTTTCTCATCTCAATATGAGCTTATATATACATATTTGCTTGAATCTATGGCTAGAAGGTTCTTCTTCTTAGCATCCTTCTTGTAGTTGTTAGGGTTCAACTCTAGATGTAGCTTCCAACACCTGTCTTCAGTGTGACCATCAATGTTGCAATTGTTACAATGTTTTTTTGGATCCTTGCATTGATGTGCCATCATTGCAATCTTCTTATATTTTCCCTTCCACTTCTTCTTCCCCTCCTTGGAAACCTCTTGGTTCTATTTCTACTTGGAACCACTTGGTTTTCCTTTCTTATAACCTATATTTTCCAGGTGTTGTGCTTGCACACAAGCCTCATCAAGTGTAATAGGTTTGAAGAGCATCACTTGCTTCCATAGATGACTATGCAGACCCCTTACATACTTGAGGAGTACATTTGTATTCTTGGGTGAGGTATGTAACATGATCTGGATGATTGGGTGAGATACCCAGCATGATAGCCATCTTCCTGAATTTGATGGTGTACTCTTGGACACTCTACCCTTGCCTTTTCCCAAAGTAATTCCAATGGATATACTGGTCCTCTACATACCCGATAGGGTAGAACTGGGAATTAATGAGGGTTTTGAAATCCCCCCACTTAGATACTGGCAGATCACCCTCTGGCCTAAATTCCCTCGTGTGGCTTCCCCACTAAGTTAATGAGCCATAGCCCTCTAATTTCAGTTAGGCAAATGCAATTTTATACTCTTCATATATGTTGTGGATACTAAAAAGACCTTTAATTTCTACAATGAATGATTCAACTTTAAATCATCGATATCACCTTGGTATGACTTGATATCGAATTTCACTTCCATCTTTAATAAAGATTGAGAAGGATAATTGGTATTGGAACTCAGTTTCTCTTTCTTGGGATCTTTCCTTGCCTCCTTTTGTGAATCGTATTTATCTTCCAATTTCCCCTTTGATTCGTTCTCTAATTTAGAGACTCCAAAATCACTAAAAGGTAAAAAATGGCTCTCTAGACCTGCCATGAGGATTGACATGTTGCATGAGATATCGACGACTTTTATTTCTATCTTTGTAAACCACTTCTCATAATTTACCATCGCTTCACCAAAATCGTCTACCATGTCTAGGTTTTGAAGAATGTTTTTCACCAACTATTGGATCTTGCAATTTCCCAAAAAACCCTGAATAAAACTGCTCTGATACCAATATGATCTGTAAACTGCCATGGATATTTCACTAGAACAATTCGTCACAATGGATCTTACAAATTAGTTCTTTCTATTAGCGTATTTCTATAAAATGATAAATAACTGGAATATTAAGAAAAATAAATAGAGAAAAGAAATACACAATCCACACAAATAACACAAGATATACCCTGGGAAAACCGACTATGGGGAAAAACCTAGCGAACAATGAGGACTATGCCTTGTTATTTTATATAGAGTGCAAATACAAAAAAAGTGGTGCTCTCGATGGAGTTGGCTATGACTTTGTGGCCATAATGGATACTACATGATGTCCTCCTTCCTCTATTCTACTCTAATATCCAATGTCATGTTGTTTCCCAACTATGGAACAATACAATACATCAAAAGAATGGAACCCCTTCTTTTCTTAGCAGCCCAGTATTTAGCATAACGCAATAGTTGTCTAGGGTTAGGTTTAGGGTTTTTGATTTCCCCTAATCCTAATTAGTGTTATGATTTTGGACCTTATAGATTTTTCTTGAAATTCCACATGTGACTAGCTCAACATCTGTGAGAAACAAGAGCTGATGTGGAATCCACTCGGCACCATGGTGGTCAACTGAATAGGTTAATTTGCGGGAGGCATAACTTCTTCATACAGACTCTGTTTGAGGTGTTTATTGGACCATTGGAAAGGTCTCTGAGTGTAGAACAACATGAAGGGCCATGGAAGAGAGATGGACTTTATAACCCCCAAAAATATCATTTTGACACTCAAACATGCCCTGGAAGGTTCTAGACCCCAAATCTACAATGTGAGACCTGCTCCTAGAATGGGCCCTACAAGCCAATTCATCCAATATTTCAACCATGAAGAACCAAAATATATGACAAATTATATATTGATCCATTTCATATCACTTGAAATAACCTCTTTCTTTATCCTATTACTACTTATTACATTATTCCTTAGCTCCTCCACTACAAACTTCAAAATTATTTCACAACATTATTTACATCCCTAAGGATCTATTAAAAGCATGGTAATAATCCTCTGCAAAATAAAATTAGAACTTCTTATATCTATAGCATCAATAAAGTGATCTTTCATAATTTGAAATTTGAGATCCTCCTCTGAACTCTTGCTTAAATAGGAAACCCTCATATAGTAATAAAGCTTCCTTAGATAATTGATTAGACTGCGAGTTGAATTCCTTATAAATATAAGTAAAATATAGATCATCAAAAATTTTATTTACCTGCAAAAGTTGATTCATGATAGGGTCTAGCAACCTATTTTCAATTCTACAATTATTATTTTCCTAATCCATCAACATCTTGGAATCTCTAAATAATTGCAATACTTTTAAACACGTTTGTTTTTTTTAAAAGAAGCCACAATGCATATAACCTAGTTCGATTATTTTTTCACTATCCAAAAATATATTTTAAGGAAATTAATGAGTAGATTCAAAGAAAATGTCAACCCCTACCCCACACATACTTGGGGTTCTTTTCCATGCCCCACCGATGAATCCATAGGCCTTATCATTATCAATATTCAATTATTTTAGTATTCTTTGAGGATTTTCTTTTGAGACTTCTAACTCCTCTGAAATAATACCCTAATTTTGTGGGAAACTTGTGCTAAAGTCATATCAAGACCTTGAAATGTTATTCCTTGATAACCATACACCCCATATTACAAACCAAGGAAAATAATTAAATGATTTTTCAATCTTATTAGATATCCATGATAAAAATCATTGTTCCATAGACCTTTGTTTCCATTTGTTCCTCCCATTTGATATTTGTAGGACTTTATTCCACATGGATCTTGAAAAGGAACAAGTGACAAATAGATTATGAATAGATTCTTCACTACACCTACACATAATATTTTTGTGGTCCATTCCAACTCCTCTTTTGGTAATTATCCCATGTTAATGTTTTGTTAGATCCAATTAGAGGAAAATTTTAGTTTATATAGGGCTCTCCAACTTCCATACTAGCTTCCACCACCAAGCATTTTCTCCTTGGTATTCTTCCATTTTTGTTGAATAACCTGATTTGGATGTATACTCCCTTGTACTTTGATTTTTGGACCATTTTAATATATCTTCCTACTTTGAAAATTTTATGGCACTATGAATTGACATATTCACATATTGAGATGATTCCTCTACTTCCCCTTACAAACTCAAAACTTTTATTATTTTCCAACCCCCAAACCAAGTATTTCCAACAAGATACATGTATCCTCCAAGGAGAAAGTCCCCATAGTGTGAAAATCATTTATTAAAGCTTCTAACAATTTAAAATTTCCATTATAACCAAACTAAGGATATTCCATAATTCTCACTTCATTTCCTTTTCCTACTTTCCTACTTTCCAATTGGATCATTTCTAATTAAAGGGAAGGTCCTACCCAAGGTTTTCCAAACATTTGAAGATCCTTCTATACTTTCCTTTCCACTCTAAAATATTCTTCCATAGTTTTTTTCCTTTTATTTACTTTAGTTTCATTGCTTTTCACCATAATCCTTCATTATATATTAACCTCCAATGGTTTTTTGCACCTAGATCCATATTGAAAACATATATACTCTTTAAACCATGTCCACATATTTCCTTTGGAGTTTACACCCTTGTTTATTTAACCTAGGGAATTCCTTCCTCTCCCCTTTCCTCCTCCATAAAAGTTGAAACGTGTCTTCCTAATTTTGTTAAGAATGCCTTTAAGATTATGTCCAATGGATATCCAATATGTAGGAATTATCTCTAAAACAACCATTGATGAATCTAATATGCCACCCCTAGATAACCTTCTGTTACACCATAGAGAAATTTTAGCTTTAGTTTTCTTAAAAAATAAGAGCCAATCAACATACCCATAATAATTGGGTTTTAATCTAAAGCCTAGGTACTTTATTCCTACTCAAGCTCATATGAGCTCATGGGGACAAATTTGTAACTTGAGTTTTCAACTCTTCCTCTAGCTCATTGAACATCATTGAGGACCTCAAGATGTTTACGTCCATATATGTAACTTTCAATATATATTTATAATCTCCTTAGTGCTTCTCAATTCCCTAATGGATTGTTGACCAAAAATCATAATGTCATTACACAGAATAGTTGCAAAATAACTATAAAGTTAGATATACTTACCCCTTTCAATGCCCCTCTCCTCTTTGCATATTTAATTAATATACTTAACTATTCAACTACCAAAAATAATGAGAAAAAGGGATTAGAGACAACCTTGTTGAAGAACCCTTTGAAACATAAAAAAAACCATGAAGGCTAACTATTTACTAAAATAATAACAAATGACGCTCATGATAGAAATTCCATTATCCAACAAACAATCTACAAGTTCATACCCGACTAGAGCAACAAAAGTCTAATATATAACCAATTCACTTTATTATATACTTTTGCAAGGCCTAATTTCATTACTACTATAATTTTTTTAATGTAGTTTGAATGCATCCCTTCTTGGGTTGTTCCCACAACATCATTAATTTTCTTATTGAAAAAAAATCCAAACTGCTCCTACGAAATTACATTTGACAAACTACCATTTTGTCAGTTAGTAATAATATTTGAAATTAGTTTATAAATAAGATTACACATCAAGAGAGGCTTGAATCCTTCAAAGTATGAGGGGTATTGTCCTTTGGGGATAAGAGTTATAAATGTAGAATTTAATGCTCCTAGCATCTTATTCACTAATCTATATTCCTATACCATTCAAAAAGGCCCCCCTCCAGCATATCATAGGAACCAATAGAGGCTTTATTAAAGAAGCCCCCCTCCTAACATTTATTAAATAATTTAGAATTGCTTTCATTTATTCCTTTATAACTTCTTCTTCTAACTTCATATTCATTTTGATAATCAATGAGTTTAGGAAATAACATTAGATTTTTCACAATTTCCCAAATGTTAGTATGCTAAAGGTGTTTCAAAATATTTTTAAAGTGTTGCTCACCTACTTCAACTATTTCCTTTAAATATTTGACTCTAGAACCATCTAGGCTACCACTTTCCCAAATGGTATTTATATTCCTTCTATGATTTGCATACTTGTGGAAGAGATTTGTGTTATTATCGCCTTCAACCAACCATATAATACTCTTTTGAACCTCCACTTTATCTCCAATTTGTCTAGAAGTGCTTTATTTTTTCCTTTGAAGCTCTTTTAATATTTGGAACAAGGAAAATTTTAAGGATCCATAATTTTCTTAAAGTGTATAAACCTTGGCGATCTTACTAATCCTTATATTTGCAACCATAACTATTGGCGATTTTTTTAAAATATTCAAATTTCTAGGGAATTTACATAGTTTTTTGACAATTTTGGCGATTTTTAAAGTAAAAAAAAACCCATGGTATTTGGGCTAATCATTTTAGAAAAAAAATGGAAATCAACAAACCTTCTTTTGGAGAAAAACATTGAAAAATAGCCCATGGGCTAAATTTTGCCCCTAAAATTTTCCCTAGTTTGGAATTCTTCCTTAGATAACACCCCTGCCTCATTGTTTTCGAAAATAGATTTTATTCCCTCTTCCACCTCTTTAAGGTATTTTTGTATATTTAGAGCATGATTCCTTGACTCCTTTACTCTTTTAAAATTATCAACAATTTTCATCATGGATGAATAATTTATATTTATGTGAAAGGGGTTCCAAGTTCTTGTGGCTAGAGCTCTAACATTTTCTTCATTTTTCCGTGAATGATTGAATTTTAGGGTGTGGGGGGTTTTCAATTTTTATTTTCAATTTGCAAAAGGATAGGTGAGTGGTATGGAGAACCTCCATAATCAACCCAAGATGTTATCCTAGCACTATCTTCCATCGCATGCTCTACAACAAGAAACATGTCCAACATTTTTCAAATTCCCTTCCTGTCTCTTTTGATGTTCCTCCAAGTTGGTACAATTTTGATTAGTTCCACATCAAATCTTTTGGACTTCAAAAATTAAGAAAAAGAATTCGCTAGAGGGTCCCTCATTTCCACATATCCCCATAGATCTCTTTGGTTGAGAGTTAAGTTGAGATCCCCTCCAATAATCACATAATCACTATTCATAATACTTGAGCCTCCTAGTCCATCCTAGAATGGTTTTCTATCACCATATGGCCCATATAAATTATGTACACTTTACCCAACTCCTTGGACGTAACTTCTATCACTAAACCTATATTCATGATATCTAAATTAGTTTTCCACAATATAATTAAACCCCATGATAAACCCTCAATGTCCAACAAGAAAAAAATTCAAATCTTTAAAAAAGGAAGACAAAAACTCTGGGACTTTTGACCCAACACACATAATTTCTTGAAAAAACAATACATCTAGTTTTGTATACTACACACTTTCTTTTTAGAGCTTATTTATTAAGGGAATCCCTAACCCCTCTAGCATTTAGTGATGAGATAATCATTAAGGCACCCTTTTTTAGGTCTTCACTGGTCCAAGTACCCCATAAGTAGTTAATTGTTTATGCTACCTAACCTCTTTGCTAGCATGGTATTTAGCCCTAAGAATATGATATTTCTTCCCAACTATAACTGGGCAAACTTGATGATGAGCCAAACCCCTTCTAGAGCCCTTGATTCCTCTACAACATCCTTTTTTGATCTCAAAAGGTAAGAGAAAAT
This sequence comes from Larix kaempferi, assembly GCA_027924585.1. Lineage (NCBI taxonomy): Eukaryota > Viridiplantae > Streptophyta > Pinopsida > Pinales > Pinaceae > Larix > Larix kaempferi. The sequence goes on along the minus strand of BSBM01000093.1, from coordinate 20,554,714 downwards.
GAAAGTTTTTTTTAATCGTCCTTAGATGATATCTTTGATTGAGATTCCATCTCAGTTAGGAGGCCCTGAGGAGATTCCATTGCCCCAAGTTTCATGGGAATTTGGGAATGCCTAACCTCCCCCCCCTATATACAATTTCCCCTCCACCTAAGTATAAAATTTTGACAATACCTCATTGGAAACCTTAGGAGAAATTTTAGTTTTGGGAACAAAATTACCCCCCGATTTACATGGAGGAAGGGTTTGGTCCCTAGGGATTCTATCCATTGAACCCTCCTTGCTCAAACTACAGAGCTCGAACACCCACAATAGAGGGAATTCATAATAAATTTCTTCAAAGCACAGGGGGTTATGAATTTTGCATACTTTGACTCTTCGAAGAGGGGCTTTGCTCACATTGATATCCTTTGGTTCCTAGAGATATTCCATTTTCTTTGAAGGCATTGGAGTCTTATCTAGTGAAAATAAACGAGGCTTTGAAGCCTAAGGGTATGCACCTTCTTTTCCTTCCAATTTCATCACACAAACATTTGAATCTCCCAAGGATTGTTTTCATGACCCACATCTTCTTTTTTATTGGTAAAGGATCCTTTAGGATTTTTACAATCCAACCATAGATGTCCAATTTCAAGATAAGTGGCACATTTGAATGAAAATGTTCAAAAGTCCAATTTAGGAATAGAGATCTAAAAATTTAATATCTACTAGTTTGATTAATCACCATTATTTTTTTATTACATGATCTAAATATGAATCAACTTAGTCAATAGTTATTGCAAAATTACCTATTTAAACCGTACTTATAAAGTAGTTGAGCTACAGTTAAAAGTAAGTACTCATTCACAAAAATTCAACAATGGCTAACTTGAATAATGAAATCATTATTCAAGTGCAAAAATATATTTATTGTTAATAAAAAAGAAAAATTATCTTGTGAATATATTTTTTTAAAATTTTATATTATTATTCAAATAAAAAAATATCATTATTATTGATAAAAAGAAGAAAAATTATCTTTTGGGAAATTTCAATATAATGAAACCCAAGTGGATGGAATGAAATCCATCTACTCTCACCAACGGACTAATCCTTAACTTATATAAATTATTTTAGAAACATAAAATTAAGTATGAAATATAAAATACAATTTTATTAATTTAAAATTTTAATTTTGAAAAAATAATAACCAAAAAATCAAAACATAAACATATAATATTTTATTATTATTTATAACTATTTTTTAAATATAAATATATATGTAAAAACATTTTTTATGAAATTGTTGTGAGCCTTAATTTTAGCGAGATTGTTGTGAGTCTGTGACCACTTTGCTTAAGATATGCTCCAACTCAAGTGTCCAAGTTTACTTTATAAGAACACCCCACTTTACTAGCGTTGAATCAACTTTATAAAAAAATAAAATAAAAATTGCAGTGGAGCATAACAGAAGCCATTCACCAGCTAAAGTGGAAGGACCCTCTTCACATGTTTTCATTACATCGCAGTCAACGTAAGTTATAAAAAGGATATATTTGGGCGGTGAAAGACGACATAGAACCGACCTTGATAAAGATATTCTTGTTTGTCCCTAATGGTAATGGTAGTGGTGGAGGAGGAATAATTTGCAGCCTTACAATTTATATGCAAAATATAAGCTGGGCCTGTTTTCATCTTCTCAGAACATTGCCATTTGCCATTCTTCCTGCGATCAAGCAATGGAGATAAATGGGTACTGCGAAAGCACATGGGAGGAAGTGGCAGGGTCCTTGGAAGATTGTATAATTTTTAATCCTGATACTGATCACGATGAAGAAGAAGAAGAGGAGGAGGAGCGAAAGCGATTGGTTCTGCTTCGCCCTCGTGAAGGGTTTGGGCCTTGTCAAATAACCAGTAAGCGCCTCCAACCCAATTCATTCATTTTTTTCCTAGCCATCCAAACAAACCAGTTCGCACGTGCCCACCTGTAATTCATCCATTCATGATCCATATGCCGATGCACAGAAGGTGGGGCATGCGATATTCCATTCATGTTCACGGGTCTTGGTTATTTGCTCAAGCTGGGTGTTTCATTTCAGATCCATCACGGTTCAAAGCCGCCGGGAAACGTTTTTCCCACTGTGACACAAGGAGATGATGTTCGTTTTGAACCTCCTTTCGATCACAAATTTCAGAGTCAATAGTATTGACTGTAGGACTACGATTACTAAACATTGAAGATAGATTAGATAATCCTATTTTAAGCTCCTATTCAGTTGCCCTATATAATATTCTATGGCATTAGCTTCACCTTATCCTCATCTTGTGACTTTGGTAAAAGATCTAGTGGGTAATTTAGTGAAATCAACCTGCTAATCAACGGGATAATTCCTTCCACCAAGGTTCAAATCCTTCCTAAACATGTTTCACTCGTGCAAGAGGGCCGCTTGAAGCAGTTACGTTGACTGTAAGTTTTGGGGAAATTCTTCGGCTTTTTAGCCAAAGGGATCTTTTGTTTATTATCAACTCTACCAAATTGGGAGGGATCCTTTGTTTATTATCAATTCTACCAGGTTGGGGAGTGGAGGGGCTTACAAGGATCTTCGCAGCAGCTTGTCAAAAAGAAAAATCAACCTGCTGAACAGGAAATCAGAGGGAATCTCCTTCAAATTGAACTCAAATCCATTAAGAAGACTCCAAGTACTTCCCAGCAGTAAAGCCATCACAGTTCAACTATCTTTAAAATTCCATCCAAATTCTCCGACAGCCAACCGTGTCTTACACCAAGCAGCAAATACAAAGAAAGATAAAATGAGTCATTTCCCCACTCTTTTAGCCCCTTTCTACCCCCCAAAAATATAAACTTTTAACTTGAAAACCCAAAAAGTCTCTGAAACATTTTTGACATATTTGCATATTTTAGATATATTTCAGGGCATTTTTCAGAAAGTTCCTATGAAATATTCCCAAACCTCACCTAGAATGCATGTGAAATATGGTGTTTTTTTTCTTAAATCAGAGGGAAAATCTTTAAAATGGGAAATAGGACCAGAATATGTTGTGCAGCTTAGTTGAGTCTGGATCCTGGATCATGAAATTTGTGCATCATGTCACGTGTTTGGTAAATGTGCTACAAAATTGGATTCCGTAGGAAATGGTAGAAGGAACCATTGAACGGATGGAGCATCTACAGAATCCTGTTGGATAAATTTAAAGAAATCATTGTAACAAATTCCTACCCCTATCTATAGAAGCCAATCACAACATAACTCACAATCACACCGGTGACAAAATACGAGAGTCGTATGCTAGATCATAGTTACAATTGCTACTAATACTGATTGCAAGGCAAGAAAAGACATATCCACCTCCAGTATCAAAACCCCTTAAATTTTCCCTATTAAAATTAGCTTTATCTAAGTACTTGGAAGGAGTCATTCTGCAACTGCCTTTAGATCTCTGGATCTCTATCAAGTTTGAGTAACGGTGGTTCCTGACACCTGTATATTTCGCAAAAGTTTTTGGTGTTGGCAACTAAAGTGTATCTGCTTCCTCGTAAGTCATAAAAAAAGCTATGAATCTAGCCATTTTGGTTAGTAATTCCACCAGTAGGCTAGTGAGAGTGAGCGTAAGTTGGTGGATCCACTGACACCTGCTGAGATATGTAAAATGTGCTTCAAGTAATGTTAAGAAAATTTAATTGGCAAACAGTGGACCAACAAAGCTTACACAAAATACACAAAAGCTCCCTGCTCCTTTAAATGGAGAAAATAATACGATTTATATCTCCTTGGAATGATGGTACTGTGGGAAACGTAACTGCAAGCGAAGAGCTTATAAAGGTACATATCATATAAGTGGTCCCTGAATAATTCATTTTTTTTCCTTCTGAGTCTCTGAGAATACCTTCCCATCTTAGAACTTGACTAGATGGTTCCCTGCACAAAACTACACTTTGTATCTCCAGGTTTTTTATTTTGGCAAGGGTGAAAGAACACACGTAAACAGTCGGAAGAGCAACAATGACATCACTTTCAAGAATTCCAAGGAACTAAGAAGTCGTAGCATAGAGTGTTCATATGACAAATCAATGCTTGTCATCGACTGAATCATGGCAAATGCCATATCTTCAGTTAACATGTATGTTCCAAATTTTAGATAGCTAAAGAACCTCCAAAAGTGTTATTCATTCTCCAAGCCTCAGGAGCTGTGAGTGATTCTTGACTTCTAACTTACCTAGAGTGATATTCCTAAATCACAAAACCCATGACTCCTATAGATATTGCAACAACCAAACTTCAAATTTTCAATTTGGGTAATGCAACTTTCATATATGACAAAGCCGGCCTCTATAGTTTATCATTGTTATTTTTCATAAGGTTCACTAACTAGTTTATGCAGTTTCTCCAACAATTATGCTTTAAAGGCAACAACAAAGGAATTAAGAGACCAGATCAAAGACACACATTTTTACGTTTAGAAGTACAACTACTGAAAAAGAATTAAAAAAATGCAGGGGCATGAAAGCAAATACAATCCCCCAAGAGTCTCAGGTATACATATCTTGATGCACAGGATGGCCGGAGCACATTAAACATTACAATTTTTTATGCTGTATGATATATTAGAGGTAAGAAAATATTAATTATGTTTTGATATATCAAACTCTGATTAGAAGATATCCTTATATAATTATATTATGATTATCATACTTGTGGATGATGCTTGCGGAATGGATATATTTTAGAGTGGTTTCTAGTCTATTTGATTAGATCTCAACTTTTAGGAATCCTGTTGAATATTTTCTTTTGCAAATATTGATTATTAACAATTCAAAGGTTTTTGCCTGAAGTTTTGGTTGGTTTATCACATGCCGGCAAATGAGTTTTATTTGTCTTTTTGTCTTAGAAGTTTTTGTTTTGGGGATTTTGATCATAAAGAGAAGAAGTTTTCATTTGTTTTGCCTGGAAATGAAAGATGAGAAATGGATTTTCTCAAAGAGTTTCATGATTTGATTTTCTCAATCAGTGGCATAGGCTTCTCTAAATCCATGGATGTCATTTGGTGCAGTCAATTTTATGGAAAGACCATGCAAAGTTCACAGCGTTTGCTTAAGAAGTACAGCCCAGCTGTATGAATTATATAGGCTGTCAGAGCTTCATAGTGACAATGAATATGTATGCACTGTCCATTGTGAAAATGCTACAGGGATTTACGATTCCGACTGTGAAGGAGAAACTATTTCTGAAGAAAAAGGTGGCCCACTTAATAGGGTCAGCTTAATGAATAGGCCTTTCAAGAGTTCTGGAAGTTCAATGGAAGAAGATAAAACTCCGCCATTTGAGGAGGTCAAGGAACCCTACATAGAATCAGCACACAGGCAGAATTTGGCAATACTTGACAAGCCTAAAGATGGAATCCTACAGAACATGTTGAAGAGGGATATGAATGAGTTTCCAAAACATATTACGAAAGGAAAGTCTCACAGCAGTGATGAGGATAGTTGGGTTGACGTAAATCTTTCTGATTCCCTTGGGTTGGATTCTTCTTGTGAGGCAGGAGCTGCTTTTTGTCTTGAAACATTGAATGATAGGAGAGATATTGAAGATCCAGTGGACAAGAAACCAGAAATATCAGTTAAAGAGGATCATTGGAAGATCAAAGATCCTAATGATAGAAATGGGCATGAGCATCCTATTAACAACATATATTTTCATGCGCACTCTCTAGAAGAGAACATAGGAACAGTAAGCATATCTGAAAGTTCAAAAGAAAACAAACAGGTTGAAGAAGCTTCAATCCCTTCTTTCTTTACAAACAATTTAAGGCCAGAAAAGACATTTTACAAGGCAAAAATCGAGATAGTAAATGCTAAGCCCTGCATGTCTCTGACTATTCGGCTGCCATCTCTTCAAGACAAACATTCTGTTGAAGTTGAAGAAATCTGTATCCATGCTATCCCTGTTGCTGCAGTCATGGAAGGAATGGAATATATGGGTTTCAGCAGCCGTCACAATACTTTTGGTAGCTCAGTTGGAGGTTCTTTACTGGCAATGCTTGTTCCAAGTATTTTACAGATGTCAACGGGTGGATTTGGTCAAAGCCAAGAAATGTTTTTTGTAGGTCCTTTCAATGACAGCGAAGAGAGTGATTTGTCAGAATGTGAATCTTATCTGTCAGAATCTTCAACTACCTCCCAGTCCTCCATGACAGAATCATCAGTCTCAATAGATGAAAGATATTTAACCAATTTACTATTGTATCAAAAAAATATGTTTCATTCTGTACACAGTGCAGCACCCTCTCCAGATGAAGGTGGACAATCTGTTAATGAATCTGACAATAGTTTGAGGCATGTTGAAGGAGCTCTTCTACATTCTAAACATGAAGTAGATGAGATACGTGGAAAGCTGAGGCAAGGTGGATTAGGAAGAAACTATTCAGAATCAAGTAAAATGGCGGGAGTCAATGAACAAGCAACACAAGATTTTGTCAACCAAGAAGTGAAAAACCACTTTCAACAAAGCAGCTCTAAAGATGTTGAGTACAGAAATACAAATAAAGTATGTGATAGGTGTTGTGAAGAATACCAGGGACGAACTGTGGGAGATCTCTTTGAACGTATAGACAGGTTAGAAGCTTTGTGCGAGAGAATTGAGGGTAATGTGCTGAATGCCCTGGATACCATGGAAAGGAGAATTCAGCTTCTAGAGTCACAACAGATGCTTCCTAAGCAAGCCCTTACAACAGGCATGGATGGTGTGACTTCTAAGGACAGAGTATATTCTTCACATGATATATCTTCCTCCACTTCTGGATCAATAATACCAAGTGGTCAAAGGAAACAGGAATTTCTTGAGGGTGCACCTGGTCAGTCATCTTTGGAGATTCCCTTCTCAGTTTCCATCTCCAACATTTCTTCATCATCATTACCTTATTGTTCTCCATCCATTGACATTTTGAGCTCCTCCATTCCCTCATCTTTAAATGGACTGAATGAGAAACCTTCTTCTCCAATGGAGTCATTGGAACCTGACTTGCCTATGTCTTCTTCAGATGCTGAACTCTATGCATCAGCATCTACTCACATAGACCAGCAGAGTTTAAAAAACAAAGGGGAAGATTGTGCACACAATTTATCAAGTAAAGTTTCCCAAGATGCAGAGTGTGCATCAGAGGTGCTTTCTACAGCTACAGGGTATGCAGGCGCATCCATTTGTGAGCACCCGATTCTAAACAAAAAGGCATTGTTGTCTATTGATGAAGCTTTAGCATCAGCACTTGCGGCCTTTTCAGCTTCAGTTGCCACTGATGAAGAGAAAACAAGCAAATGCACAGAATCCCCTTGTAGTACATTACAAGTAGAAAATATAGATGAGGGGGAGATTTGTTACCATGATGATCAAAATATTTATTTTAGTGAGGAAGTGCGATACAGAACTCAGGAAAGCATGGATTGGGGCCCCTACAGTTCGTCCCGAGATAGTCAGGCTGCAAGGTATATCTTAAATAGATCCACATTGAATGGTTCAAAGGTGGAAGCAAGGCAGGTTGAAACCAGCATTGGATCAGACTATCTCACGCAATTCAATCACGATGAAATGAAAATGATGGATTTTTCATCATCCACTCTTTTAGATGTCTCATTTAGAACATATAATGCCTACCAAGCGGCGACTCCGTTGGAAGCTCTTTTGTATGACCATACTCCCCAGAAAGCTGGAGAAACTATGGGTTTGAAGGAATGCACAGAAACAAAATTCCCTGTGAATGTACGCAAGCGCCGACCTATATTGCTTTTTATTGAAGATGAAGGACTTGGAGATTTTATTATAGTGAGTCCATCAAATTCCTGTTGCCCGGTTTCTGTAGGCCATTTCTGTCCATCTGGAAGGCTGGTGCCTGGAGCATCTCCTGGTTTTGAAAGCCTAATATGATACCCGTTGTGTGATCTTCAGATATTTATTATTGGCTAATGCCGATTTGTTTGCGGGGATAAATTGTGCTCAGTCCATCTTTAGCTTGAGCTACGGATGTAATATGACACTAATTTGATTTGGACTCTCCGTGATTTCAGACCCTTTGAATTGATCAACTATAGATCTTTGTGAGGTTGAATTTGAATAAAATGGCCCAACTTGCTTGCTGGTTTGCAACAAGTACAAGATAGTTATCGCTAAATATGCACTGCAATGGTGAGGGGTTATTCTAAGTGTATCTCTTGATTGGCACCCCTTACATGATTTCATATTTCCGAACCACTAGAAGGAAATTTATATTTCTGTGGAAGAGTTACAGGATTGCATGGCTTCATGGCGAAGAAACATCCCTTCTCCAAAATCTCAAGTTCTAGTATCGTTATTGATGCCAATCCAAGCTGCAACCCAAAAGTTGATCGTCCTATTATTTCTGCAATTCCATTTTAGCAGCAAGGAATAATAATGGCTTTGAAACTCATGATTAAAATTCTAGAGCCTAGCAAGACTAAAGAAACCGTTATTGATTGGAAAGGGAAAGCAGATTAGAGGGAAAAACTGATGAAAATGAGGTGGAAGGACTATTAGATTTGGATGGCCGGCCGCTTGCGTGCTTGTTTCCTGAACCACTCTTGAGGTTTGCTTTTAAATTCAGCCTAGTGCGTCTGAGCAGGATTAATCATTGGATTTTCTAGAATGTCCAACCTACTCTTTGCTGTCCTCATCCTTTGAGGGTGGCAGTGGCCTCCTTTCTTCAGTTTTGTCCTGCAGCAACTCCACTATATTGTTCTCAAATAGTTCCACGAGGTCTTACACAAGACCATGCAAGTTGACATCAACAGTGTAATAACTAATACCCCACCCATTCTCCTGATCCTAAATATTGTTCTTTGTTTTACGTATGATGTGTAAATATGCTGAAACGCAGATCGTGTTTTTTTCTTTATATATGGTATGTAAACATGTGAAAACGCACATCATGTCAATGTGCATGTTCATGGGTAATTGTACCTTGGTATCGAGTCAAGGGTATCAATGATGTATATATGCAGAAAATGATTTGTGGTCTAGTTAAATTTATTTGGCAAGAGCAAAGGTCAAAACTCAGTTAATAACTCATTGTATATGTGCATGTTCAGTTAATTGTGTAAATAACAGGAAGGTCATTTGTCTATTTTTATGTCTCTATTTTTGTCTGAGTAAGCCCTAAGACTACATATGTTCTTAGCAAAATTTTTAATTAAATAAAAACCAGCACATAGAATGATGACATAGAACGACCAAAGGAAACATGAAGAAGGGCTATGAAATGAGGAAGGGCTATGCAACGATATGACGTGAAGGGGTTTGGAGGAAAAATGTGAGGGTATAACCTATCGTTAGTCTTAGTGTTATGAGCAGCCGCTATCATTTCCATGCAAAAGGCATTTGAAACATGATTTTTCCTCTTGTCAAAGGATCTTCTTCTCATCATCTATTCATTCAATCACGGATTCTTCTCCCCAGCATGATGGATATTTCCCTCGATAATGCAGGGGCCTTCAGTGTCGTTGCTAGAGCATTCCCTTGCGTTGTGGCTATGTTGCTGTGAGTATATGAGCCAGGGGTGACGTTCTGGAAAGAAATGGCCTAGTAGGGTGTTGTGATGTACGTTCTCCAGCTGAGAGATAGCAGGTCACAGGTTGATTATTGATCTGGTACATCATTTTCTTGCATCGGAGGGGAGAGCGTAAAGGAAAATAGATGCAAAGCTAGTGAGAGTTTACAGTACGAGCCTTTGACCGATGAGAAGGCTAGCAAGGGAAGGCTTGAATAGCTAGTAGGCTAGCAAGTGTCCGACTAATTTCCACTACTTAAGCTGTTGTGGAGTTGGGAGCAGGAGTGAGCGAAATTTTCAAAATCTCTCGGAGTCTTTTTATTTAGTATATATTTTAATATATTTTGATGGATTTATATCTAAAAATAGGTAAGATGTTGAATTAGTTATAAAAGACATGGATTAAACCTTATAACATCAATCATCTAGTAGTTATAACTTATAACATATAATATTGTCATCAAATGATCAACCATAACAATTTACAGTACTAGTAATTATAACTTATAATATATAATGTTGTCATCAAATGATCAACCATAACAGTTTACAGTACTAGCTATGCGAAAAAGAGAGGTACCATAACATTGTTATTAAATAATCAACATAGTATAGGAGCTTTTCGTCTAATCAATCATTCAGTGGTTATAACAAATGATGTTGTCATCAAATAATCAATCATAACAAATTTTTATAGGAGCTATGCAAAAAAGATAGGTACCATAGCATTGTCATCAAAGGGATCCTCACCAGCGCGTCCTTCAAATTTGGGAATATTAAAAGGTAACTTTGTCGGTAGGGGTGGCTAAATAGGATCATGCTGAATGGAATCACCCATAAGCTTAGTCAGATCAGGAAGGTTTGGACTAGACATGAATGGTAACTGTGTCCTACGAAGGTAAGGGGAATATTAATTAGCCGTGGCCTTTTTTAGGAGCACATTAATAGCGGGTGGAATGTGTGCAGCAAGGGGAATGTTTACTACAGGAGGAATATTAGCACCAGCTAGTGCGTTTGCAATGGGCGGCATATTAGCACCAGTGGGTGCATTTGGATTTAGGGGATTGGCATTATGAGCCATGTTACCAAATGGACTATTCAATGGAGTATTCACAATATAATTAAAGGAAGATGCACTAAAGGGTTAACTTGACTCAACAGAGTTTTAAGTATATAAACTCGAAGGTGAACTTAGGGCTTGTCCCCAGAGAGGGGAGGGTTGGGGTCCCCCGTACAGCGTTGCCTGGTGCGGAGTGAACTGACTAACGATCGAGTGAACTGAAACTCTGGGGTACTGGTCCTTCCTTCTCTCTCGGGTATGGATTTTACAGAACGTGTCCTCTTGAACTCCTATCCATTGGTGAACATCTCTCTTGTGTGTGTGGGTTCCTTCAGTTTTTAGTCTAGAAAAGGTAGAGAGTGCCTTGGAAGGGCGCTCCAAAATTGGGAGCGTTCTGAGAGCAAACTTCCTAAAACAGCCAGAAGGTAGCGAGCTTCGCAAGTGGGAGAGGGGGGCGCTCCCATGCAGCAGAGGTCCTTTATGGTACTTTATGGTACCAGTGAGAAGGTTGGTAGGATTATTATGAGAATTTTAGTGACGAGAGCTAAGATTATGCCTATGCGTGGGAGTCCAATTGCATATGTCATTTCATAGCCTTGACTCAGAGGTGGAATCGCATAGGATTGCTTATTACTTGGAGGGAAATCGTTCCCAAGCAGCCATTCATTGCATTGCATCCCTTCTACATATGAAGTTTATTGCTCATGTGTTTTTTCTATGCTTGTTGTGACAGTGTTATTACCTCGTGGTCTGTCACGGGCCTGGGCTATGAGGAGCCGCTCCCTGTCCTATCATTTTAAATTTAAATTTATGAATAGCCGCCCCTGTCATTTTTAAATTTAATAAAATTTCAATCAACTTCAGCCTGAGGGGTTTCACCGTGGAGATCGCTATGAAAATCGGATCGCAGGCTTAGTCAGCTTGTAGAGACAGATTGGATCGCTTGAAAAAACGTTGTTTGGTGTTCCTTTCTGCTACTGAAGACTTCACTCTGAAGACAGATTGCGTGAGGATGGTGAAGACTTCGCTATTATACATGCAGATTGCTTCGTTAGTTATCTCGCGACCAAGAATGAGGAAGACTGTTGTCATTTGTCAGCTACGGCACAAGAACGCAGGCTTTTGTAAGACTGTAGGAACCGATCTGTGTGATACCCGATCGTTTGGTGAGGGAGGTCGCATGCTAAATCAAATCGTGAGATGTGACCGCTGTGAAGGAGATCAATGTTCAATTTGTGTTAAAGAATGATCACAGTCGTCGTCGCTTAGAGAGATCTCATACATGGATCTCGTCTTATCACTGGATCGATCACGTCCATTGATGAAGAAAATACCAGATCTGCGTGGAGCCTTCTCTAATCAGCAGATCCTGGGCAATAAATGGCTGTACAATCAAGCATTAGACTAGATTCATGTTGAATGGAATCGCTGTCTCTGTCGTTGAGATAGACGAAATACAAGTTCATTGCACCAGCTTTAAGGCATGTTCAATTCCACGAGAGGTCGTGGGTTCGACTCCCACTATGGTTGCAAAGTTTGTTGTCACTATTTGTTATCAGCGCTGCACTTTTGATCCAGATCTTTGAACGCTAGCGGAGAGATCGCTCTTCCATGCCAGATTGCAGATGAATAGCGGATCGCTCTGTTCTCTGATCGCAGATCTATGATCACACTGGCGCCGGATTACTACAAGCATATTTACTAGATGACACTTGGATCTATAAATTGTGGCTCTACACTCATATAAAACTCAGACCTGTAGCTTATCTCCCTTAGATCGCTGATAAGATTTTCGGAATTCATTACCACGCAGAGGTACAACCATGAAAATTTCATGGTTTAACTCCAAATCAATTCGTATTAAATGAGTTCCAAAAAAATTAAAATTTAAAAGTATTAAATACAAATTTCCAAATGAAATCCAAACTACCATCTCAATACTTATAAATTATAATTTAAAAATATTCTATAATATTCCAAAGTACTATGTCAATATATATAACTTAGCATAGCTACCTAATTTGTGGTTGGTGCAAGTTAGTGCTATGAATAAGTTATATGTTACGTGTTTTTTCTTTTTTTCCTAATTAAACTTTGACATGAAGTGTTAGTTATCCATGCATCACGAACCAATTGTTATCCATACATCAACTAAGAGTTATTTATGTATCAACCACTATATATATATTTATAATTGTTTATTTTTAATTTGGAATGATGTCTCATCCTCATGCAATCTTGGAAAAGCATAGATATTAATCCACCCCAAATTCTAAAATAAAAACACCTATCATTATAATTATATATATTTTTATTTATAATATTCAAAATAAATGAAGTGATATTTAAAAGTATTATATAATATTCAAAATAAATGAAGAGGGTGTATAATATTTTTTTATTTTAAATAGTTACTTATAATTTAAAAATATTATATAATATCCAAAATAAATATATGAAATGTAAAATAGTTTGAATTTGTCTTTTTAACTTTAAGTAATAAATTTGAGAAAAAATTGTGTATGAAGATAGTTGGTGAAAAGAAAGATGGACTAAAGAGACTTCTCTAGTCTTTTAGCAAATGGATTCTGGTGGCCAACTCATTGTTCACCCTATTAGTTTTCCCCAACAAATTGTTCAATTTACAAATTGTCTTCTCGTTATTTGGTCATTTTTACTCTCTAATATCGTTTATATTTACACAAAATATGCCTTTTTATTGTAATATTTGCCAAAATTTACAAATTTTAGTAGTAAATTGTATGTTTAATATTTAACATTCCCCTACCTATCTATATTTATGATTTTTTCAACCCAAAATAATCACATAGAATACTATACTTAGGTATACTATTAGAATCCTTAAAAAATATCTTGGTTGTGACGAGACATGGAGCGAATGTTAAATGTTATGACTCTTATATGACTAAATCAAATGTTGTCAATGCATTGCTCTATAATATACAAAAATGACAAATAATATATTGATGTCCAACTTGACCACAATTCAATTTCATCACGTTTAGAAGCATGCAATGTCTCCTCTCAACTCCATTCTATTTCAACAGACATTAGCATCCCCTAATGTATAGATTCAAATATACTCGATCTAGATAATCACAATGTTACCCAACCAACACAAGTAGTATCTTCTTTTGCCTTCAGATTGCTTAATGTAGAATGAGAAATAGAAAAGATCAAAGAATTTGTTCAAACTACATCCAATGCTCCACCTACTACAATTGAATGGCCAAATATTGGCTCATCACCAGTCAATGAGTACAACACAAAGGATCTATTTGACATGGCATTCCAAACTCTTTTCCCAAATGGGGATGCACTACCCCGCTTACCATGTATCAAGAACATTCCACTTGATAGCTATGTAGTAAACTTAATGAGATATCGTGACAACAAATTTGTTAGTCATCCTTGCTTTAGATATTACTTGTACAACTTGATTATGTGCCACATGAGTCAAGCAACAACTAATTTCTTTTTGAAGCAGATCCAAGAGCATAACACACCAACCACAATTGAGGAGTTGCACGTACATCTACAAGAAATTCTTATAGGTAACCTCTTGGAACATGTCATGTGCTTCGTAGCACACCTAGATGGGACAAAAGAATTCTTGGACACTACGCAGGAGTGAGTTGACAAATATGCTCACACAATTGCAATGCCCTCTATTGTTCTTCACTCTCAGTGCAACAGACACAAAATGTCCAGACTCGCATGTGCAGTTATGCAAGACGACAACCCTTTTGATCCAACAACTTGTCAATAATGGTGTAATCGTAACATCATTGATATGCCCAACACTGTAGCTGCATACATGCATAAAATATTTTCACTCTTCCATGAGGAGATGCTTACAAAAAACATGCACACAACAGATTATTTGTACAGGTACACACTGTTATATACTACCTGCATGTGTCTTTACAAAACCTTTACATATTTGTCATTTGTTCTAATCCTCTAACATTCCTTTTGTAGGTTTGAATGGAAACGTCATGACTATGCATATGTACATGATTTTTTGTGGCTTGCTGGAGCTCCTAACATTGAAACATTAAATTGGCAACACATCAATAGAAACAAAACAAACATATGTAAATATTTGTATATGACAATTTTATATTTTCTAAATTTTATATCTTTGAGATTTAATGAGATTCAAATTTTGATGTCAATCCTGTGTGCCAAAAAGGAACATTCTAATATGCATTCTGCATGTAATAATGAAAATGTTCACTCCCCTATCATTAATTCATTAGATCCGACGATCCTCAGCTACCCAATATTGTTCAACTCTAAGGTGGAAGAAAATCGACCACTGAAAACTATTAAAAATGTTCCAGTTTTGTGATGAACCTGAGCCACATGAACTGTGGAAGATCACGGGGTTATGAAGCCACCCTTTGTTTTCTCTGATGCCACGAATGCATTCCATGTGAAATAGATATACAAGTGTCCGAGGAAACTATGAACCTGTCGTGGGCCAAGTGGGGTCAAATGCGATTTTCCTTCATCATTTTTTTTTAAATCGTGAAAGCCGATGTGGTAAGAGCTACGGAAAATCTAAGCCCTGTGGAGGGGGTTCAACTTGATTTTGTATAAAATTGTAAATATCAACAACGGAACCCTGCGTCACACCTTTCATAGTGAATTGGTTTTATAGGTTTCAAAGGCAAAATAAAAATTGTCTTGAGCCACTAAGCATGAATGAAATCGTGGATCCATGTTTGAAAGGGATGGCCCATTCCGCAATATTATTATATGATAATTTTAAAAGAACAAAAAATGTAAAAAATACTACATAAAGAAACTTTTACTATGCAATACAATCATTAATTTGGAGCTAGCTATTCACATATGATATTATTGCCACTTGTCAACTAAAATGAAGGACATATTAATGACAAGTGCGAGCTTACAACAATTTGCATGATAATTGATTTTGTTATCAACGTTAATACACCATGCACTATGTTACTGGGAAAATCAGCAGGGCTAATCCCCGATAAGAAAAAATAAGGAAAGTGATCCAATGTCACCTCGACCACGATCCTAACTTCTTTGGAAGCCAATATCCTCCAAGGAGAAGTATCCTTGTGACAACCTGTAGAACACTAAGACAACCACATAACTATATTCTCTATGCAGTTTTGTAGTTAGACCAGTGCCTAAATGGAGTCAATTGTATTCAAAGTGCTAGTGAACGTGACTTCGAACAAAAATATTTCAAACACACGCAACACTTAGATCACTTAATAAAATGTAAATTCAATGCAAGAACATGTACCTAAGATATGTCATAGGCATGTATTTAATCAATGATAAGGAAAGAACATGAAATCCAAAGATTATTCACCAAATATGCAGTTCAATGTCTATAGTAGATAAATAGAGTTCAACCTCATTTAATATTCACCATTAACTAGCCTTTGCCAAATAGATAACCAAAACACTTTTATCATCAACAAATAACCATTCACCAACAATTAATACGCAAATGAGTGCCAATAAGTTGTAAAGTCAAAATATCATACAAGACACATCAATCATTAACAATTGGCATTAATCATTAAAGTGTTCCAACAAATGCAACTTCAGATCTGTATGTAAATATGTCTTCAGTAGTGATTATTATTAGCATTGATTGTAAATCAGTTCAATGTAGTGCACAATACCATCATCTAATAGCTACCATTCATAAGCAATTAATAACCAAATCATTCAACGCATAATATCCTAAATCAGTTTACAGATCTATATAAATAAAATGTAGCAGAAGTGAGAACGACCTAGAAGACAAAATTAACTCCAAGAATTAAAACCCTAAATCACTGAAATAACAAACTAAACTTGAAATTTTGTTTGTGTATGTGCAGGGAAGTGGCAACAATGAAGAGACACAGGGTCTGCAATTTATTGCAGACCTGTGTAAGGGTTCGGATTGGGACAACACAATGAGAGAATGGCTTGAAGTAGATGGAACTGAAAAGGAGGGATGGAAATGAGGATAGGGAAGGAAGTGGAGGAAGGGTGCAGCAAAGGAAGGTACATGTCCGAAAGTCTGGGAAGGGGGACATGTTAGGAGGAGGCCCGAACTATGGAGAAGGGGGCAGGTAAGGCTTACAGTGGAAGGCCGAAGGTATATGTAAGGGTAAAAGGGGAGGTCGAGTAGTTTAGGGACTAGGGTGAAGGTAGGGGAGTAGAATAGAAGTAGGTCGTAGGGTAGGATAGGTGTGTAGTTAGGGAAAAAAACTCAGAAAATTAGATCCTTAATAATTTAAAATTTCGTAAAAAAAAATACATAAAAGATGAAAAAAAACTAATTAAGATAATATTTACAACAAAATACAAACTCAAAAATTGAAAATGGAGAAGAAGTTGACCAACCTAGGCTGTGCAAGATGATCCAACCTAACCCTAAGGCTTTCAAGAGGATAAGCCACTTCTTGAGATGGCACTTGCCAAGTTTGGAAAGCCAAGCCTCATCCAACAACCTCAACGGATTGGTTGGAAAAGACCTACCTAGGTCCAACTTTGGAGTCCTAAAGCTCAACCTTTTCTATGCTAGGGAAATTAAATACTGGAATTTGGCTTAGCTAGGGCAGAATGCAGCATTAGACAACCACCATTAAACCTTAGACAAGCATTTATCCAACATTTAACAAAAAGACATCAAGAGAAGAAACTTAGATACTTCCTTGTGCATGTGTTTAACAAACAACTCTTAGCATTACCCAAGCAAAGTGCAAGAACCAAAAGAAACTTCCAAAATCATCCTTCAAACTAGCATGTGCATGTATTCTCAAGAAGTGTGCATCCCTTAGAGAGCCCAAGAAGGGTTAAAAATCAAACAAATAGTTTTATCCCATGAGTTGATGTCTAAAAATGAAGTGAGGAAAGGTAATTTATACCTTTCACACTCACTTTTACAAAATAAATTAAATCCAGGCCGATGCACATTTTTAAATGTCAATTTGAATTTATAAAATGTCAAGTTAAAATTATAACAAAAATAATATAAAATAATCAACTGATGGGTAAATTGGGACTTTTTCCCCTGCATGTCTAAAATGACTGAAAATGGCCACATCAGACTGAACTAAAGGCTGAGGTGCGGAGGGGGGGTCGTCATAACCCTACTAACCCCAAAAATAGTGAAAATCCCTCAATTCCCCCCTCGGAGCAAACATACTGCAGCCAAAAGGAACAATGACGTCATCCTCTATGGAGGCCAGGGAGAGATAGAGCTAGAGCTCTGGAGCATCAGGAGGGTGCAGGAGAATACCTGGGGCCATGGCATGGGCCCTAGTGATGAAGAAAAGTATCCACCAATGTAAAAGTAATGTGGGGAGTCATGTGGTCCAATGACCCATCCTTGGGGGGGGCAATCACCAACCTTAGGGCTTCAAGCCCTTTTATGAGGTAATCAACAGTGCCATTAAGACATAGTACCCCCGGGAGGGAGCCAGAGGATCTAGCCATGACCCCACCTATGAAAAGTGGCTATATCGCACCCTCCAGGTCAAAAAATCGTTGCCTTTTCCCTGCGGTACATTTGAAACATGTGCTAGTATTGGTACCATGTAACACAATACCTAATGTAGCAGCATAAATTGTTAAATATACAACATCAAGAGACATTCTCCAAACCAATCTTGTGTAGCCAAGATTGATCCTCTCGTATAGAGGTGAGTGCTTTGATTTCCATCTGTGTAAAGGTTATTCCTCCCATATAGAGGTAATTGATCAAAGTAATGATGTTGCAAAGTCTTGTTGAACAAGGCTCCGAACTTGTGTGTATCAAGTCATGATTATCACGTGAACCTTCCGTATAAAGGTATCCATGAGATGGACCTTCCGTAAAGAAGTGGACCTTCTGTATAAAGGTCATGCTTTACTTGTTAAAAACATTTAATGTTGTGTGATATATTATTAACCATGATCACTGGATTGCTATTAAGTCTCCTTTAGAGATTGATCACCTCTAAAGTGAATTACTTTAGCATATGATCATTTGGTCCGAAATAATATAATATGATCACAACATCCAATAATTCTTCTTAGTATAATGTAATGTGATGGATAATTAAAGTTGGTACATATTGACCATGCAGTAAGAGGTAAAGAAATAAAAGATAAAGCATAGAGATCAAGAGAATTCAAAATTTCCCATGCAGACACTTCAACTAATTAAAGAGAACTTAGATTATTAAAGCTTCAGTTAAGTATCAATGCTTTAGTTAAAGATATGTCTCAGTTAACTAAAGAGCTCACAGTGGTCACTTCAAGTAAATCAATCAACATGATTTCAGTTAACTAAGTGTTAAATAAAAGGGACTAGTTAACTAAAGTATTTACACTTTAGTTAAACTAAAAGATTATACTTCAGTTAAAGAGAAGATATAGTTAACTAAGTGTTATTGCATGACGACACTTATGTTAAACTAAAAGATGACATGTGAGTTGTGACACTTGCATGTCAACACTTAAGTTATCCACTTAACTATGTGGGCAAGCTTTCAGTTAAGAAGCGAGTTCATCCTAAGTGAAAGCTCAGTGAGATGAAGCACTCCATGAGAAGTAGGGTGCATCACTCCATGCAAGATTAATACATCCAGTTTGAGGGCGAGTTTATCCTGAAGTTAGAAGTTAAAAATATAAGAGAAGAATGTATAAATATGATATACATGATTGTTGAATCCAGTGTGAAGCGAATTCTCTTCTCCATTGAAGGCAAGGCGCTTCTATCTGTGCAGGGTAATCCAGTGTGAAGCGAATTCTCTTCTCCATTGAAGGCAAGGCGCTTCTATCTGTGCAGGGTAATCCAGTGTGAAGCGAATTCTCTTCTCCATTGAAGGCAAGGCGCTTCTATCTGTGCAGGGTAATCCAGTGTGAAGCGAATTCTCTTCTCCATTGAAGGCAAGGCGCTTCTATCTATGTAGGGTATTGTTCGTGCTTATTATTGTTGTGTTGGGCACACATCCGATTGATCTCTCTTCTCTATTGCTTACGTATATTCACCAATAATTTTGGTGATATCTTATATTCCGAAAGCAATCTGCTATGTAGTAAAATAAATCATTCTCCGCTATCCATTATATTATACTGAGAAGAATTGCTGGGGTTTTGTTCTCATAATTTTGAGGATTTTCCCCATGGTATATTTTGTGTTATGGTTGTATGAATTTCATGGATTGAATTGTCTCATTGCTTCAAGTCTCTGCATCTAAAAGAATTAAATATCAAAGCTGAAAGCTCAACCAAATTTAAACATGGTATAAGAGCTCAGGGTGTGAAGGAGCTTAGTTTTACATGCCAGCTAGAGCCTACGTTGATCCTGAGAAGTTGAGCACAAGATTTGAAGACTATGGCATCAGTATCTGTACGACCGGAAGACTGTCTTGAGGGCACCTCAAAATTCAACACTTGGAAGGCTAGGATTCTCAACATCCTAGAGGAACATTACTTGGATGGCTATGTATCCACTGTTTGTGCTAGAAATTGTCCCTAGACTACAAAGGGTACAAGCTAGAACAATCTCAAGAAAACTAAAGGAAATGAATTTGTTTTTGTAATTTATGTTTGAAGGAATCATTCACAAGAAGGGGGGTCATTAAATATGGAACATATACATGCACTAAATCATAAATAAATCCTGAAAAGTTGAGATATAGATATAAAACATAGATATAAACCATGAGCATTCATCCAATCAAGAAAACTAGTTTTGTCCACAAGTTCATAAGCATTCACAAGATAAACACCTTTATCCAGAAATGAAATTATCAACCAGGTGATTAAACAAATCATAAACATAAACCAACAATAAGAGTCAATAAATAACTTATATAATATATTTAGATCAATCCTCAGTCTTCGAAACACTTACATGAGAGTATTCAGTATATGTCTAAGTGTAAACAACATCATTAGTCTCAAAGCCCTTCTCCTGAACAAAAACCAACCTCCACAATGTATCTTGTTCTTTCTTTTATAATTACAAAATGAAGTAGTTTCCTCAACCACTTCTTTAGGTCAGGTTTTGAAACTATTCATCAGTTACATTTAGTAGTTATCAAATCCGGAATTCTAGGGTCGAATATGCCCAAAATAGCAAAATCTGGCGAATTTATGAAAAATGGGTCTTAAAGAACCCTCCATATCTCTTGATCCGGGACACTTGTGCGAAACTTGAGAGAGGTTTTTGTGAATGAGTCCGGGATGAACAAAAAAATCTCTTGGTTTTTAAAATTTTTTCTCCAATTGATTGGAATATGCACCGCAAGATGATGACTAAAACAATAAAATATTAAATGTTTACTTAAACCCTGAAAAATAGGCCGTAAAGATCAATTTGAATCTTTCCAAACATGACACCTGTTGCAAAACCGAGAGACGTTTTTGTGAATGAGTCCATGATGAAAAAAAACCTCTCTTGGTTTTTAAAAATTCTCTTCCATATCCTCATAATCTGCGTTCAATGATCATGACTAAAACAGTAAAAAACAAACCATGACCATGCATCTTTCATCATCTTTATGCATTATGTTGTGATAGATGGCACTCTGTCTGTCAGTCCGCTTCCAAGGATTATAGCATGAAGCCTCAACAATATTCACACTTTCAATATCATTTGCAAAATCCTGTCTTAGTATCCTCTAAACCATGCGCGTGGCTTCCCCTTTCTTCAGCTCCTTCGTTGATGAATCATCATGAACTTGACAAATGTTATGATATAACAAACAGATCCCTCGAGGTCTTCAATAATCATAAAAAATAATGTGCCAACACTTACCATGAATTAACCATGATCTTCCATCATTTCGGATTTCAGCATTGCTTATGCATATGCAATATGATAACTATGTTGCGGGAATGTTTTTATATGAAAATTCTTGCAAACTCTCAACACAGGAATTAACTTTTCAACATAGGAATTAGGCCAAATATTAATAAGTGTTTGAAGACTTACAAAGAAATGAAATATTTAATAAGCCAACACTTATAACATGAAATAAGAGTGGGATAAAATAATAAATCAATGCTCATGTAATAATAAAAAATAAAAAACCCAAGATAACTTAAGATAAAAACAAAAGATAAAAAGCAATAAGAAATGAAAAATTAAGAAAATACCAAAAAGGGACTAGGTACAATTCCAGTCCTAACATATGGCTTTGGCTGGGGGAAATCCTCCTTGTGAGGTTTCAAGATCGTGTAGCCCTTGTGCCTTATTCATTGGGTGATGGAGTCAACTGTACAACCAACCTTTGCAAAATTTCAAAATATGCCACTTATTCAAGCAAACTAACTGATGCACCTGCTGCAAACTGAGGGAAAGCAAATACTATGAAGGCGAGCTTATTTCCTATGCTACCCTACTCTGACCAGCTCTCCAATCTACTCAAGTAAATGCAAACTTCCACAGTAACCATTCAAGCAACTTGATAACTGAAATGATCTCATCTCTGCCACTGATCAATAGAGAATGACATAAATACAACAACAACAATATAAACTCCTTGAGAAAATCATACTCACCCAGAAGTGCCGATGATGTGATGTAATCTGAAATATTCAGAGAATCTGAGAGATATGAGTCCAATAAAACTGCCACTTGATCCTTGTAATCATGTTCGGAGACATGCTGATTCAGGAAAGATAACTATCCATGCATAGATTCCCATTTGCTGGAAAAGAAATGAGTTGCTTGTTCTTTCGAGGTCGACTCTTGATCATCAGGAATGACAATTTCCTCTTCATACAAATGATCATATGATAAATGTATAGCAGGACTTAAAGCATTCTGACTATGATCAGAAACTTCTTGTTGTTCCTGAGCATGCAAATTTTCAAGATAAGCCTGATCTTGAATCCTTTTGCAAGCTCGAATGTTCTCAACTTTCAATGATCCGGTTGTGATGCCAATATCTTCCTTCTATAGATCTAAAAATGAAACAGTAATAGGTTGTAAATTGTCTTCATTGTTTTTGAGGTCTTCAATTAAAATCTGCTTTGGTCAAAAATTTCCAATGTCTGTTTCAAATCCCGTGTTATGACAGTCATCTACTAGCTTTCTTGCATCAGTTCCCACGCATACAAAATTTGAGACTATAAAATTCTGAAAGTCATCGAAAGTAAAAAATGGTAGCTGGTTTTTAATATCAACAACAAGACATTGAGGAGCAACAATTTTCTCTGAGACAAAAATATTATCCTCCTCTGCATACTCTTTCTCATGATAATCATCAGTTTTAAGAATAGAAAACTCTGATTGATAAACTTCAAAATATGAGAAAGAAATAAAATTTGAAAGAGATGAATTAGTATATTGAGGAAAATGAAAATCCGGGTCAGATTTTTCTAGTTCATATTCTTCCTTGGATTCCTCTGCATTCAAACTTGCTTTTTGCTGTCCATATACTTGTTCTTGTTTCAAATCTTCATTTCTTGACTTTGATCTACAAGATTTCCACAAGCTCGTAGGTTATCTTCAAACTCTCTAGCATTTGAGAACATCTGTTACAAGGACGATGACTTCCTCTCTCTAAGATGAAGGACTAAATATGATTGTTGATGAGCTGCTACATAATATATCTTAGCAACTCTTTTTTTTTTCTTTTTTCTGAATGTCTGATCTCCCTGGGCATGCTGAGATAAAAACTATAAAACCTTCGATTGAACTTAGTAATATGTTCATCCTCTTCCCTTTTAATAGTAAAGAACTCAGAAAGATATTGCTCCAAAGATTTGTTCTCACCCCAATACCTCAAAAAGACATCATGTAACTCTTCCCACGATCCAATTGAAACGAACTTTAAAATTTGAAACCAAAACCCGACATCTCCAACTAAAGATTTCGAAAATAACCTCATGAAAACATCCTCATGCATGATTTTGAAATTATCAATGAAATTATGAAAAGATCCCAAATGCTTCTCTGCTGTGATATGGTCTTCTCCAGTAAACCGAGGAAGATACTCAACAAAGTAGGAAGGGTAAGGATGTAAGTGAGATGGAAGCCTAAGAGGTTTAAACATCTTTTGTCTAACTCTAGACTGAAAATATGTGGGTTGAAAATGAGGCTCAATAAATTGATTACAAGGCTTTGCAGTGATGGTAATAGGTGATAAGACCTGAAAATGAGATAAATTAGTTTCATTCTCCTCACGATTACAAGGCTGATCAATTTCGGGAAGGACTTGAATACATACATCATTCTTCTCAATAGATTGAAGTGAAAAGAAATGCTCAACATTTACTGTTTGACGGACAATCCACTCGAGCGGACGCGAGCTGGATCTCCCTATATCAAAGTGAGTCTAGAACAAATAAAGAAGACTCTAAACCACTTTCCTAGATCTAGTTAAGGATCAAGTTATTAGATGTCTTACCTTAAGTTTGTAGTCCTTTTTCCTGGATGTTGTTCCACACCTCGCGGTCATCAGATCTAAGCTGCAAGACCTACCAAGATATGCAAAACAAGACAAATGAGTAAAAACATCTATACGATAACAGATCTAAGTAAACAGTTAAGCAGGTAAACTACACAATATCATCAACACAACAATATTGGTGGAAAGTGTTTATATTACTGTAAAAAGTAGGGAAAGTACATAGAAGAGAAATACTACAACCAGAGCTTAATGACGTAACCCTTCTCTATCCAATCCAAATGCCATATCCTCCCAAGGAAGTGTAAGTCTCTCAATGGATGAGTAGAGATCTCTCCAAGATGATTTCACCAACATGTAGACACTATGGACTTCCTCCCTTTGGAATGGGAGTGAGCTTCACTTATATAGGACTAAGTGGATAGTGTATGGATAGGGTAGGTTGAGATATGGTAGGAGAGAGATAGGGGATCCTTCCAATAGGTTAGGAACCGAGTGCCAGCTCTCCCAAGAGGTCAGGGATAAGGATCCATGTCAGCTGGCTTCGAGAATGGGATCGAAGGAACTATTTTTGTCTATTAACTGACATCGTCGCACCTTGCAAGAGAGCAAGCTGCGACGTCGCAGGTTGCATGAGTGCAGCCTGCAACGACCTCACAAAACCTAGTGTAAATGGGTTATATCTCTTCCAGGTTAATGAATTAGCCAAGGAAACTTTAGGGATGTATACACTGAATCTCATGATGGTAGGATTTTAGGTGTAATAGAATGCCCCCCAAAGCATGAAGTTGTTGAAAATTGGACAGGTGAAATGCTTTGACAGAAGGAATGGAAATAGCTTGTCGGATGAAGGATGCTACTGCACTACAACTGAATTTGAGTACACTGTCTCATATGACGTACAACATGGCTTCCGACCAATACAATGCAGATCCATGGTAGTAATGACCAACTGAACAAAATCATGGCTACTAGACACAAGCGTAAATCCATGATGAGATGATAACACAGCCACGACTAATACAAATGTGGATCCATGTAATATGACTCAATACAAACTCTATCACAACCTGGGTAAAATATGACTCCCCAAGGTCTTCAAGCTGAACCCGCAATGATACGAATCTATCCATGTGATTACAAATGTCTTGACGTTGAACATGGTAGAAACCACTTGATTATCAGTCATTGATGTATACCGTTAACAAGTGCAAGGAAAATCACCATTGATGTCAATGATTCCCAAGGTATCACAGTACATATCATCACGTGTGAATAAATGAGTTGAAGTCGAACGCGAGATGAAATATTTCAATCAAGAGTCAATGATGTAAACTCATGTTGAAATCGAGGTAACCTGCCATTGAGGCATGTAGGGCCAAGGTACTCGGTTGGTTTCTAGATTCAATCCTCGGATGATGTGTTGAAGTCGACAAGGATGAATCCATCGAAGGAGGGAATGATGAATCCCCCATCATCGACACGAAACACGACAAAGGATGTGTAGAGAAGATCGTTGAACATGGGCATGGCATGCCTTGGCAGTATTGACTTGATGAGTTATGATACCAATTCCTAATGCAACTGATGATGGAAGCGTTCTTTGAATGACTCAAAGGAGTAACAAGACTCAGGAAGTAGGTGAAACTCGAGGACAAACGGATGGTCCAAGTGCAGTATGCAGATGCAAATGAGTGCCATGTTCAAGAAATGACTAGGTACTGCCATTGATTAAGGGTGTAACATAAAAGATTTCCTTTTTCCCCATCATAAATGATGAGTGCCTCATGTGTTTTTTACGATCTTGATGAGGGTAACCAGATGCTTGGTATAGCTCATCTCATAGATGAGTCCAATCCCAAATATTTTCCGAACCTGGGATAAGAGGGGTTCGTCCCATAACGGGCCCTTCGATGTGAAAGTTTAACGAGTCCATAGAAGGTAAACTCGGTCATGATTTCATGTTTAGAGAGTCTGAAAAGAACTAAAGAATACTCCTTTTTCGTAAAGTTAGCCTCATCGCCTGAAAAAGGGTAAAACAACGTGGGAGAGGACCCTTCCAGTCATGATTGGCTGGAGTATACATTTTCGTAAGTAGTGCCCCCTAGTATGAAAAATGGATAAACTATCACTAAGGAGACGACCATTCAAATTCTTTTACAAGCGTGAACGCATCAAGTTCGCTTGGCGATATTTTCTTAATTAGGGAGTCTAAAAAGAGCTTAAAGAGGACTCCATGAACAACTTTGTCATGGTTGATAACCGAGTATGACAAATGAAAAAGTAAACTCGGCACAGTTCCTTTTCCGTAAATAGTCTAGCGAGGCTAGATAAAGTGATAAACCTCTACTCGGTAGACACACCTTTTTACTCAAATTTTTAACGAGCACGACAATGGCATCAAAAGCACTCAGAATATTTTTCATATTTGAACCAAAGCACGAAAAAGTAAACACTAAGCTCAAACCACTTTTCATGTTTCAACCAGAGCATGAAAAAGTAAAAAGTAAGCTCAACACCATCTTACTGTTTTGAACAAGCTCGAAGATAGGTTGGAAGAATGCTCATGGTGTCTGCTTCATTTTTTAACGAGCTTGTAACCGAAAATGAACTATGCTCGGGATAATGCCCATTGGAAGGTTTCTTCCCAACATGATGGCTAGAGGTTGGAAAGTTTGGCCTTAGCACAAAAAACTGACGGCTTACTTCTAGTATGATTCTAGAGGTACTGTTTCATTTTTTAGCAAGCTTGATAGAGGAAATGCTCGGGATTATTTTCATGGTTTAATGAGCTCGAAAACCAAAAAAGGAAAGTATGCTCGAAAAATGATCCCATTGGTGGATTTTTCCCCAACCTGGTATCCAGAAGTTGGCACATGCCCCTGGCATAATTGCTAGAAGTAAGTGACTTAGCTCCAACGTGGTGTGGAGAGGCGGTCAAGTTGGCTTCAACACAATGTCCGAGGTTGAAGATATGCCCCCCAAGCTTCATTTCATTCCCCTAAGGCATAGTCGAATGAAAAGAAGGTTTAGGTACTAAGTCTACGAGAAGACTCGACTCAAAAGGGAAAGGAGTTGTTTCATTTTTTAATGAGCTTGAAACAAGATTAGAACTCTACTTGCGAGAACCTATTTCATTTTTTAACAAGCTTGACATAGAAAGAGAACTATGATCATGGGAACCTATTTCATTTTTTAACGAGCTTGAATCCAAAGGTAAACTCTGCTCAAACTACTGGTTTCATTTTTTAACGAGCTTGAAGCCAAAGGTAAACTTTGCTCACACTACTAGTTTAATTTTTTAATGAGCTTGAAGCCAAAGGTAAACTCTACTCATGGTATTGGCACCTATCTAGAGATTGGTAGTGTGCCCCCCAGTGTGATGTCCAGAGGCTGGAGATATGCCCTTCAATTAAGGGGAACAAACCACTAATATGTGTGGAACGTTCAGGGAAGTTTGTTGAATGGCATTCATGGAATGATTGGGTGTCACGAAGGAAAGCTAATCAATGGTCACAATCCTCCCATCACAGGGAAAATACATCACTCGAAAGAGTGTGGACACTATGGCTTTCATAGCATAGGCATAATCACGTCCAAGGAGTAGATTGAAATCTAAAGGACCTTGGACAACCATGACATCAACATAAACAATTTTACCTCTCAACGTGACAGGTAACTGTGGGGGAATCCCTAAAGGTCAGGTAGGCCTTCTATTAAAAGCAAAAATCTGGCCGGTAACCGGCACAAGCTAAGGAGACCCTATAGCTTGCCAAGAATTTGAGGATAAAATACTAATAGAAGTTCCCTCGTCAACTATAGTGCGGAATATTTCCTTATCGGAAACACCTACAGATATCTGGAAAGGGACATCTGAGGGGAGACGAGGTTCTTCTAGACTATTCCAATCAAATGGAATAACCTCAGTACTTGGAGGGGGTCCCGTGGAAACAAAATATTTCCCCCCATGATCGGAACTGACTAGAAAAACATCAGTGGTTATCAATCCACTCTCATCGGGGAGAGTAGGATGAGATGAAGACTGTGTCAAGGTGATAGTTGCAGTCTGAACGCTCACTGATAGAAGAGCGGGATCGAGTGGAGATGACAACAACTCGATCACTTCACTCTCGGAAGGAAGAGTGGGATCATTTACAGATAAAAATGAATTGATCACTTGGTCAACCAGTGGGGGGTCGAGGGACAACTTACTATCACTTGCTGGAAGCACCTGTTGAGAACTAGTAATATCTTCCAACCACCGTGAAGCTTCATCCATGCTTGGAAAAAGGAAAGTACAGTGCATACCCTTGCATATCAAACAGGGATATAGGACTTTACCCTTCTGACCCTTCACCAATGAGTCACTGGTCGAGGGAGTGTCTTCAACATGATGGTTAGAGGTTGACGTTACAAGCAATTTGGGGTTTTTAGACCATACTTCTGACACACGGAAAATACCAGGACAATCCTTGAGAAGGTGATCACCCTTGCAAATTTTGCAAGGGAAATTGGGCTTACGAGGTGTTCTCATAGAATGAGTGCCATCAGAGGCAGATGGTTGACGCTCGGTCCCTTTCTTATCCTTATTCTTCTTAACCTTCCTTTTCTTCTTCTTCTTATCCACGTTATTACTAACACTACTGCTTTGATTAGGAGAGGAAGAAGAAATGGAAGAAGATGCATCCGAGGAAGAAGGGGAAGGATCATTTTGGGATGGACCCTCTCATGGTGGAGAGTTAACATTTGGTACAATGGGTATAGCCGGAATCACCAGGTTGAATAACCATATTGGTAACCCTATGGTTAATCCAAGAAGGTTTAAAGTGGCAATAAAGGGAGGACCAATATCTCCAACTGGAGGAAAGGCAAAAGGTACCCCTTGAAAAGGGTCTCTTGATTGGTGGTCCCAGAAGAGGTTTCCATATCTCAACTCGCTAAGTCCTTCAAATTACCATGCATAAGAAACGCTACTCAAAACTAAAAGCAACAGGCAAACTAGTGAAAGAAGTGGATAAAGAGTTATGAACCTCACAGGATTGTCAAAACATCACAAATCACTATATACTGCAGGGTCCAACAGTAAAACACGAAAAGGAGGATTGGGACTGTAGCCTTGCCTGAATACCCGACTACGTGGACAATACGTGCATAGTAATCTCCCCGAGTGCTGTTCTCAGTGTATTGCAATGTTAAGACGACCAAATGGATAAATCAGATGGTTTCAGGATTCCTAATAGTGTCTCCCGATATACTCAAGGTACGTGGGAGCTCAAATCCATAGTGGTGTTGTCTAATGCATAACTGTTCGGTAAGAGACCTTCTGATATACTACTGAGTACATGAAACACCTTTCGATATACGCCAAGTACTTAAGGGACTTGGTGGGTACATGAAAGAGCTTCGATATACCGATAAGTACGTGGAAGACTACAATACCCCCGGAATATAATGTTGGAAAATAACGATAGCTACCACGCTTAATGACACCGGAACACGTCTCTAACTTATAGACAAGTTGCTAAAAGTTGTTAACCTAAGATATCGTTAATTTTATCTTATGCGGTTAAGTGGATGCATGATGTGAAGACTTGGAATTTAAACAAGATGCAAATTTGATCTATATGAAAATGCAAGTCTTCATTTTAATGAAGTCCTACTTAACAAGGAGAGAGAGATATGTTTTCTTCCCATATGCACAACCCAATGCAAATGCAATTTTAGTTCTTTCAAAATGATGGAAAGAAGTAAAAGATGCACCCAAAACTAACCCAAAGCAATAAAAGAGATCGTTTTATGAACACCACATACAATAATTCCAAACCATTTCCTATCTTTTTACACTTGAAAAAGACACATCTAAGTTATGGAAATAAATATTCCACAAACGTTTCCAATCAAATGCAAGACAAAGATAAGCACTTAACAATCTTATCTAACTCAAATGCACACAAATCTGAAACAAGCCTTTCTTCTTCTTATGATGGTAAGACCAAGAATATCAAATGATCAAAATAAAGTAAGAAGAATATTTACGTTTTCCAAATTTGTGAATATAGAAAAAGAATGACAAAATCAAGCTTCTCTTTGAACTAAAGTGGAGACAAAGAATCAATCTTTTCCAACAATCATTAGATAGCTTAGCATGTAAAGGAAACAAGATGCATAACCCAAGAAAAAGAGGCTCAAAAAGATATGGATATCCCACACTCTTCAAGTCTTTAAAACAAGCCAATCACACCAAACCAAAAATGATCTCAAAACCTTAATATGGGTCAAAACGACTGTAGGATGCACGATTCATGGCCCCTCCCGGCCATGAGAGGGAATTTTTTTTTCAAAAATAGAACCCATTTCGCTTAAAATGTAAGCAAAACACTAGTTTTGACTCAAGGGGCCAAACATGGATCCAAAACCCAAAAGACCCAAAATCAACCAGATGCAAGCAAAACCAAAAGATGTATGCAAACGAGGTCTGGAAACCTATCCAATGCAATGAATAGATCAGGTAAGGAGAGGAGGGAATGCCGGGGTGAGTGGATGCAGGCGAGGGAGACCAAAGTGTCCACCACTACCAAATATTAGACTTGTCCAAGATGGAACCCAAAAATACTCCAAATGAAACCAAGCACTTCAACACACAAGTCAAGAATGGGGTCTCTAGATGGATTTTTCAACATAGAGGGAGTTCATACATCAAACCAAAACTCAAATTAAAAAATGGAGAAGGGATGCCTGCATGCCAATTTCAATAGATCGACGCAGTCTGTGTTTGTACACAGTGTGACGTCAGAGTTTACCAATGTGAGAAGTGCAACGGTGTCACAATAGAAAAATGAAACGGTTGTGACGATAGGCCCACAGACAAAGAACAAAGATAAAAAATGACACAGTGTCGCTCTGAGTCCACTGACTAGGTGTGACAAGCGAGATCTAAGTTAAAAAATGAACCAATTCTCCAAACAATGAGCACTATAATGGTTTGAAAATGAGAAGTACAAACTCAAAGGAAGGTAATCAAACTCTTCAAAGTGAAGATCTGATGGTGAAACCAGTTTAAGAGGCAAATGACAAATAAGATGGCTTGTAACAAGAAATCAACTGAAAATGACATTCAAATTGACAACTACAAAACAATGTTCTTCCCCAATATGGTTTCCAGATTTGTTTGACAGACAATCCACTCAAGCAGACGCGAGCCGGATCTCCCTGGCTCAAAGTGAGTCTAGAACAAATAAAACAGACTATAAACCACTTTCCTAGATCTAGTTAAGGATCAAGTTATTAGATGTCTTACCTTAAGTTTGTAGTCCTTTTTCCTGGATGTTGTTCCACACCTCACGGTCGTCAGATCTAAGCTGCAAGACTTGCCAAGATATACAAAACAAGACAAATGAGTAAAAGCATCTAAACGATAACATATCTAAGTAAACAGTTAAGCAGGTAAACTACACAATATCATCAACACAACAATATTGGTGGAAATCGTTTATATTACTGTAAAAAGTAGGGAAAGTACATAGAAGAGAAAGACTACAACCAGAGCTTAACGAGGTAACCCTTCTCCATCCAAGCCAAATGCCATATCCTCCCAAGGAAGTGTGAGTCTCTCAATGTATGAGTAGAGATCTCTCCAAGATGATTTCACCAACATGTAGACACTATAGACTTCCTCCCTTTAGAATGGGAGTGAGCTTCAGTTATATAGGACTAAGTGGATAGGGTATGGATAGGGTAGGTTGAGATATGGTAGGAGAGAGATAGGGGATCCTCCTAAGAGGTTAGGAACCAAGTGTCAACTCTCCCAAGAGGTCAGAGATAAGGATGCATATCAGCTGGCTTCGAGAATGGGCTCGAAGGAGCTATTTTTGTCTATTAACTGACATCGTCGCACCCTGCAAGAGAGCAAAATGCAACGTCGCAGGTTGCATATGTGCAGCCTGCGACGACCTCACAAAACCTAGTGTAAATGGGTTATATCTATTCCAGGTTAATGAATTAGCCAAGGAAACTTTAGGGATGTATACACTTAATATCATGATGGTAGGATTTCAAGTGTAACATCTATAATGCAAGAGGAATGCATACTTTTCTCTTCGAAAGAGGGATATGTAACTGAAGGTTTATGATCATCAGAATAGACAAAGCAAAGAATGATTCTTTTGACATGCAATGAAAAAGACATGAAATAGCTGATGAATAAGAACAAGTTCATGGAGGAAACTACCAAGATGATACCTGGTCTTTCCATTTGGTTTCTTCATTTCTCTGTCAGCAAAATTCTCCTTCCAGTGGAGTCTTTAATCGTGGAGTCGCCAGGCAGATGATTGCAGTATATCTCTATGTCCTTCTCTTTTCTACCATCAAGAGTCAGATCTGTGTCGTTTTGGTTATTCCTGGGGAATATAATCTTCACTTCCGTCCGCGGCAGCGGCGCCAAAGATGTTTGTGCTATAAATTATCCCTAGACTACAAAGGGTACAAGCTAGAACAATCTCAAGAAAACTAAAGGAAAATGAATTTGTTTTTGTAATTTATGTTTGAAGGAATCATTCACAAGAAGGGGGGTCATTAAATATGGAACATATACATGCACTAAATCATAAAGAAATACCGAAAAGTTGGGATATAGATATAAAACATAGATATAAACCATGAGCATTCATCCAATCAAGAAAACTAGTTTTGTCCACAATTTCATAAGCAATCACAAGATAAACACCTTTATCCATAAATGAAATTATCAACCAGGTGATTAAACAAATCATAAACATAAACTAGCAATAGAGTCAATAAATGGCTTATATAATATATTCAAATTACTCCTCAGTCTTCAAAACACTTACATGAGAGTATTCACTATATGTCTAAGTGTAAATAGCATCATCAGTCTTAAAGCCCTTCACCTGAACAAAAACCAACCTCCACAATGTATCTTGTTCTTTATTTTATAATTATAAAATGAATTAGTTTCCTCAACCACTTTTTTAGGTCAGGTTTTGAAACTATTTAGTAGTTACATTTAGTAGTTATCAAATCCGGAATTCTAGGGTCGAATATGCCCAAAATAGCAAAATCTAGCAAATTTATGAAAAATGGGTCTCAAAGAACCCTTCATATCTCTCGATCCGGGACACATGTGCAAAAAATGAGAGAGGGTTTTGTGAATGAGACCGTAATGAACAAAAACCTCTCTTGGTGTTTAAAAATTGTTCTCCAATTGATCGGAATATGCACCGCAAGATGATGACTAAAACATGAAAATATTAAATATTTTTTTAAACCTTGAAAAATAGGCTGTAAAGATCAATTCGAATCTTTCCAACCATGACACCTGTTGCAAAACAGAGAGAGGTTTTTGTGAATAAGTCCATGATGAACAAAAATATCTCTTGGTTTTTAAAAATTCTCTTCCATCTCCTTGTAATCTGCGCTCAATGATCATGCCTAAAAAAGTAAAAAACATACCATGACCATGCATCTTTCATCATCTTTATGCATTATGTTGTGAGAGATGGCACTCCATATGTCAGTCCCCTTCCAAGGATTATAGCATGAATCCTCAACAATGTTCACACTTTCAATATCATTTGCAAAATCCTATCTTAGTATCCTCTGAACCATGCACGTGGCTTCCCTTGTCTTCAGCTCCTTCGTTGATGAATCATCATGAACTTGACAAATGTTATGATATAACAAACGGCTCCCTCGAGGTCTTCGATCATCATAAAAAATAATGTGCCAACACTTACTATGAATTAACCATGATCTTCCATCATTTCGGATTCCAGCAGCGCTTATGCATATGCAATATGATAACTATGCTGCGAGAATGTTTTTATATGAAAATTCTTGCAAACTCTCAACATAGGAGTTAAGTTTTCAACATAGGGATTAGGCCAAATATTAAAAAGTGTTTGAATAATTACAAAGAAATAAAATATTTAATAATCCAACATCTATAGCATGAAATAAGAGTAGGATAAAATAATAAATGAATGCTCATGTAATAATAAAAAATAAAAAACCCAAGATAACTTAAGATAAAAAGCGATAAGAAATGAATAATTAAGAAAAGACCAAAAAGGGACTAGGTACAATTCCAAACCTAACATCCAATTTGGTAGAGGAGCCTACATTTAATGCAGGGCGCATCAACTTCAAGAAGAATCAATCTAAGGCTAAACGAATCATCTATGATTCGGTAAAAGCTAACTTGATGCTCGTGATCACACCGTTGAAGACCGTGAAAGAATGTTATGATACATTGACTATTCTATATGAGAAGAAGGCCCCGAGTCAAAATAGGGCATTGAAGAATAAGCTTCATAACTTAAAGATGGATATGGATGAGACAATGGTCTCCTTCTTATCCAATATCTCTCAGTTAAGAGATCATCTTGCTAGCATTGGAGTAGTGGTGGATGGAGATGATCTTCTCCAAACTGCTATTGATGGTCTCCCATCCTCACAGGAGACATTATTAGCTGCAGTAAATGGCCGAGAGGTAGAACCTAACTTCGAAAGGTTGTGGCATGACTTCCTCCAAGAGGTGGGGCAAATCCAGAGCAAGTTAGTGTGCATCAAAGAAGAAAATCTTTCCCTCACGAAAAGAATGAAGAAATGAAAGAAACCCTTCTTTGAAAAGAAGTTCTCTCATTCAAAGAAGAAGGAGTTCAACAAAGGATTTGACAATTCAAAATCTAGATGCTTCAATGACAACAAGAAATTCCATTTCTCAAGGGATTATAGAGCAAAGCGGAAAGGAAAGTTTCATGCTTCTACCTCCATATAAGATGAAATCACTCAAAATAATGCATCCAAAGAAAAGGAGACAAGAAGGGAGTATTATCTTGTCTCATCCCTTTCGAGATACGTCATCATAAATGCAGACACATGGTTGATTGACAGCGGTGCATCCAAACATATGACTGGTTACAAGAGTACCATCATCGATCTAAAAGAGAAATAATTCACGTGCATGGTAGGGTTGGGGGACAACTCAACTTATTCGATCAAAGGAGTTGGATCCACATCATTCCAACTGAGCACCGGTGATATTCTACATGTGGAATGAATTCTATATGTTCCAGGATTGAAGAAGAACCCCCTCCCAGTTTCGGTTCTTGAAGACAAAGGCTTCCGAGTTATATTCATGGATAACAAAGCACTTTTATGGTTGAAGAACAAAAGCCTAGAATCTGCTGCAGTGATTGGAGTTCGAGAGGGAGGACTCTACAAGGTACCCGGGAAGTGCATTCAAGCTATGATTCACCACACTTTCATTCCATGCGAGCTATGGAACCGAAGGATTGGACACCTACACTACAAAGCGCTACCGGGACTTCAAAAGATGGTAAAAGGTATGCCCATATTTGATTTTGAGCATGATAGTGTATGTCGGGGTTGTGCACTTGGGAAGAATGTTAAGACAATATTTTCTAGCAGTTCTACTAGATCTAAAGGGATTTTAGACTTAATACATTCTGATGTATGTGGTCCCATGTCACCCCTCTCCCTAAGTGGCTTCTTATATTATCTACTATTCATAGATGATTTTTCTAGGAATTCATGGATTTATTTTATGAAGCCTGAGAGTGAAACTCTTAGCAAATTTAAAGAGTTTGAATCCCTAGTTGAAAATCAGAAAGAAAGTCTCATCCGTGCATTAAGGTCTGATAATGGAGGTGAATTTGATTCACATGCGTTTAATGAGCTATGTAGTGATGCAGGAATATATAGACAGTTAACAGTACCATACAACCCTAAGCAAAATGGGGTTGTCGAAAGAAAGAATAGAACCATATGTGAGGCTGCAAAATACATGATGCATGGTCATGATATGTCTTCCTCATTATTGGTAGAAGCCACCCGAAAAAATGTGTACATCCAGAATAGAATTTACATGCCATTCTAGATGAGAAGACACCAGAAGAATTTTTTACCGGTGAGAATCCAAACATCTCACACTTGAGGATCTTCAGGAGCCCAGTATACATTCATGTACCGAAAGAAAAGAGAACAACGATGGAGCCTTCTGGAAATAAATGCACCTTTGTGGGTTATAGCGAGACATCCAAAGCATACCGAATATATGTATCTGGTGAGAGACACATTGAAGTCGGTCGAGATGTTACCTTCCATGAGGAAGCTTGTTTCAAAAGATCGAAAGAGATTCAATATGATTCAGAGATGGAGGATCCCGATTTTGATCCTCCCCCTTCAAAGTTAGAGAGGAAGAAACCAGAAGATGCCTCAGATTCGCTAGCTCTTGAATAACCAGTAGAACGGGTTGAGAGGTCACCTGATGAAACTCCCGCTAAAAGAAGATCTTCTTGGTTCTGAGACATCTTACAAAATGCAGAGAAACATGGTGTTATAGGTTAAACTTGCACCTCTCCGTCCGTGATCACCTTGAGCTGTTGATCACACAAAAGGACAACTTGGATGGAGGAGCATGTTGACCTTGGATGATACTTTGACTCACTCCATTTCCTGACATTACTGGAAAACCCCCAAAAATATCATTTTGAGATATGAGTGCTACTCTACTCAAAGAGACTAGCGCCCATACGCTACTCCAGTGTATCATAGTAGCGCCCATATCCAAGTATACGCTACTCCTTCTCAGCATAGTAGCGCTCACCATTTAAAATCGAGTGAGCGCTAGTTGATAAGCACTAAAGTAGCGCCCTATACGCTACTCCACTGAACAAGAGTCGCGTACATCTTAAATGATGATTAAAAAATAAATTAATTTCTCGAGGAGGATTAGTTGCTGGTAGTTTCCTAACTCCTCCAACTTCCTCCATAACTGTACATCGACCTAAACTACTTCTCCAATCTTATAAATACAAAGAAGATTAAAGGAGAAGGGTTAGAACCTAGATGATGAGATGAATTAATGGAGAAACTTTGAGACATAAAGAGAAGCTTGCATTGGAGGAGTTGATGCTGAAGACATCCAAGCCAGAGAAGAGAAAGAGCCTAGAATCAAGTTGCAGGAGCCTGTTTCATGATCAGGTATACTTGTACATCATTCTATTTTTGACAAATAAAGGTTGAAGTGTCTTTCTTGTTCCAATTTAAATGTGTTATGAAATGGCATCTTAATTTGGATCTGTTTTGGTCAATGCTGAATAATAAACATTGTTTTTGTTTCTTTCAAGCTTTATATATTGCCCAAAATGCTTTGAGAAAGGTATTGTTATTGTAGGTTTACTGAAAGGAAGGTGGATTTGAAGGTTGAACACGAGATCAAGTCAAGGCTAGGATCAAACTTCTATTGAAAGGTGTGTTCTCAAGATCCACAACTTATTTCTTTTTGTAAATATCTCTGTAGTATCATCAATACACTTACCTGTCACCCCAACCAAGTTGATAACATTAGTTTCCTTGCTATAGGGTAGATTTTCCCGCCAACAGACTGGCGACTCCGCTAGGGAAAGTTGAGATTTTGGCTCTAGGAAACCTTGTTCTTGTTTGTCTTCTTAGATTTTTTTGACTTCTTTGATGTGTTAATAAACTCTATAGGTATCCTTTGCCTGTTTCTTTTCTGCTTTCATCAGTTTTTGGTATCTTCCAAAGTTAGTTTTTTAAGCCTTTGAGATATGAGCACTACTCTGCTATATATACAGTAGCGCCCATACGCTACTGTGCTATATATACAGTAGTGCCCATTTCAGTAGGGGCGCGAGTTTCCCTACTACACAGTAGGGTACACTTTCGGAAGCAGTCTATTTTTTGGTTTGCTTGATTTTTAGCCTTTTGGTGGTTTGCTGACTTTGCTGTGGGATCTCTTTGAC
The DNA here is from genome assembly GCA_027924585.1 of Larix kaempferi. Taxonomy (NCBI): domain Eukaryota; kingdom Viridiplantae; phylum Streptophyta; class Pinopsida; order Pinales; family Pinaceae; genus Larix; species Larix kaempferi. Next base: position 20,516,882 of record BSBM01000093.1, on the reverse strand, counting down.
TGTTGCGTGAGGTTTTTAACTTTTGGTTAAGTCATAGAACCTTCTCTTTGTGGTATTTTCCATCTTTTGAATTGCTTGCTTGCCTTTGGAACTTTTGGACTGTTTGTGACTTTTTGGAATGCTAGGTGGTGTTTGGTGTTGAGCACTTCCACTTTTTTAGACCCTGACTACCTGTTGCTAGCTTACAAACTTGCATACTCTTGTATCTGTTCTTTGTGGTGACGTTTGTCTGCTCTCTACTCTTCCTATCCTTTGTTTTAGGGTTTGGTCCTTTGTAGAGCCTCTAGGGTGCCTTCTATTTTGGTCGAGTTCCATTCTTCCTGGACTTATTGTCTTTTGCTAGTTGCAAGTGCATTTAAACAGCTGTAGGCTATTTCATTTCTCAGTTTCTTCGTGTTAGTAAGGCAGCTTGCTTGTCTACTTTTGCTTGGCATAGTGGTCTTGTTAGGGCTAGATACTTTAGGTCAGTCCTTTTGGGTCTTTCTCCTTTGTTTTCTCCCACTTTGTTTCCAAGTTTAGAGGCTTTTTCTTTGCAAAAAACCTGTGGATCAAGTCTTTTTCGAGCTATGGTTTCGACATCTATAAGCCTAAGAACTTTTTAGCCATACTTACACACATTTCACATAAAGTTTTATTTTTGCTTTCCATTTTTATATAGTTCTTTTTCGTTTATAGAAAAAGCAAAAAAAATTGGTATTTTAAGTTTAAATAGAACTTGTTTTTGTTGTTACAAGATAACTTAGGATATTTTGTATAATTTCAAAAAAGAAAACAAAAATTTTAAGTAGGTTTACTCGAATTTTCAGTTTTGGAAAGAAGTAAATGAAAAAATGAAAAGAGCTTTGTTGTAGAAAGTGTTGATTTTATTGCACTTTTGTTTTCTTGTTATAACCACACCACACAAAAGCAATACCCTTTTTGAGTAATAACAGCCCTAAAATTTGTTAATAAAATGAACTAGAAACATTTTTTCTTTTTAGGGATACACTACACCAACTAGTTTTGGTTAGGATCTTGAGTTTAAATCACCTTAAACCACTCAAGATCACACATTGCGCAAAAATCGTAGTAAGACTATCATAAGTAAACCCACCTCACTCAAAACTTGCCTGGGATCTATGCAGTAGGTCATTGCAAGATCAGATTGTTGGGAATACTCCTCCTACTTTTTGTTTGAGCATACGCTAGGATCGGATTGCGTATTGGGGACTCTTTCGAGTTTTGGGCTTAGCTACCCTGCCCACGCTTTCTGATTCGACCGGTGATTGTTCCCCTAGGAGTTTTCAGTGTTGTGGTATCCTTAGTATCTGACTTTAGGCTCATACACAGGTGACAGCAGAGGGTATATCTGATGTACCTAAGACAGACGTGGGAGGAAATCCCTTGCAGGTCTTTGGGAGGGCAGTTGGGTGATTCCAGCGCTTGCACCCTTAGTCATTGTATTGTGGGCCTCGGGTAACTGTCTTTCTTCCTTTGTTGATCTATTTTGGGCCCTCATCATCCCAGACTCTTCTCCGGAAGACATCTTTGTTTGCCTGGTTTGTATACTTAGGACTTTTTTTAGTTGGCGTGTTGTTTGCCCCCTAGTTGTAGTGGCCACTAGGTTCTAGTCTGTTATTTTATATTTATAATCACGGAGAATCAAGAACTTCATAGATCGAGGAGGTTTCAAAACCTTCCACCACTTAGAAAAGAACCTATACAGCCAGCTAGACGACAACGGGTAAACCCTGGTATTTCTTCAGAAATTACTCCTGAAACTGAATTACCTGAAGAAATTCTTGTAACAGAAAACCTTGAAATTGAGGTTCCTGAGGAACCACTACCAGGTACCACAGATCAGCAACACTTTAGTACAGTTGAGGTGGAAGATCTTACTTCTGCGGAGTATAGCACTCATTTCAATCCTCCTTTAACCAATATTAGAATTTCGCTTCTGTCACCTGTTGGTTTCCAGCAGCCCCATTTCAATGCAGATAATTCCTTACCTGGACATCTGATGTCTAACTTAGGAGGTGAATAGGGAGTTCCCTAAACTCCCACTTTAGGTATGAACACCAACACAGTTAACCCTTCTTTTACTTCTACACCAAGTCAGGCACAAACCTCTGTGTCTACTCCATCTTTCAGTTTCAACACTGGTACATTAGGTATGCCTAGTTCGACAATGATGGCATCTATTCCTACACCTACTGTTGGACCTAGCAGCACGACCAACTGTGCAACACCTTCTGCTTCTCAACCGTTATATCAGATACCTAGTACTTGGATTTCCACACCTATCGTAAGACCAAGTGCTTCTGCAAACATGCCAGTCATGGGCACCATGACTGCACCGTCCACATCAGCTTCTACTGGTTTCAATACCTGTGCAGGACCAAACATGAATCAATGTAGCATGCCTACAGGTAATGTCCCTTTTTCCTTATTCTCAGGGGGAGGGGGTAATATTTTTAACCAGCAATATGGCGGGGCTAATACCCAGCCACAGTGGACAAACCCACAAAGCACTAATCCACTTTTGTATGGGTGGGAAAATTTTAATAACTCTTTCGTAGAACAACAGATGGCAGGGGGCAACCCCTACCAACAAATAGCTGGGGGCAACCCCTACCAACAAATAACTGGGGGCAACCCCTATCAACAGATGGTAGGTGGAAACTCCTATCAGCACATGGCCGGGGGCAACCCTTATCACCAAATGGCTGGGGGCAACCCCTACCAACAATTCATGGGTCAAACGATGGGTGGTTCCCCTTATCAAGTACCATCTTACCGGCCTCGTCTACCATTTCTGGAAACCTTAAATTTGCCAGATCTTTCTAAACTGACAAACGATCCTGTGTGTCATAATGCTACATGGCCATCAGTTCCCACCAAATTACCTTCGGACATTCCAAAGTTTGAAGGAAATACAGGTGAAGACCCTGGTGACCATGTAACTACCTTCCACTTATGGTGTTCTTCCAATTCATTAAACGAGGATTCCATCAGATTGAGATTGTTCCAAAGGACCTTAACTGGTCCTGCAGACAAATGGTACATTGAGCTACCTGCGGCTACTTTCTCTAGTTTTGGGGATCTCGCAACTGTCTTTTTGAATCACTTCCAGCTTCCTGTTCGGTATGATGCCGGAACAGAACTTTTGTCTACTTTTAGACAAAATAAAGCCACTCACTTATCTGACCACATTCAGGAGTGGCGAAGACGGAAGAGGCTCATTAAGGCTAACATACCTCCGGAGTTCCTTCTTGAGTGGTACTTGAAATCACTCCTTCCTTATATTTCTAAGGAAGTAGCTACATCTGGAGTATCCAATGAGGAAGAAGCCATCTTACGGACTTAGCAGTTAGACCTCGTGTATGCACAATCTGGGTTACTGTATGAGATCATACCAGATGCACCGCGATCGAACACCGATCCGAGTAGACCGAAACCTGGACCACATGCTGACGGCATAGTGGGTTCAGTTGACTCTGCAGCCTTCGAAGCACTGACCAAACAGGTCCATGCCTTAGTTGTCAAACAATCGACTGCAGATATTTCTTCCGTCACAACCTCTCCTTCTACTTCTGAGCCTGTCAACCAGGTCCAGAACAATCAAAAGGGCCCTCGGCAGCCCAACAACAAAAAGAAGGGCAAGAAAGGAGAGGGGAACCAACAAAAGCCCAAAAAATACAATGCCGAAGAGGGAAACAAAGAGGAAAAGAAGGTTAAGTTCCCTTGTAAACTTTGCAAGCAGAACCACCTTACTCACCAATGCCCTCTACTTGAAGAAGCCCAGAAGCTCTTAAGAGAAAAGAAGCTTGCCGTCCTGAAAGATCCATTTCCTAAAGGGCAGGGCTCAACTTCTGGCACCTCCAAAACTGGGGGCACTTCACATGCTACGATTGATCAAACATTCATTAAATTGGTTAATTCGGATGCACTTTTGCAAACGAGAGCCAGGAACTATACCCCAGACGCACAGAAAAAGGATAAGGAGATTCCAGAATCCTCCACTCCACTTCACATACCTGTGGACCCAATTCCCAAGATTCCAAAAGGTGTCTTGAAGAGGGCATCGCACAATCCCAACACATGGGCTGCTTCTAACTACAATGTGGTTGAAGATTTAGCCCAGACCCCTTGTGCCATGTCTACTCTAGAAGTCTTGCAAAGTTGTCCTTTACAACAGAATGCACTTCTGGAAGCTATTGGGAGTATGGAATCTTCTAACATGTCTGCGCGATTTGATATGACTGATGTCAAGTACCAGTTTCCCTATCATGTTTCCCTCCATATTGAGGTCGTTCATGGTCCAATGACCATCAGACGAGCTGTAGTAGATGAGGGAGCGTCGACTTGCGTAATGTCAATTCCGTGTTGGAAAGCTCTAGGTTCTCCTGAGTTAGCCCCTTCTAACACACTGCTTACTGCATTTGATGGCAGAACTTTCCGTCCACATGGAGTTTTGCCATCATTTGATGTCACTTTGGCCGGTAAGACAGTTGTTGTTGAAATAGAAGTTCTGGACGCTCCGCTTGATTACAATATGTTGTTAGGCAGGAGTTGGACATATGCCATGCGATTTATTGCATCGACAGTTTTTCGAGTGGTCATGTTACCTTTTGAAGGTAAGATCGTTACAGTCGATCAACTTTCTTTTACTTAGAGAAACAACCATACTTCTTTGGAAACCACAATTCCATTAGTTGATCAAACCGCCCCGGTTAAAGAGAGTTTAGGAGCATGGCTGTATGGGTCGTTAATAGGCACTTTCGACCTCCCCTCCCCTGTTCTTTTTATGCGTTCTGATGTGGGTACTGCTACCGAAACATTTACGGTTGGTTTAAGAACTGATCCTTGGATCCTTCCTACTACGTCAGAACCTTTTGTGCCTCCCTCCATTGCAGAAGTGGCCTATATGGAAACACAACACACTACAATGGAACATATCATGACTCCACCAGTCTCTGTCGAGTCAGATACGGACTATGCTCTGGCATGGTCACTGAATTCCACTCACTCGTTCGATTGTTTAGATACGGTTTTGCCATCTGACGAAGCCATCTTAGAAGTCATGATGGGCCTGGACCAACCTTGGGAACATATGCATCATAGGTCCTACATGCTTCCATATCTAGATAGGATTGAGAGAGGAGAATTCGCTGTGAGACCCGGTGGATTGGTTGATTTGTCATCTTTTCCTTCTACTTCGAGAGCTGTTTATGCTGAAGGAAATATGGCCAATATATCGAGAAAAATTCCAATCGACATTTCCACCAAACCTGGGGTCGTGGAAAACATTTTTATTGGTGTAGACTGTTCTCCAGAAGAGATAGCTCTGTATACAAAACTTTTTAAAGAATTTCGCGACGTTTTTGCCTGGTCATATGAGGAGATGCCAGGTATCAACCCAACCATTGTGGAGCATGTCATCATGACATACCCTAACGCGAAATCCATGAGACAAAAGCTTCGTCCTGTGAACCCTAGAAAAGCGTTCGCCATCAAGGCGGAGGTTGAAAAGTTGCTCAAAGCTGGTTTCATTTATTCGATTGATATGATGGAATGGGTTTCAAACCCCGTTCCAGTTGATAAGAAGCAAGGTACCATTAGAGTTTGTACTGATTTTCGGGATTTAAACAAAGCTTGTTTGAAAGACAACTATCCCACACCATTTATCGATCAAATTATAGATGCTTGTGCGGGACATGAGATGTTCTCTTTCATGGATGGTTTTTCGGGATACAATCAAATAGAAATAAAACCCGAAGACCAGCATAAGACAGCTTTTATTTGCCCATGGGGGACCTTCGCTTATCGGAAAATGCCATTTGGATTGAAGAGTGCTGGAGCTACCTTCTAGAGAGTGATGAATTTTTCTTTTCATGATATCAAACACATTGTGGAACCTTACTTGGATGACCTCCCGGCGCGATCTCGAAAGAGACGGGACCATCCGGCCCACCTTAGACAAGTGTTTGAAAGATGCAAAAAATATAAGATTCGTTTGAATCCGAATAAATGTGTGTTCTGTGTAGAATCGGGACGTTTACTAGGTTTCATTGTCTCCAATCGTGGTATAATGGTTGACCCACTTAAAGTAGAGGCGATTGTAAATCTACCTCCTCCTCGCACCTTGCGACAACTTCAAAGTCTGCAAGGCATGTCCAATTTCTTACGGCGATTTATCATAAACTACGCTAAAATTACCAAAGGTTTTATGAGGCTACTCAAACAAGATTCCTACTTTGTGTGGGACGAAGCTGCTCAAGCATCCTTTGAAGCTTTAAAAAAGGCACTCCTTTCAGCACCCTTGTTGAGCCCCCCAGATTACTCAAAATATTTTCTTTTATACCTGGCAGCATCTCTTACTACAATTGGTATAGTTTTGGTTCAGGAAGACGATATGCTCCAAGAACATGTTGTCTACTATCTTTCTCGCGCATTGATAGCCCCTGAGGCTAAATACTCGCATGTTGAGAAGTTAGCACTTGCTGCGGTCTATGCGGTACAGAGGCTTCGTCACTATATACTTTTACGAACTACTACTGTGATAGCAGAAGTCAATCCTTTCCAGTACGTTCTCACCCGACGAATCAACGGTGGGAAATACAATAAATGGATTGTGATCCTACAGGAATTCGATTTGGTATTCCAATCAGCCAAATCAAAAAAATCACTAGTGTTCGCTGAGTTAATCTCAGAATTTCCAAGTGACCTAGAATGCGTTGAGGAAGAAACATCATTCCCTGACGAACATATCTTCCTCATCGCCTCCTCTGACCCATGGTACGGAGATATCTTAGTATATCTCTAGACTTTGAGGTGTCCTACCACTTTTTCTCGAGAAGAGCGACGCAAGCTCAAAATCCATGCAAAGAACTACCTTATCATCTCAGATACTTTATATCGACGTGGGGTAGATTCCATTTTACGACACTGCTTAACTCGGGAAGAAGCCGAAGCAGTATTAAATGATGCCCATAGTGGAGCTTGTGGGGGACATCTTTCCGGGTTGGCAACAGCTCAAAAGATACTGCGTGCTGGATATTTTTGGCCCACGATCTTTAAAGATTGTGTGGAAGCGGTGAAACACTGTCAACTGTGTCATTTTTTCACTAAGAAAATGAGGGCACACCCAGCTCCTCTTCATCCTGTAATTACAGCAGGTCCCTTCACAAAATGGGGGGTTGATTACATGACATGCAATCCAGCTTCGGCTGGAGGATATCATTACATCATCGTTTCCATTGACTACTTTACTAAGTGGGCAGAGGCGATGCCTACTGTTAAGGCAGATGGAGAAACTGTCTCTTATTTCGTGTTTAATCAGATCATAGCACGGTTTGGCATACCTAAAGATATAGTGACTGATCATGGCAGTCATTTTCAAAATAGCATGATGACTGAGTTGTATACAATGCTTGGTTTTCGACAAGAACATTCGTCTTCATACTATCCACAGGCGAATGGGCAAGTTGAAGCCGTGAACAAAACTTTAAAGGTTATTTTGCAAAGAACTGTTAATGCCAGTCGAAATAACTGGCACATCATGCTGTACCCGACTCTTTGGGCTTACCGAGCCAACATTAAGACTGCTACCGGTTTCTCTCCCTTTCAACTTGTGCATGGGATAGAAGCAGTCGTACCAATTGAATGCGAGATTCCTTCGCTAAAAGTAGCAGTTTAGTTACTACCAGATACTTCAATACTAGAAGAGCATTTGTTACACTTAGAACATTTGGATGAACAGCGTCGCGACGCGCTTACAACAAACGAGGTTCACAAAAAACGAGTCAAAGGACAGTACAAAAAATCCATCAAACCTAGGGTTTTTAGTGAAGGAGACTTGGTCTTACTTTGAGATCAAGACAAAGAACCCTTAGGACATGGAAAATTCAAATACAGGTGGCTCGGACCTTTTATAATTTCCAAAGTATTGAAGAAAGGTGCCTACGAACTAGTAGATTACGAAGGTAATAAGTTGGTCGAGCCTAGAAATGGGCTCTACCTGAAGAAGTACTACGCCTAGGCTAAAATACTTTTTCTTGTAAAATAGTTGTATATTTTTGTAAAGCTAGTTTTGTTATGCTCGTTAGGTATTCTTATGTGTGTTTCGTTTTCGTGTACCAGATGTCAACCGAACATTTCTTAGGATTTGCTGATGGCGCCAGTCGCCACACCTGTCAGTTGCCTGCAATAGCTTGGGTCATTTATTCACCCGCTGACCAACTTGTCTCTTCGGGGGGGGGGGGGGGGTTTGTTTGGGACCTACCACAAATAATGTAGCTGAATAAAGTGCAGTTATAGAACTTCTCCGAGATGCTCTCAGTCATGCCATTTCATATTTGGAGGTAAGGCTTGACTCACAATTAATCATATTTCAGTTAACAGGTGTCTATCAGATTAGGGATCCTGGATTTCTACGTCAGTTTCTACAGGTTAGATTTTTGGAAAGACAATTTCATTCTATTAGATATGAACACATTCCGAGAAGTTTAAACACTTTAGCTGATTCATTAGCAAATTATGTGTTAGACTGGCATTTGCATCATACATTGTCATAAACAACATTGCACACATAAAATTAAAACGCATACACATGTAAATAACCGATACTGTATATAGCTGATACCGTATCAAAAAATATATGAGTTTTGAGTCACGAGTTTATCAAGTCAAGTCATAAAAGTACAAAAGCTGGGCATAGTAGCCTCAAAAATATATACATAGAATGTATTCCTCTCCTATGGAGAAGGAGGGACCTCATCATCATCTACCGCATTGCGATAGCATACGAATAGCCTAGCAATCCTCCGCAGCACCCTAAGCCATGCTGGGGGCACCCCAACAACATCTTCCTGCATATCAACAGGTATCTGATCCATACGGCATGCAGGAACTTCGTGAGTCAACCGACTTATTTTTCTCTCCAAGGTTCCCAACATAGCATCTGCTGCAGTAATATCAGCTGGCCTCACATAGATGGTAGGATGTCCCTCAGGACGAACAGGCCCCATATTTGCATGTGACACTTGATTAGAACCTCAAAACTCATTCATAAAAATCAAATACTTGAAAAAGTTTGAAAAAATTAAATAAATTCTCAAAATTTAAACATACCAATATCTCCCCAGGCTCCACCTAGAGGAAGCACCAGCTCTGGATCATGACAGAAATCCAATCCAGCATATGGAAACTGCTCGAAAGCGGGTACTTGCCTCTCCCACCACCCCCAGAAATCATCAGTATGATAACAATAGTGACTTTCCCCACCACCTTGGCGGAGGAATATGTCACCCCAACGGCCTAGTTTGGGCTCACGGGGGTTAACCTGAGGTAGAGGCATCCCCAAACTGATAGCAGGCATCCTCTCAAAGAAGAAAGTACACAAAATGCTACCGTACCCAAAATTCTTCATTGTGCCGGATTTGCAACCTGTCAATTGAGATTTCATGTTTGCCAGTAAACTAGTACTCCAATCATAGTCATGACCGTGTAAGCATTGTACACCAATATGCATATAATGCCTGGAATCTAAGTGTTGTGAATCACTACTGGCTACTCGGTTGATCATGCTCACTATCACTTTCAAAGGGAGACCATCAATAGTTGAAATCAAGACTTGGCTTCCCGATTTCTCAGCTCCAGCAACACAATATGTATTTACATACTCTTGCACAGACCTTACACCCACACGAGAAGACCCTTTCAGATTGATCACATCTCCTCTCCTCGAGAGACCAGTAATGAAATATATGTCATCAATAGTAAGCTCCAGAGTTTGCCCACGGATGACAAAGGTGTTAGTATCCACATCCCAATACTGAATAAGTCTTCGAAACAGTTTGTTTAAGGCCCTCATGTTCACAGTTCGATAAAACTTCAATAAACCGCATCTTCTGAGAGCATGGAGAGTAGCCGGATCTTGCATGGCCAACCTATCCATGTCCTCATGCTCCCTCTCCCTCCATTGAAGGACCATCCTGCACAAAAAACCAAATTTTTTTGAGTCTCGGCGCTTGTAGGTAGGTTTGCCAAAGTGTATGCTACTGTGTATACTACACAGTTGCGTATGGGCGCTACTCTGCTTCAGCACAGTATCGCCCATTGCGTTTATACGCTACTGCTGTGGTTACACAGTAGCGCCCGCGCAGAAACACTTATGAGCATCACGTTGCAAGCCATTTTTTGCTCAAAATTTGAAAAATAAACCATGAAAATGCAAGTCAGGTGGATTTTAACTTACTTGGTGGAGGAAGATTGATGGTTGGATGCTCAGTTTGATCGCCACGGAGATTTGAAAATTGCCAAAGGTTGCCCCAATCTTTGCCCTACAAAACAAAATTGAAAATTGATTTTTAAAAATGAAATTATATATAAATTGGATTTTGATTTTTACCCATAATTGTTAATTTTCTAAAGTTTCAAAACTTTCAAAAAATCCCTAATTAATCAATTGAAACACACAATACGGTATAATACTGATCCAAGCTCAATTTTCGCTTAATTTTTGTCGGATTCATCTCCCAAGTTTAAAATTTCTTGATGATAGACTTTGTCAACTAGCTAAATATTTCAAATTCATATATCATTCAAGATTTTTTCCGCATCAACTAATATTTTGTTGAAGACCTAGTTTTGGCAGAGTATGAAGCTATGATCCTAGAAGCCGACCTTTAAGTCATTTTAAGCTCTTGTTTGGACTATTTAAACCTAAACAAGATTGCCGAGCAAGCTTGTCCTCTTCGAGCTCGTTAAAGTACTCGAAGGCTCATCCACTCAGGTATAGAATTACCCCTTTTCCGGGCCTAAGTGGATTAACTACGGAAAATGTATACTCTAGGTATACTTCTGTATGCGCTAGAAGAGTTCTCCTTTCATTGTTTTATACTTTTTCGGGGGAGGAGACTAACTGCATGAAAAAGGATCTTTTGGAGCCTCTCTTTAGGGTTTTCAGGCTCTCTAAACATGAAAATACCAAGCGAGCATTCACCTACTCGGGCTCGATGTGAAATCCACGAGAGGGTAAGTAGAGGAGTGTTTAAGTTTTTCAACTCTATAAACAAGAAAACACCGCCGAGCATAGACCAATCTAGGCTCGATATAAAATCCACGGATAGGTGAAAAGAGGATTGTTTAAGTTTTTCAGACTCTATAAACAGGAAAACACCAGCGAGCATTAATCTGCTTGGGCTCGATACTAAAATCCACGAGCAGATATATGGAGTTATTGTTTAAGTTTTTCGGACTCCTTAAAATTGAAAACACCGGCGAGCAAGAACATATCTCGGCTCGATATTAAAATCCAGAGATCAGTAAATATAGAGTAATCTTCTATCTCTTCTTCGAACTCTATAAATAATGAATAAGGTCCTGAGTTTTCCTCCCATGGGATCGTTAAACTTTTTACATGGTTGGATCTATTGAGTTTTCATTCTTTCTTGGACTCATTAAAACAACAAGAAGGGTATTCTTTTATCTAAAAAGAATAAGGAACGGGAAAGACATATCATATCTTCATTGTCAAAGGCAGTTTCAGTCAAGTTTTATCCTTGAACAAAGCACCTACTTGAGTCTATCTTGTCGGTTGGGTTTAGTTTTTGACCTCAGGGTGAACCTTTCCTCTGAGTTATTTACTCCCCCGGTTGGTTATTCTTCCAACCATATGGAGGGTCTGCTAATGTCTCTTACATTTCAGACTTATGATTTACCCCATTATGTCAGAAACTGCCTGAGTCACTTTGTGTCATGCTCAATGTTCAAGTATATACCCTGTGTCAGCCATTCTGCAGTTTACCTTGACCTCATGTGTCAGCCTTCCTAGTGTCAGTTTTGTTACATATTATTCCATATCAGCTCTTACCAGTTGAGTGTTCCTCGAGTTGGATGATGGAGGATGCCTTAAGGCCTCCCTTCCAACGGACTTCTTCCCATCGACATCAACTCATTATTCTGGGATTGAATTTTAGAGTTTCGGTTAGTACCTTGGAGATTGCAGTCACCAGTGGCAATTTTCCTCGCTGTTGAATGATGAGAATACGTCACTGTCTCTTCTTCGACAGGATTCCCAAGTGTTCGACTCCAAGTCCATCTATTCACATTTGGCGAATTGTACTTGGTACCTTGGACCCCATCATCATTATCGGTGGAAGTACTCGCGTTTGTTAACGGTATACATCAATGACCGGTAATCAAACGATACGCCCCATGTTCGACTATCAGCTCATCTATTCACATGGTTAGGGTTTGTACCTAGGGTTGTTTTGGGATGAAGACCTTGGGATTTTGGATGACATTACCTCATTTTGTTATCACCCAAGTTGCGCAAGACTGAGCCTCACTTATATTCGGCTCTCCATGAGACATAGATCCAGTTTGTTGTTATGGCTATGTTCTCTTAGTTTGACATGGATCCACACTTGTATTTCAAGTGGCCATGCTTTATATACATCCCCTTGTTATGTATCGGAGATCATGTTGTATCACACTACACATCTATATGATGTCAAAAATGTAATTGCTCGCTGACCTTGATCTTTGTTGCAGGTTTCTTGTGACTTGTTTTCTGTGGTTCTTTGCTCCTCCTCTGGCTTTGGATTATAATGTATTTCGGCCATCGTTTCCCTCTGACCTCACACATTAGGGGGCATCTGTTATAGGTTAAACTTGCACCTCTCCATCCGTGATCACCTTGAGCTGTTGATCACACAAAAGGACAACTTGGATGGAGGAGCATGTTGACCTTGGATGATACTTTGACTCACTCCATTTCCTGACATTACTGGAAAACCCCCAAAAATATCATTTTGAGATATGAGCGCTACTCTACTCAAAGAGACTAGCGCCCATACGCTACTCCAGTGTATCATAGTAGCGCCCATATCCAAGTATATGCTACTCCTTCTCAGCATAGTAGCGCTCACCATTTAAAATCGAGTGAGCGCTAGTTGATAAGCACTAAAGTAGCGCCCTATACGCTACTCCACTGAACAAGAGTCGCGTACATCTTAAAAGATGATTAAAAAATAAATTAATTTCTCGAGGAGGATTAGTTGCTGGTAGTTTCCTAACTCCTCCAACTTCCTCCATAACTGTACATCGACCTAAACTACTTCTCCAATCTTATAAATACAAAGAAGATTAAAGGAGAAGGGTTAGAACCTAGATGATGAGATGAATTAATGGAGAAACTTTGAGACATAAAGAGAAGCTTGCATTGGAGGAGTTGATGCTGAAGACATCCAAGCCAGAGAAGAGCAAGAGCCCAGAATCAAGTTGCAGGAGCCTGTTTCATGATCAGGTATACTTGTACATCATTCTATTTTTGACAAATAAAGGTTGAAGTGTCTTTCTTGTTCCAATTTAAATGTGTTATGAAATGGCATCTTAATTTGGATCTGTTTTGGTCAATGCTGAATGATAAACATTGTTTTTGTTTCTTTCAAGCTTTATATATTGCCCAAAATGCTTTGAGAAAGGTATTGTTATTGTAGGTTTACTGAAAGGAAGGTGGATTTGAAGGTTGAACACGAGATCAAGTCAAGGCTAGGATCAAACTTCGATTGAAAGGTCTGTTCTCAAGATCCACAACTTATTTCTTTTCATAAATATCTCTGTAGTATCATCAATACACTTACCTGTCACCCCAACCAAGTTGATAGCATTAGTTTCCTTGCTATAGGATAGATTTTCCCGCCAACACATGGAGCACCAACAGGCTCATCTAGAGAGCGCAAGCAACCTAACAGATATTCAGGGTATGTTTCACTATCGAGTCACATCAGTGATTCAAAACCATCCTCATATGAAGAAGCTGCAAAACAACAAGTTTGGAAAGATGCAATGACAGAAGAGTACAACTCTATAATGAAGTATGATGTTTGGGAGGTTTTTCCCAAATCTGATGGGAAGCCCATTGTGACTTCCAGATGGCTTTACAAGATAAAGCATGCTGCACATAGTAGCATTGACAAGTATAAATCCGTATTTGTTTCCATAAGTTTCTCTCAGAAAGAAGGAATCGATTATGATGAGACCTTTTCCCCTGTGACAAGGTACACCACAATCCAAGCAAAATTTCACTTGCATCTGTTCTAGGATGGAAACTTCACCAAATGGATGTGAATACATCCTTTCTCAATGGTGAGGTTGAGGAAGAGGTGCATATTCAGCATCTTGAAGGATTTGTGGTGCATGGGAAGGATTCCCATGTTTTCAAGCTAAAGAAAGCTCTATATGGGATTAATCAAGCCCCCAAGGCTTGGTACTCCAGAATTGATAGCTACCTTCATAAACTGGGTTTCTGTAAGAGTGAAGATGATCCAAATTTGTACTTCAAAGTACTGAAGAACCAAGCGTTGATATTGATTCTGTATGTTGATGATTTGTTTCTCACTCGAGAGGAACATCTGATTGCTTGGTGCAAGAGGGAGCTCACCTCAGAGTTCGAGATGAAAGACTTAGGTCTAATGCACTACTTTCTTGGCCTTGAGATCTAGAAAATAAAAGATGAATTTTTATATCTTAAGGGAAGCACAACGTGGATATATTACGCAGGTTTGGCATGATATATTGCAAATCAATGACTACACTAATGGTTTCCAATTTGAGGAAACTTCATGAGTCAGGATTGTTAATTTTCAAGCATTAATTCAATATAATCTAGGATCTTTACTGAGAGAATAACATGTACAGTATATCAATGCATATCAATCATAGCAAGCATATCAATCATCACAAGATGCAAACATAAGATACAATAGACACACAGAGTTTCCGTGGGGAAAAACCTAAGGTGAAAAAACCCACAACTTCCTCAAAGATAGATAGAACAATAATACAACCAAAGTACAACCCAAGTACACAGAGATAGTCTCCTCCTAGCAGATGATCCTCCTCCTCACATGTGCGCCACTTTCCAAGTGATGTAGAGTGAGATAATGAGATGATCAAAATAGAGATCTCCCGATCTCTATTTATACTTGTCCTGACTTCCCAATAAACTTATGGGACCGACTTCTCTAGCTTAGCATAATGACCCATGGTTAACTTAATCAGGGCCGACCCCACACATGGTGGTCTAATAACCCATCGGCAAGTTACGACACTTGCGACACTTGTCAATATAAATGATGACACTTCTTTATAGAGGAATAACACATCTCTATAGGAGTACAATATACATAAATGAAATACATAGGTGAAATACATTCCGAAGTTACATATACATCAACACTCCCTCTTAACTAGGAAGGTATTTCTCGACACAGATCTACTAGCACGAGTCTTCTTCTTTGGATCATCGTCAGTGAATCATCGTCCTCGAATCATTGTCATCATCACTGCTACTGCTATCTCAATCAATCTCTAAATCTACTCGTCATAGGAAGTTCTACAGAGCCAGTCCTTTTTCATACTAGATGTAGGCCCACCACCTGCAAGTCTTCATCATCACTGGCCATACTGTGGAATCCTCAGGACTTATTATGTGCATCACAAAACCTCGCAAGAGCATCCTAGGAATTATTATGAGCACACAACCCAACCTATAGGATCTCCCAGGGAGCTATTACATGTGACCCCACCACAAAACCTCCAAAGAGAATCGCAAGACTGATTACGAGCACACAACTAAACCTATCGGATCTCCCAGGGCACTATTATATGTGGTCATGGAAAAACCTCGAAAGAGCATCTCAGGACTTATTACGGGAACACACCCCAACCTATCAGATCTCCCAGGGCGCTATTATATGCCATAGGACAAAACCTTGAAAGAGCGTTTGCCAGATCTCCCAAGGAGCTATTATATGCCAGCGGAAAAACCTAGCAAGAGAATCTGCAAACCTCCCAGGGTTCTATTATATGTCCTCCCAAAGAAAAACCTCAAAAGAGCATTTTCCAGATCTCCCAGGGAGCTATTATATGCCAGCGGAAAAACCTAGAAAGAGAATCTGCAAAACTCCCAAGGCGCTATTATATGCTTATCTGCACAACTTGTCCACGGCCACAGAGTATCAACCTCATACTCACCATACATCATCCTGATGTTCACATGATCATCTTGATCATCATCACTGGATTGTCCCGACGCATGTCATCTAGAGCACATCTTGAATCTCATCATCCATGATCATCCTGATCATACAATGCATCCACCTGATGCATACACAGTATCTGCCTGATACATATCATCATACATGATCTACCTAATCATACAATGTATTCACCCGATACATATACAAATACATGATCCACTTGATCATACCTGATACATATCAACATACATGATCTACCTGATCATACAATGTATCCACCTGATACATATACAACTACATACACATGATCCAATTGATCATATCCAACATCCAATATGATGCATACATACATATAAATGATCCAACTGATCATATCCAGCATCCAACATGATGCGTACATACATACATATAAATGATCCAACTGATCATATCCAGCATCCAACATGATGCGTACATACATATAAATGATCCAATTGATCATATCCAGCATCCAACATGATGCATATACAGAGCAGTAACTGGATCATCGTCCTGATGCTCATCATCCAACGCTTACATCCATAGCCATGGAAGGATCCTCCTCTCACCATGCCTGGAATGGATTTAGCAAATGTGTCCATCACTTCTTCCTCGAAGTGTCATCAATTTGAAGAACACCAAGCCTCTCTCTGAAGTAATCGAACTTCACTCTGGCTAGTGGTTTCGTCAGTACATCTACAATCTGCTCATCCGTCGCAACATACAGGAGCTTCACTGATCCTCTCTGCACCATATCCCTGATATAGTGATATTTGATCTCCATGTGTTTCGACCTGTCGTGGAACACCGGGTTCTCAGACAGCTTCACACAACTCTGGTTGTCACAAAAGATACTAGTAGCCTCCAGTGGGAGATCAAATAACTCAGACAGTAGCTTCTAGAGCCATACTGCCTCACAACTAGCTGAACAAGCTGCAACATACTCTGCTTTGGCTGTACTCAGTGCTACACAGGACTGCTTCCTACTAAACCAAGAGATCACACCTGATCCCATACTGAAGCAACAACCATAAGTGCTCTTCCTATCTGTAGCACTGCCTGCCCAATCTAAATCAACATAACCCTGCAGGTTAAACTTTTGATTCGCATCATACTTGAGCCCATAGTCAACCGTACCCTTCAGGTACCTCAGAATATGCTTCACAACAACCAGGTGAACACCTCTAGGATCTGTCAGGAATTGGCTCAATGTGTTCACCGCAAAGCAGATATCGGGTCTCGTGTTCGTCAGGTACATCAAGGACCCAATCATCTAACGATACATAGTGACATCAACTGGATCATATGAAGCATCACACCGAAGCTTTAGGTTCGATGCCATAGGTGTGGCCATGGCCTTGCAGTCCATCATCCTAAACCTCTTAAGGATCTCTACTGCATACTTCCCTTGTCTAAGGAAGATCCCATCTGCACTCTGCCACACCTCCATGCCTAAAAAATAGTGCATCATCCCCAAGTCCTTCATCTCGAACTCGGCAGCAAGCTTCCTCTTGGTATCAGCATCAAACTATCATTACCTGTAACAAATAGGTCATCCACATACAGGAGTAGTATCACAATATTGCCTTCCTCAACCTTGTAGTAAAGGTTGGAATCCGCTTTACTCTTGGTAAAGCCCAAACTAGATAGGAAACTGTCCATCCTACCATACCAAGTCCTAAGAGCTTGCTTCAAGCCATACAAGGCTTTCTTCAACCTGCACACATATGACTTCCTGTCATGTGTCTCAAAACCAAGTGGCTGCTCCACATACACTTCCTCCTCGACTACACCATTCAAGAAAGCAGTCTTGACATCCATCTGGTGTATCTTCCATTTCATCACTGCAGCCAGAGCAAGTACTGATCTAATGGAAGTGTATCTGGATACAGGAGCAAAATTTTCTTCATAGTCGATTCCTTCTTTTTGTGAGAAGCCATGAGCTACAAATCTCGCTTTGTATTTCTCTATGCTTCCATTTGCAGCATGCTTGATATTGTAGATCCATTCGGAAGTCACAACAGACTTCCCTTCAGGTCTTGGGACTACATCCCAAACATCATTTTTCATTATTGATTGGTATTCCTCGACCATGGAATTCTTCCTTTTTTCTTTTTTGTTGCCTCTTCATAACTGGAAGGTTCTTTGTTCATAATATCACAGAGTAAAGCAACATAGCTGGTATGTGATCTAGTTCTCTTCTTTTCTCTATGTTCTTCTTCTGGAATGCCATACCTTTCTGCATATTGAATGAGCTCTCTAGCCCATGCAGGTTTCCTCTTGTGAGAGTCCTTCTCACGAGGTGGATCTACAGGTTCTTACGGATCTTTAATTTCATGATCAACATCTGGAATTGCTTCAGTCATAGTAGTGTCTTGAAATCTGGTTTCCTTTGGTTCTTCATGATCTTCAACAGGTGTCTTCCTTGATTTAATGAATGCTAAATTTTCATCAAATGTTACATCCCTACTGACATTAATCTTCTTGAACCCTGGAAAGTATATTATGTAAGCCTTCGAGCTTTCACTGTAACCCACAAAGATACCCTTCTTTCCTGAAGGATCTAGCTTAGTCCTCTTTTCCTTTGGGACATGAGTGTATAGTGGACAACCAAATATTCTGAGATGGTTGACTTCAGGTTTCTTACCAGAGAATACCTCTTCTCGTGTCTTGTTGTCCAATATCTTGTGGGGTGTTCTGTTTTTCAGATATACAGCTGTCCTAGCTGCTTCTGCCCATAGATGCATAGGCAGATCCTGGTCATGCAACATTTCCCATGCTGCTTCCATGATTGTTCTATTCTTTCTTTTTGCAACTCCATTTTGTTGTGGATTGTAGGGAGCAGTCAACTCCATCTTAATACTTGAATCATTGCATAGTTTCTTGAAATCACCTGAAGTGAATTCTCCGCCATTGTCGGATCTGAATGTCTTGATATTTTTATCAAATTGATTTTCCATCAATGCTTTGAATTCCTTGAACTTATCAAATACTTCATCTTTGTTCTTCAAGAAGTAAATCCAAGTTTTTCTAGAGAAATCATCAAGGAAAGAGACATAGTAAACATACCCACTCAGAGAACTGGATGACATCGGACCGCATACATCAGAGTGGATGATTTCTAAGATTCCTTTTGCCTTGCTTTCACTGCTTGGAAATGCCTTCTTTATGTTCTTTCCTTTTTCACATCCTTTGCAAACACCTTCATGCTTTGTCTTGATTTCAGGAAGACCTTCTACAGCTTTACTTGCAATTGGTAGTGCTCTGTAGTGCACATGTGCAAGTCTTCTATGCCAAAGTTCACTTGGCTCCATGGATTCATGTACCATGGCATGTTCCGGTTGTCCCTTCAATTTGTACAATCCTTCCTCTTGCTCTCCAATCACAACTGCATCATCTATGGTCTTGCCTTTTGACCACATGAGTACTTGGCCATCTACAAATGCAACCCTCATGCCTTTTGCATCCAATGCAGATATGGAGAGTAGGTTCTTCTTGAGCCCATGTACAAATAATACATCTTTCATCTTCAAGGACTTTCCAGAGTCTAGGTTGAAGGAGGATTCACCACTTCTTTTGATAGGATATTGGTAGTCATCCCCAAGTTTCACCTTATGGGGTGACTCATGTTTAGATAGATTAACAAAGGATTCTTTGAACCTATTCATGTGCTTTGAAGCCCCACTATCAATAAGCCAATCATTATAACCATGAGAGATAGTACCTGTGAGAGAAGAGATCAGAACATATTCATCTTCACTTGATGAGTCATCCTCATCACTTTCTGCTCTAGCCTTCTTCTTGGGAGGTTCATCATCCTCAACAGCATGAGCATGATATCTTCTTTTGTTGTTGTTCTTCTTCTTGTTGAAGTTGTAGTTGTTGTCTTTCTTCTTGGGACAATCTGCAGCAAAGTGTCCCTTCTCATTGCATGTGAAGCACCTAAGATATTTCTTATCTTTATGGTAATGGTGGTGTGAAGATATTTTGTTATGAGATGCATCTCTCTTAGGCTTGTTTCTTTTGGTGTGAGCTGCGAGAGCTTGGTATTCATTTCCCATCTTTTCTTCTCGAGCTACAAGCCTAGCCTCTTCTTGTGAACACTCCTCCCATAGTCTACTGAAGGAGATCAATTTCTTTCTTGCATAGATTCCTTGAATAAAGGAATCAAAGGAATCCCATGACCCATGTAGGCCATTTAGAGTGGTCATAACAACTTCACCATTGTCCACTACTTCATCCACAGCTTCAAGTTGTTCCTTGATCTGAGAGACCTTGGAGAAATAAGATTGAATGGTCTCTCCATTCAACAGCTTAACCCCTTTCAATTGTTTCCGCGGAGTCATCTTCTGATTTATGTTCTTCCCTTCAAATAGCTTGGTCAGGGAGTCAAACATCTCCTTGGGTGTCTTTAGAGATGACACATGTGGTATGAGATGGTCTTTAATAGAATCAACAATGATCCTCTTTTCCTTGACCAAGTTCTTCTTATGCAATGCCTTAGCCTCTTCATCCTCTGGGATAGGGACCTCAGAGCTGATGTAGGTGTCCAATTCATTTTCTTCCAAGATTAACCCAATCCTATACTTCCATGCTCGGAAGTTATCAGCCCCTTCAATCTTATCCTCAAGCTTGGTGTGGTGAGACATTTTAAAGAGTACTTCAAATGGAAATAGAAAATATTTCGGTCTTACCACTTGATTTGCAGAAATCCGGAATTGGAGCTGAGTTAGGGTTTGACAGAGAAACCCTAAAAATTCAAAATGTGAATTTCAACTTTCTGAAAGGATAGAAAAATGTGCCTTGCTGAGATGATCATCCTGGTGTACTCATAATTTGAAAAATGCAAAGTTTCACCCTTCATAAATGATTTTCAATCTCCCAGATTATTTGGGGAGGACCCTGAATTAGGGTTTGAGTTTCCTGGAGATTTACCCAGCCAAAAATATCGATCCAAAGCTCTAAACTTCTATTTTTCCAAGGAGCGTCCAACTATGTCTTCAGATTTTAGAAATTCCTATTTGCGTGGAAACACTAATTTTTAGGGCCAAAATTGAAAGTGCTCAGAATTGAATTCTGATTGGAAAAAAGATTCACCTTGCTGAGGAGATTCAATCTATTATATTGCTTTTCCAAAATCTGTGGAGAGAAACCCAAAAACAAGAAGCCCTAGCTTCCACAACTGCATAGTGTCTTCATCTCAGGTTAGCTCTGATACCATGTTAATTTTCGAGCATTAATTCAATATACTCTAGGATCTTTACTGAGAGAATAACATGTACAGTATATCAATGCATATCAATCATAGCAATCATATCAATCATCACAAGATGCAAACATAAGAGACAATAGACACACAGAGTTTCCGTGGGGAAAACCCTAAGGTGAAAAACCCCACAACTTCCTCTGAGATAGATAGAGCAATAATACAACCAAAGTACAACCCAAGTACATAGAGATAGTCTCCTCCTAGCAGATGATCCTCCTCCTCACATGTGCGCCACTTTCCGAGTGATGTAGAGTGAGATAATGAGATGATCAAAATAGAGATCTCCCGACCTCTATTTATACTTGTCCTAACTGCCCAATAAACTTATGGGGCCGACTTGTCTAGCTTAGCATAATGACCCATGGTTAACTTAATCAGGGCCGACCCCACACATGGTGGTCTAATAACCCATCGACAAGT
This sequence comes from Larix kaempferi, assembly GCA_027924585.1. Taxonomy (NCBI): domain Eukaryota; kingdom Viridiplantae; phylum Streptophyta; class Pinopsida; order Pinales; family Pinaceae; genus Larix; species Larix kaempferi. The sequence continues at coordinate 20,495,147 of BSBM01000093.1, read as the reverse complement.
TACGACACTTGTCAATACAAATGACGACACTTCCTTATAGAGGAATAACACATCTCTATAGGAGTACAATATACATAAATGAAATACATAGGTGAAATACATTCCGAAGTTACATATACATCAACAAGGATCTGGATTAGATCCAGTAGATTCCACTTTGTATAGACAGCTTATAGGCTCGCTAGAGTACTTGATACATTCGAGGCCTGATATATGTTATGATGTGAGCATTATAAGTCAATTTATGTCTTATCCGAGACATAGACATTGGGAAACTACTAAGCATGTGCCTAGGTACCTTCGAGGTACAATTTCATATGGACTCAGATATGCCTCCAGTGGAGGAGTCATGTTACTTGGTTATACAGACTCAGACTGTGGAGGAAGCATTGTGGACCGTAAGAGCACATCCAACTACTTTTATAGCCTAGGATCAACTATGATATCTTGGTCCAGTAGGAACCAGGGCTCCGTAGCCCAGAGCACTACCGAAGCAAAATACATAGCTGCTGGTGTTTCCTACTGAGAAGCAGTGTGGCTCAGAAAGCTACTTGCAGGGTTGTTCGGTGAAAATATTGAGCCTATAGTTATTAGGTGTGACAATCAGAGTTTCATCAAGCCTACAGTTATTTACCATTCGGTAAGAGATAAATAAATAAAATATAAAGCATAGAGATCAAGAGAATTTGAAATTTCCCATGCAAACACTTCAGCTATTCAAAGAGAACTCGAATTATTAAAGCTCCAGTTAAGTATCAATGCTTCAGTTAAAGCATCAGTTAAAGATATGTATCAGTTAACTAAAGAACTCACAATGGTCACTTCAAGTAATTCAATCAACATGATTTCAGATAACTAGGTGTTAAATAAAAGGGACTAGTTAACTAAGTATTATTGGATGACAAAACTTATGTTAAACTAAAAGATGACATGTGAGTTGTGACACTTTCACGTTGACACTTAATTTAGCCACCTAACTAAGTGGGCAAGATTTCAGTTAAGAGGTAAGTTCATCCTAAGTGACAACTCAATGAGATGAAGCACTGCATGAGAAGTAGGGGGCACCACTCCATGCAAGATTAATACATCCAGTTTGAGGGCGAGTTTATCATGAAGTTAGAAGTTAAAAATAGAAGAGAAGAATGTATAAATATGATATACAAGATTGTTGAATCCAATGTGAAGCGAATTCTCTTCTCCATTGAAGGCAAGGAGCTTCTCTTTGTGCAGGGTATTGTTCATGCTTCTTATTGTTGTGTTGGGCACACATCTGATTGATCTCTCTTCTCTATTGATTCTATATCTTCACCAAGAAGTTTGGTGATCTCTCATCTTCCGAAATCAATCTGCTATGTTGTAAAATAAATCATTCTCTACTATCCATTATATTATACTGAGAAGAATGGCTGGGGTTTTTGTTCTCATAATTTTGAGGATTTTCCCCAGGGTATATCTTGTGTTATGGTTGTATGAATTTCATGGATTGAATTGTCTCATTGCTTCAAGTCTCTGCATCTAAAAGAATTAAAGATCAAATCTCAACCAAATTTCAACATAAATAACACAAGAAATACAACATTACTTGTTTGGTTCGAGGAAGTTACATGCTATGTTGAAAATGGGAGCAAAGAACTCTAGAAGAGTTATAGATGTTTGAGAGCTATAGCTCTGTACACAATGAAAGATACAATTACTAGATATTGAGACAGAAAATCCGCAAAATTGCAAAGATCGTGGCAAATCTAGAGGACAAATTGGGTAGAAATTTGGACAGGCCGTTGGAAGATCACTTACCAGGTCCAATCCTCATAGAGGAAGAGAATCTAGAACCAATCAACCAACAAGCTCATCCTAAGTAAGTTTATCATCCAGTTTATCTCATTTTTGGATTTGTCAATGTTGATAGAAGTTTTTTTTTTAAGGGGTGGCACCTCTCAAGGCTTCATCATCTCTCACGGGCCTATGAGGAGCTACCCCATGTCTTTAATAATCTCCTTGCATTAAAAACAACCAAAGCAGGTTCAAATCCCATTCCCAGCCTTAATTTGAGCTTTATAAACCCTTTCTTCAATTGCACATATTGTATTTTGATATATATCTTTGCAAAGAACATTCAACGATATGGTTGGAAGGTCTCCAAAGTATCCAAAGTTACATTTGGTTCACATTGTGTAGGCTTCTTTATCTTCTAAGGCTATGCTATAGAATTATTAATGTCATGGATATGCTTCTTTTGCACAGAAGCATCAAAACCTGATATGAGCATGTGATCAGGTGCAAAAAATCTCCCAAGCTGCAACCTTCTCTAGCCCTTGTTGATGGCCTCAACAAAGTAAAAGCATCCATGTCCTTTTACCAATGACAACAAAGCATGTAAATCTATGGAGAAAAACATGGATAAAAGATTTGTTGCAAGAGGAGTTTAAATCAAGGCTCGATTGATTATGCTGCAACTCTGAAAAAGAGAGACAATACTAATATACAAACCACTTTCTTACCTTCAGAGAAAGCATTCGTCAACATACGAGGAGTTCCTAAAATTGAAGTAGTGCTTGGAGGACGTCGAACCTTCAATTCGAAAAAAACCCACAGTTCATGTAGAGTGTTTTGCTGGAAAGAGGTAAATCTAATTGTTGGCTTCGACAACTTTTTATATCCCACATGGAACATATTCTCTTTTTATAATCTGATCTCATGTAATAAAGTGAAAAATTTGGCGACATGCATTTAATTTATACATTATAGTTGTTAGATAGCGTTATAATCCGATCTCTTGTAATAAAGTGAAAAAGTTGGTGACATGCATTTAGTTTATACATTATAGTTGTTAGATAGCGTGTGTGATATCATTTGGAAAAAAACTTTACTTTAAGATGAAAGGGATTCCGATATGCCTATATGCCTTTTGAAAGTGACATACCTTACATTTATACTCAATGCACCCTTATTTGTAAAAATTGCTCTTTAGGGAGCTATTTTATGAAACATATATAGAAGACCTACATCTTAAGAAGGGGGTAAGAAGGCTACAACGTCGTCTTAAGAAAATTGTAATTTTAGTAATTTTGAAACCAAGAAATTTAGAAGAGTCTTACATTTATACTCAATGCACCTTTATTTGTAAAAATGACATACCTTACATTTATACTCAATGCACCCTTATTATTTCTTTCCAAGGCAGGATATATATTAATCGATGATGAGTCAAATTTATTTGACTTGAATTATTTTGCATTTTTACACAAAATTTGTTATAAAGTTTTAAAAAGTTTTGCAAAATTTTGTTATTAAACATGATTTTTTGGAAAATTAAAACAAATATAACAATTTTTAAAATTCAATAATTTGATTTTTTTATTGGTCTAGTACACTTTCGATGGGACATAAATCCCTGAAGGAGTAGTTTTAATTTTTTCAATTTAAAAATAAATAAAATTAATTTATCAAACAAAAATCCTCAAAGCACCACCCATATTGTTGCATTAAATACAATTTAAAATGCTTCAGAGTTGATTGGCAATTAGGAAGGTGCCCCTACTCTTGTTTAAAGCCAACACTTGATTCGTCCATGCCTTGGAACTATTCCTTCCACCACCTGGAACTTGACTGGGAGTATCCATAGACTGTGACAGAGATGAACAACTTGGGAAACTATTCTATGAGTGGAGATTTTCCATACAATCAGTGGATCAAGCCATGGGCAATGACCCCTGCTCCTCATAGCGGCCATCTATTTTTCTCAAAAATTCTTCGTGTGGGGCAATGTATTTTAGAATCACCCTCAGCATGTGGGATACATCCTCCAACTTTTTTCATAAAATATGAATAATAAACACGTAAAACAACGAATTAGCAAAAAAGCTTGAATTTAAGGGAAAAAAATACAGAGAGAAGTGTTTTTTTAGGTGAATACAAACAATAAATAAATATATTTTATGTACGACCTCCCTAGCATACATCCTCATGTCTGCCATAAATTAGGTGAAATTTTAGGTAAAAAATCCTATAGAAAATGGAATGGATTAAAGTACTAGTAATACAGTTTTTCCATGTAACCAAAGGTTTTGAAGGTATTTGAACCTCCAAAATTCTATAAACAACCTGCAACTATTATCCTATTTAGACTGAAATTTTAAATTTTTCAAGGTAGTTTTAGATAAAGGATATCCTACTCCTGCTGGGGCTCCACATAAATATGATCAAAGCAGAGTGGAAGACATGATTTCAAAATCTAAAGACATGATCTCAGGATCTTGAGAGAAGTAGCTTAGTAACAAAAGCAGTGAAATGAGAGGAAGCAAACCTTGGAAAGCTATGCTTCTGTCAATTGTTAAAATTATGCTATCTTCTCCAGTGTAGCTAAGTTGGCTATTGGATGGCCTTGGCAGAATCTTGCCTTAAACTGTAGAGGAACGTTATCCCGTTGCCTGAAAAATCCTCAGATTTTGATGAAGCTACTGTTGTAGCATCACTGATATAATGATATCCCATCTTGAAGACCTTACCTCCAAAAATGTTGCAACTCCAAGCTACCACTTCTATTATATTTCCCACTATCTTCATACTATATGAAGCAAACAATATTTAAATTTTTGCTTTGAATTAGAAAAACATAAAATAACCATAGAACAACGGGATGTCACATAATAATTAGTTGTTTATTTGTGTCTACAATGCAGTTATATGGAAGTGCATCATCAAAACATTTGGCGGTTAATGGGGAATTTTCAATGCGTTGGGAACTTAATCTATAGGGTTAGGTATATTCACATGAAAATATGAAAATTCATGGAGGATCCCAAGAGACCTCTTGGAATTTAAAACCCAAGGGTCAATTCTCATTGTATTTATGTGTACATTACCCTAATGAGAATATTAAGCATTCACACTAATCTATTCTTCTTGTCTTTGTGTGCATTATTGTTATTTGGCTTTGTGTTTTGAGTCAATCTGCCTATTTTCCCAAGTGGGCAACCTAATAGTGGTATCCAAATGTTTCTTAATCTAGTGGCCTGTACAGATTCCTTACAGCTGCTTTGTTGTTTCCAAACCTAATTATTGTGTACTTGTCTAGCCTACTCCCTCGTCCTTGTCAAATTCATGGAATATACTCCTTGCTAGATGGAATTGTTCTCTTATTCTATATGCATATGCGTGTTGGTTCTCCGCGCAATTTAGGAATGCACTCTCGCATCATTGCTTCTTGGAGATTGCCTACAGCTTGGGAGACTTATGAGATAATCCCATCTTTGCGCCCCTTCTTGACCTGATAATTTGGCCTCCCTATCGGAGTGATGAGATATCTGGTTTCAATGGTGATAATGTCTGCACATGAGAAGACACCTTGGCGCTGAGTTTCGAGTGACGAATTTGACACCATCACTGAACCAAAGAAAGAAGTCACTGGAGAAAATGTGCAACGTCCACTCTGTCACGGTTTAGTTGTCTCTTTGCTTGCGTTCCATTGCTTTGTGAATGATGTTTTCCACTTGCATACATGATCCCCTAAAAAAACTAGGACATAAACAAAGCAGAAGTTATTTGAGTAGAAAACACATAAACTCGCACAGATCTATATTCGATTCATAAGTATATAAAGATTTACATAAGTCATTGAACCGCATGAACGATTAAACAACCGTGTAACTGTAAATTAATAATGCTAACTAAACTAAGATATTATTTCTAACACTCCCTCTTTGTTGTTAGGAAAAATGTCCTATAGCAAGGGAGAGACTACCAACATACATGGGTTAAAGATAGACTTACAAGGTTTTGTAATTATTGTTATTAAGAAAAAGGATTAGGGTTTAGGATAATGTGTACCTTATTCAGAATGTTTATCCAAGATTTCTCCTCTTGTTCTCCAATGCAACAACCTGCAAAAATGTCACAAAACCTTCCTCAAACCAATTTAACTACAAATAAGAGATTGATATTCATTAGACAATGTAACATCAAATTGTAACAAGATTTGCAATAAACATAAACAAATCTATTTGGAAAGGGAAGAATTTCCAATATTTATTAATGAATGAAGCAATTACATAAAATTATACCCTTCTTCAAACACAACAATTCACAAAACCAAGATTAAAGATCTCCTGCTCCTCTTCTCCAAGGATCCCAACCTCTGATCAAATGTGCTAGGGTTTACTAGAAACTAGGGCACAAGTGAGGGGGATATGAATCTCAATTCCTCCAACATAACATTATAATGGGCTTGGTCCCCTTTCAAGGTCCCTCTACCTCTCTTAAATATTAAGTGAAGAAGATATGGTCGAATAGGAAGTAGTTATAACCGAAGAGGAGGTTCCAAAACTACCCAAAACCAACCATTTTTCGCAATTTTACATACTTTTTTAGTGTTTCTGAGGTATTCACAGATTTGAAAAAGGACAACTAGCGGGTACCCGCAACTCTTACCATATGAAACCTGCGTTTTTTAAGGAAACCCGCGACTTTACCATGTGCAAACCTGCGTTTTTGTGAAAAAATGGTCAAAAAAAACCTTTTTTGGGGGTTTTTTGGAGAAGTTTTGGTCTACAAAATTGTTCCTAAGGTTATTACCTATCAAATGGGCCATGAATTAGGTAATTCCATCCATCTAAAGTCCCAAATATGTCTCTTCCATCCACAAATTTCCTTTTGTGTGACTCATAGTAATCTCATGAAGTGTCGTCATGCGACCAAAAGATGTAAGTGTTGTCATGGACGGAGAAGTGCCAATTTTGGCTATAAGATATGCCCCCTAATGTATGAGTTCAGAGGGGAAGACGATGGATGAAATACATTATAAATAATAAAAGGTTGAGTCATGGAGTTGGAGAAACCAGAGAAACCAAGAATCATAGGCTCAAATGAAGTACCTGAAAGAAATGCAAATGTCAGACAATCTCATCCCTGGGATAAATGTCCATGTTCAAATAGTGGAACATGACCTCCAAGAGGATACAATAATGATCCAATACTGATGCATATATCATGGCCACTGGAATACAAGCATGGATCCATGAGAAACATAAGTGTAAACATAGCCACAAAAATACAAAGGTGGATCTATGTCAAAACTGGAGAGCATAGCCATAATGAACAAACTGGATCTATGTCTCATCAAGAGCCAAAAGAGTGTGGCTTAGTCTTACGCAGCTTGGGAAATAACAAAATATGATGATGCTATTATAGGCCCAAGGTCTTCAATCCAAACCGTCTCAAGGTACAAATCCTAACCATGCGAATAAATGAGTTGATGTCGAACATGGAGGACACCGTTTGATTACCATTCATTGATGTGAACCATTAACAAACACGAGGGAATCCCAACAATAATGAAAATGGGCCCCAAGGTACCTATTACATTCTAACAGGTGTGAATAGATGTTCTTGAAGTCGAACACCTGAAGAATCCATCGAGTAAGGTACATTAATGTATTCCCATAACTCAATGACGAGGGAAATTGCCACTGATGACTGCAATCTCCAAGGTACTACCGAAAACTCTATACTTCATTCCTAGACCAATATGAGTTGAATTCAATGGGAAAAAGTCCATTGGAAGGGAGGCCTTAAGGCATCCTCCATCATCCAACATGAGGGACAATCAAAGGGTGATCTAATCTGGAGTAGGACTGAATACATGATGAAACATACTGACACCAAGGAATGGCCGACACATGCGGTCAAGGAAACTGCAGAATGGCCGACAAAGGTTGCATCCTTGAACAGTGAGCACAGCACAATAGTGACTTAGGAGCTTTGAACACAGAGGGACCATGATATAAATATGCATTGTAGGAGACATTAACAAATTCTCCATATGATTGGAAGAGTAACCAATCGGAGGAGTACACAACTCTGGAATCAGGTTTATCCTAAGGCTAAAACTAGAACCCAATTTTTTTATAGACTCAAATAGGTGCTTTGTTTAAGGACATAGTTGACTTACTGCCATCATATTGAAATATAAATAACATTCTTCCCTTCCCTTTCTCTTTTTAGGTACCTTTTTCATTTTTTAACGAGCTTGACAAAGAACTAAAGCATGCTTGATAAGGATCCAACCATGTGTAATTTTTATGAGTCCATAGAAGGGGAACTCAAGAATTTATTCTTTGTTTTACGAGTTTGAAGAAAAGATAGACTAATACTCGATAAGATAATAATATGTGGATTTTAATATCAAGCCCGGATTTGTTTGTGCTCGTCGGTGTTTTCTTTTTTAAAGAGCCTGAAAAACTTAAACAAGAATTCTATACACCCTCTCGTGGATTTCTCATCGAGCCCAAGTTGGTAGATGCTCTCTGGTGTTTTCATATTTCGAGAGTCTGGAAATCCTAAAGAATACTCCAAGGGGTCCTTTTTCATAAATTTAGTGTCCTCGCCCGAAAAAAGGTTAAACAATGCGAGAGAGAACTCTTCTAGCCAAGTATGACTAGAGTTTTCCTTTTTCGTAAATAATCCACAAAGGTCTGAAAAAGAGTTAAACTTATACCTAGGTGGATGTCCCTTCAATTAATTTAGAGAGTTTGAAGTGAACAAGTATACTCGAGGATCTTTTCAAAGTTAAGGAGTCTAACAAGAGCTTAGAGGAAAAATCCATAAAAATATTTTCCGTAAAGGTTTAACGAGCCCGAAAAAGTAACCTCGTGAACTCCTTACTATTTTTAACGAGCTCAAAGGAGAGATGGAAGAATGCTCATAGCCTCCTTACTATTTTTAACGAGCTCAAAGAAAAGGTGGAAGAATGCTCGTAGTGGGGAAGAGACGAGTGTCAGGGAAATGCGAGACTAGTTCCAAGCACATGGAACAGAGCTATGCATAATGCAAGGAACATGAGAAAGATAAGGACACTCAGGGTGTGTCTCCTCCTGGTAAAAGGTGTCAAATCACGAAGGAAAAATGAGACATGGCTTAACGATAATGAGATCAAAGATGGAGGCTTATATAACGATCTAAAAGCGTGGAAGCCAACATCAGTCTCATTAGTGCAAGCGAGATCAAAATAAATGCATATGCGATTTAAACACAAATATGGGATCCTTATAAGGGATGGAAATAAATATATGAGGAAGAAAGATATGAGGCTTCTTCTCAATGTCATGGTAAATCTAGAAAGGCTCCCGAGCCTATGATAAAAAATCAGCATGGGAACCAAAATGGCATAAGGGTGTTGACTAGGGTGACCCATGTTAGGTAGCCTCTGCTGTCGGACTGGTGCACAATGCATATAGAGATGGTTAACACACCGATATCCGACAGGTTTGACCCTATGGCGAATTCAGATGGAAAAAGTTTCAAATGCATCATAACAGTGAGGAGGCCTAAACCTATATGCAAGGTTCTCAATATACTTGACATTTTCGAACAAGGTGTCAAAAAGGACTAGTAAGAAAGTATAAGTCCATCTAAGAATCCTGTCTCCAAGAAACATTAGTACCAAAATCATATCTAAAACTTATGTAAAGAAATATCTGATACAAGTTATTGTGGTAGAAATACTTTCAACATCACTATCATCAACAACAGGCATAATGCAAGCAGAGATGACCAATGATGACTCTATAGTACCAAATCCTGAGGGATTACAATCAAAATGATCAACTTCAGGATGAAGATCAAAGTTGAAGGACGTGATGGAATCTGCAGGAACAAATTCATCATCATGAGAGTTGAAAATTCTATAAGCAGAATCAAACTCAGCAGGAACATTGATTTGCAGATCTATAGGAGTCCAAAAAATCAACATTGCTAAGATCAGATTCCAAGGTCAAACCAGGGTTGGAAATAACTGCAACTGGATCAAAGTCCAAATGAATGGAAGGATGCATTATAGACTCTACGAAAAATTCATCAGAGGGAAGTATATCATCCCAGATAGAACACATATCTAAACATTCAGATGGAGGTATCACCTGGTCAACTGTTGAGACCCAATCCCAAGAAGGTAAGCATGAATTCAGAGGCTTCTTCTCAGTGGAAATTGGACTCAAGGAAAAATATGCCACATAATTTGATTGTGACATGGTAGTTCCTACTGACGATGGATATACTTGGTCTATAGTTAGGTAATAAGAGGGATCAACAAATTCAAGCTGATCAATGGTGACAATGCTTTCATTGTGAGGAAAATGCATCACACGAAAGAGCATAGAAACCACATCATCCATAGAATATACGTAATCATGCCCGAGGATCATACCAAATTCCATAGGGTCGTTTAAAACCATAAAATCAAATAAGACTATTTTTCCACCCAAAATAACAGGTACCTGAGGGAGGAATCCCACCGGTTCACTAGGTCTTCTATTGAAGGTCAATGATCAATTAACAGCTGGAAGAAGGTTACGGAAACCTAAATCTCTCCAAGAATAAGGGGATAAGATACTAATAGAGGCTCCTTCATCTACAATACATCGATGAACTGCATGGTTTCCAATATCAACCCTTATCTAGAAAGGTGTAGAAGAAGGAAGACGGGGCCCAACTAGACTATTCCAATCAAAGGAAATGATCCTAGAGCTTGGTAGGGGTTCACTCAGCACAGATGAAGTTCCCCCATTTTCAGAAACATCCAAGCTGGTAATGCAGGAGACTTCAGGGATAGGTGCACTAGTCTCCGAAGGACTGATGGGGTCGTTCGAAGATTTCATCGATTCGATCACTTCACTCTCTGAAGGAAGAGTTGGGTTGACCAAAGACTGTTTTGGTTCAACTACTTTATCAACCAAAGGTTGGATAGGATGTTGGGAATCTATAGACAATTTAGGAGCAAAGGATCCTTCAGACATGGAACACACTCTCTGCACCTCTGGAATAGCAGGGCACAGGTCAGTAAGGTGATATCGCTTACAAAGTTTACAAGGGAACTTTGGCTTGCATCCTATAAGCTTAGAATCCTTTACAACATCAGTACTCTCAGCATGACTAGCATTGGCTGATATTTTTCCCCTAGCATGACTTGTAGTGGTTGGTTGCTTAGAAGCATTGAAGTCTTTTGAACTATGGACCACACTTTTTTCACTTCTGGAAGTACATGGCACAAATAGGTCAGGTGGTCTCCCTCGCAAAATTTATAAGGGAAATTAAACTTTTTTTATTAGGTTTTTCAACAATGTCAACTTTCTCAACATGACTTGCAGTGGTTGATTCAGTGTCTCCAGTATGACTCACAGTAACTGGTGACTTGTCATTAATATGACCAGCAGTGATCAATGATGCGTCCTCAACATGATCAATAGTGTTTGAAGACATACTTTCAATATGATTTGCAGTGACTGAAATTGTGCTCCCAGGATGACCTCCAAAGGCTGGGTAGGTGCCCCCAGCCACAGGGGATTCACCAGTGAGGCAATATCATATCACCTCCATTCATATTGGGGGTTTGAATACTCCTAAAATGCTAAAAAATATATTGCCTTGTATTAAGGGGTCAAGGGGGGTTTTTAATTTGACATAGTAATATAAATATTGGGGGTTATTTTATTTGGGTGGGATAAGGAATAACATCCAAATTATGGGATGGATTCATACCTACAAATCATGGGCTCAATTCATACCTCCAATTTATTAATCTTGTAGAAAACATGAGCTCTATATGGCTATGCTTATATTTACATAATCTAAAATTGGTAGATTGACAGGGTGTGGTGTGAAACATCTGCAATTCTCATCTTTTCTAAGCATTTCACTGAGTATTGGACTATCGGTCTTTTACATTCTTTGTTACATTGATATCTTGACCGAGTTTCCTTTTACATATTTTTCCTTCTCCACTAATATTTTGTTGGGTATTCCACTATACAACGCTGCAAATTGATAAGTCGAACCCGCAATCCTAGTGGGATAATTATTAGCATTATATTATTATTTCATTTAGCATCATGTTTGCTTATGCTAAGATGTGTTAGGGCTCCTGTTTGTTACAACTTGATAATATGATATAAAGGGGGTATTAGAAATGGGTTGATAAAAATGGATACCTACAATATCTAGTGAAACTAGGGGTTTTCTTAATTGGAAAGGTATATTGGGAGGGGGGTTCAATAATACAATTTTAGGAGGCATTTTCCAATATTTAGTGAAATTAGGGATATTATTTAATATCCTATGAACAGTCGTGCTATGTAACAATTTCACTGAGTGAACCCCCCGTGCCCCCAGCATGACCTCCAGCGGCTGAGTGGTTGCCCCAACATGATTTTCAGAGGCTGGTTGCATAGGTTCAATATGATTTACAGTGAATGAATGAGTTCTCCCAACATGACCACCATAGGTTGGGTAGGTTCCCCTAGCATGACCTTCAGAGGTTGGGTGACTGTCCCCTTTCTTTGGAATCTTCTTCTTATTCTTCCTCCGTCTATTCCTTTTAGACAGTTGGTTACTAGTATTACTACTTTCACCACATGAGGTAGAAGGAGGAGGAGAAGATGTTACTGGCAAAGCAAGCATAAGGTTCCGATGCTCTTGATTTAAGGCACTTACTTGAGAAGCATCAGGAGTATGCAAGGCGTTCGGAGTGGAAAAAAACCAAACCAATAGCCCTATAGTGAATCCCAGAAGATTCAAAGTATCCATTAAGGGAGTACCAACATTCCCAATGAATGGAAAAGCACAAGGAGCACCCTGAACAAGGGTCCGTTGATTGGTGTTCACCGAAATTCTATCCATGGTTTCCGACTCAACGAGCTAGAAAAAAATATCTAAGGCCAACTAAGAACAAGTAGCACAAAGAGCACACCACTTATAAAGGTCCTAGGTAAGCCAAACTAGGAAAACAAATGCCTTCCAGTGGGAATTTTGGGATGATTAGGGCCCAGAACAAACCAACGAAGGATGAAGGATAGTTACCCGGGGTCCACAATACAAAGTATTTGGGTGTAAGCATTTGAATCACCAACCACCCTCCCAAATAACTGCAAGGGATTTCCTCCCACATCTGTCCTAGGTACAGTGGAAATATCCTTCCACCGTCAGTTGTGTATGAATCCTAGAGTCTGTATACTAAGGTTACCAACCTTACAGAGATGGTCCAGGGGGACAGTCGCGTGTCGAATCAATGCGCATGGGCAGGGTAACAAAGCCCAATACTCAAAAGCACCAAAAGGTACTAATAAGTCCCCGTACGCGCACCGATTCTGGTAGATGATCAACTGAATATCAGAGGGGTATCTCCTCTACTCAATCTCACACGACCTCGTGCTTAACTCCGGTTTGAGTGGAGCTTCCCAGTTCACCTTCTACAAAGATGGATTTTCTCCCTAGAAGAATGCCACCTATGTTTTGACAAGTCAGAGTGATCGTGGAGGAGTTAACTCACAACTCCCTCCCTCCACAATCCTACTTAAGCTATTAGGTGCGTTTCTAAACTAGAAGAAAAAACTAAGATACTATCCAAGTTACTGATTGCATGCTTTAAAAATGTACTTCAAAAACGTTCAGCATAAGTAAAACAAGCAAAACTAAAGAAACATATTATTTAACTGAAACATGAAGCACTTGATCACCACAAATATGTACTCACCCACTATCCATTTCTTTTCAATGCAGCTCCTAAAGACATGATCTAGAATGCATATGTAAAACTTTTTATATCCAATGCGATTTTTAGTTTTTTCGAATGCAAAAGGTAAAAATTTAAAGTCTAATGTGAAAAATCAAACTTAAAACCTAAGCATGCAACTACTCAAACAACTAGCTATGAAAAAGAAAATTTCTTGTTTTTGATGCAAAGCGCTCCTAGATCCTTTAAGCCACTTGCAAATTATTCTACAAACACTAACTTAATTTTTTATGTTTTTTCAAGGTGAGACAAAACTGAAACTCAAAGTAACATAAGTAAAGCAAATGCAAAAACTTTCAGATCTCCTTATTAAACAATGAAAGCAGCCAGAAACCTTTAGATTCTTATTATGTAAGCATGGAAAAAATTGGGAAAATCATACCCCAAGGAATTTCAGACCCAAACAAGGAAAATTACTTACTAAGAAATATAGTTTGGTAAATCAGGTCCGCACACAAACAGTACAATCAAGGTCTTAAAGCACATAAAAGACACTTGAGCTTTCACTACAAAAGAATACCAAAAGCACAAGAAAGGACAAGAAACCAATCTAAAGAGAAATTTTCACTCAAATAGATATAAAAAGAGTCAAATAGACTCAAAAGGTTCCAAATCCAGTCAAATTGGAGCAAGTAGATTCAAATAGACTCAAATTAGGGTAAAAAAAACCAAACTAGTTCACAAACACCCAACTTGGGTCATCAAGCCCCAAATTCTTCCAAACAAGCCCACAATGATTAAAGAAGATCTCAAACATCAAAATAAGATCAATCAAGAGAAAATAAACCACCTCCAAAGGTTCCTACATAGACCTAGGATCAACATGGAAGGTTCCTACACAGACCTAGGATCAACATGGACTCCAACAACTACAATCAAGAACCCCCCAAAGAGCTTCAAAAATTAAAAAAATCATAACCAAGAGGTACCCGTGACTATAAAAAGGGTACAAGCATGAGGGACCCATGGGTATGAAAGGATTAATCCCACGAATATATCTCAGACCCACAACTGTAAGTACTACAAACTCGTGAGTATGCAGAAAAGTCCAAAAAATTGCAAAAATCCAACTCAAAAAACTGAGCAAGGAAAGGTCTAACAAAGCTTAATGACTGGTCTTAACATGAAATTAAAATCAGACCTTCAAATATGCTGGAAAAATGGCCTTGGATACCCCAAATCAGATAGGATTCTCCCCATTGGAGTCACCAGTTCCGTTGTTAGGAAAAATGTCCTATAGCAGGGGAGAGACTACCAACGTACAGGGGTAAAAGATAGACATACAAGGTTCTGCAAGTATTGTTATTAAGAAAAAGGATTATGGTTTAGGAGAATGTGTACCTTATTCAGAATGTTGATCCAAGCTTTCTCCTCTTGTTCTCTAATGCAAAAACCTTCAAAACAGTCACAAAACCTTCCTCAAACCAATTTAACTACAAATAAAAGATTGATATTCATTAGACAATGTAACATCAAATTGTAACAAGATTTACAATTAAAATAAACAAATCTATTTGGAAAGGGAAGAATGTCCAATATTTATTAATGAATGAAGCAAGTACATAAAATTATACCCTTCTTCAAACATGACACTTCACGAAACCAAGATTAAAGGTCTCCTGCTCCTCTTCTCCAATGATCCCAACCTCTGATCAGATGTGCTAGGGTTTACTAGAAACTAGGGCACATGTGAGGGGGATATGAGTCTCAATTTTTCTAGCATAACATTATAATGGGCTTGGTACCCTTTCATGGTCCCTCTCCCTATCTTAAATAGCAAGTGAATAAGATATGGTCGAATAGGAAGTAGTTATGAACCGAAGAGGAGGTTCCAAAACTATCCAAAACCAACCATTTTTCGCAATTTTACATATTTTTTTAGTGTTTTTGAGGTATTCACGGATTTGAACAAGGACAACTAGTGGGTACCTACGACTCTTACCATATGCAACCTACGTTTTTTTAGGAAACTCGTGACTTTACCATGTGCAAACCTGTGTTTTTTGTGAAAAAATGGTAAAAAACAACCTTTTCTGGGGGTTTTCTGGAGAAGTTTTGGTCTACAAAATTGTTCTTAATATTATTACCTATCAAATGGGCCATGCATTAGGTAATTCCATCCATTTAAAGTCCCAACTATGGCTCTTACATCCACAAATTTCCTTTTGTGTGACTCACAGTAATCTTATGAAGTGTCGTCATGCAACCAAAAGATGTAAGTGTCGTCATGGACGGAGAAGTGCCAATTTTGGCTATAACACTCTTAATCTCTAGGGTTACATTTTTTTTATATCGACAATGCCACTATTTTGTCTTTAAAATCAAAAGGAATTCGTCCCAAAGGTTTGGTGAAGATATTCGCTAACTGTTCTTTTGAACCACAAAACTGGAACAAGACATCACCATTTTTGACAAGTTCACGAATGAAATGAAAGCGACTGTCAATGTGTTTTCTTTTCCGATGAAACACACTATTCTTTGAAAAGTAAATTGTATATTTGTTATCACATAAAATTGAAGTAGGTTCCTTCTCCATATATCCAAAATCTAAAAAAAGTCGTTTAAGCCAAATTGCGTGACATGTTGTAGTTGTTGCTACGTACTCTGCTTCTGCAGAAGATATGGAAACTATGGGATGCTTCTTGATTCCCATGAAATCAAATTTTTGCCAGAAAAGAAAGCGTATCCATATGTGCTTTTCCTATCATCAATACTTCCTGCAAAGTCACTGTCTGTGTAACCTTTTCAAGCTTATTGTCTTCTGAAGTTGTGTACCAAAAACCATAAGTGGTTGTACCTGCAATATACCTTAAAATCCTCTTTCCAACTTTCTAAGGTAAATCCTTAGGAAATTCCATAAACCTTGAAATAAAACTTGTTGCATACGCTATATCAGGCCTAGTAGTAGTAAGATATATAAGACTTCCAACAAGTTGTTTATACAATGTAGAATTAACTGTTGACCCAACATCTTCTTTGCTTAACTTAGTACCAAATGCAATAGGAGTATCTACTGGTTTACACTTTTCCATCTTAATTTTTTTTTAAACATCAGTAGCATACTTATGTTGACTGACAAAAATACCATGATCAGATTGGTTCCACTTCATTAAACCAATATCTGTCTTCTCAAACTCTTTTTTCATTGGTGATTTAAATTCATCTAACAACATGTTCCATGTATAGATCATGTCATCAACATAAAGACATAAGATGAGAACTTTACCTTGTGGATTTGTCTTGATATACAAAGTAGGATCATTTTTTATTCGCCTGAAACCATCATTGAGTAAATAACGATCAATCCTGTTGTACCAAGCTCTTGGAGCTTGCCTCAAATCATACAATGCTTTCTTCGATTTATACACTTTTTGTTCTTGTCCTTTGACTTCAAAACCATATGGATGATGCACATATACTTCTTCATATAGTATTCCATTTAGGAAAGTAGACTTTACATCCATTTGATAAATAAGCTAGTTGTTCTGTGCTGCAATGGCCAAAACAAAACGAACATTATCTAATCTTGTGACAGGTGCAAAAGTCTCATCATAATTTATGCCAGGTTGTTGTGAAAAACCTTTGGCAACTAACCTTTCTTTGTATTTCTCAATCTCACCTTTTTAATTCAATTTAATTTAATAAACACATTTAACACCAATAGTATTTTTATCTGCTGGAATATCAACCAAATCCCATGTTTTGTTTTGTTCAATAGCATCAATTCCATTATGCATTGCATCTACCCATTCTTTTTGCTTTGTGGCTTCTTCAAAACAAGTAGGATGAGATGAAATCAAAGCAAATTGTGCTACATTATCATTTTGCATATTATCATCTTGCTCATAAATATCTTTCAAAATTTTCATTTTATAATGTCTACTGTCATAATCAGAATCACTGCTAGATGAAGAATTGTTTTCATCTTGAAACTGCAATCTTGGAATATGTTCTGAAGATGCTTGATGTTCATCAAATACAACAAATGGATTGTGACAAGTATCTTTTTTCACTTCATTCCATGAGGTATCTTCCAAAAATTTAACATCTCTACTTATAAAATTTCTTAGTGATAGGATTATACAAACGATATGCTTTGGATTGTTCACTATAGCCTACAAAATTTGACTTCTCACTTCTATCATCAAGCTTCTTTCTAAGTTCTTCAGGTACATGAGCGAAAGCAATGCATCCAAAAACTTTGAAATGAGAGACATTTAATTTAGTTTCACTCCATATTTCTTCTGGTACTTTACCTTCAACATTGGAAGTTGGTGATATGTTCAATATGTATACTGAATATGCAACTACTTCAGCCCAAAAATATTTGGACAAATTTCTTGTTGTAAGTAAACTCCTAGCCATGTTCATGATGGTTTGATTTTTTCTTTTTGCTACTCCATTTTGCCATGGAGTATATCTGGTAGTTGTCTTTTTCATAATACCTTGTTGTTTAAAAAAGTAAACAAATTCTCTGGAATCATACTCTCCTCCTCCGTCTAACCACAATACTTTGAAAAATTTGTCACTTTGTTTTCTGCTCTAGCTTTAAATTCCTTGAACTTAGTAAAGGTCTCAGACTTGTGTTTGAGAAAATAAACCCACAATTTCTTGCTAAAATCATCAATAAAAGTCAAGAAATAAAAACTTCCACCAATTGACTTTGTTTGCATAGGTCCACATAAGTCTGTGTGTACTAACTCTAAGAGATCTTTAGCTCTATAAGAGGGTGTTCGAAAACTGTTACGCTGATGTTTTCCTATAATGCAACTTTCACAAGAGGACATTTGACCAATCAAAGAAGGAAATCCTTTCACCATATACTGTCTTTTTAACAAAATCATACTCTTAAATGGTAAATGATCATAGCGACAATGCCACAAATTATATTCATTGGAACATGAAACATTATACGGAAACATCTTCCCACTTCTCATTTCTAAAGGAAACAATCTGTTTTTCATCATATAAATTTTTGCAACAAATTTTCTAGTTGGATCAAATATCATGCAATAAGTATCATGGAAATTAACATCATAACCATGTGTCAATAACTGTCCCAAACTCAACAAATTATGCCTGAGATTGTCTACACGATAAACATCATAAATATTTAGCACAAAATTCTACTTGGTTAATACTGGCACAACACCTTTTCATGAAGCTTTAATTTGATAATCATATCCCAAACTAATTGTAGAAGTGATGGATGTATCAAGTTTATAAAACAAATTACTTTGATTGGTCACATGATTGCTACACCCACTATCTAGCAACCAAATGTTCTTGTTATAAATTTGCTCAGTAACTTGACAAGAAATAAATAAATCTTTAGATGTTTCACCTTCAATGTTAGAAATATTAGCTCTATTCTTATATTGCAACTTTCTACATCCAATCTTAATATGACCATAATTCTTGCAATAACGACATTAGATTGCTGACTTATCTATCCCTTTTTGGCCATGTTCTTGTTGAGGTGGCTCTAACGGTTCTGGTTTGTCTATTGACTGAGAACGTCCTCTACCTCTTCCTTTTATTCCTCGAAATCCTCTACCTATGGCTCTATCGATGAAAACTTTAGACTGAAAAGCATGTTCTAAATTACCAACTTCCAAATTAATTCTTTTACAGTAAATTTAGTCAAATCTTTATATTCAAGAAGAACAATCACAACCATTTCAAACTTCTTTGGTAAACTCCTAAGAACTTTCTCAACAATCCTTTGATCTTCTAACTCTTCACCATTAATCCTAAGCTGATTTACAACATCCATAAATTTTGTCATAAACTTATCAACACTATCTGATTAAGTCATCTTGAGCATTTCAAATTGAGTCCTTAGGGTTTGTAATCTCACAATTTTCACTTTTGCATTACCCTGATATTACAAGCTAAGAATATCCCAAATTTCTTTAGCATTCTTTGCACCAATAATTTTTGGAAATATAGAATCATCTATAGTATTTAAAAGACAAGATTTAGCTTTTCCTTCTTTTTGTTTTTGTTCCTCTAATTTATTTCTTTGTGCATCAATCATAGCAATAATAGCACTTGCATTAGGTTGTGTAAACTCATATTCAATACAATACCAACATCCTTGACCTTCCAAAAACAACTTTAATTATCACACTCCAAAAATCATAATTTGATCCAACTAATATAGGAGTTTGGACATAAAAATTAGATGAAGCCATTCTACAAAAATAATATGAACCAAACTTTTACCTCTCAAACTGATTTTGTGCAACACAACAATATCGAAATATGATTTCTGGTTTTGCTGGATTGATTTCTGTCTTCTTCCAACTCTGTGTGCAATATCAACGAACTGACAACTCTACGTGCAAAATCAACAAACTGATAACTCTGCGTGCAATATCAACGAACTGATAAGTCTGCGTACAATATCAACAAACTAGATGCAACAAATTTTAACAACAGACTTTAATTTTTTCATTCAGCACTAGTCTCCACTTGAGAGAAGACTTTCCAAAACCTCCAATCAAGAAGAGGCTGCCCAAACCGTCACCAACGGCTCTGATACCATGAAAAAAATAGGACAGAAACAAAGTAGAAGTTATTTGAGCAGAAAACATACACGCGCCACGGGGGCTTCACTAGAAGGAAATATTATATCACATTCATTCATATTGCGATATTAAATATTCATTAAAACCTAAAAATTATATTGCTTATATATTAAGGGGCAAAGGGTTTTTTTATTTAATGTAACAATACAAAAATACTTTGGGTTTTTTTTATATGGGTGTGATGACAAATATCCACCAAATGGAGATGGAGGGATCACGGTCGGATGAGAAATCGGGTTGAGGAAATGATCGAGATTACCAGTACGCAGGGAAATCGCGACTTGAGGCATGCTTGAGGCCAGGGGTTTTGTGGTGAAGTGGGTTTCTAGTCGATCATAGTTGAGAGACAGTGGTCATTGGAAACCAATTGCTACCAATAACACTCAGCTAGTTGTTACCAATAGCCTTGGGAGGCTCTAAGCCTCCAAGGCCTGTTATAGGCCCTCGATAGGCCTTGGGGGCTTGAATACCCAACCACTCGTGCCTATTACAGGCCTTGGGAGGTTTAGTCAGCCTCCTAGATCTTGTTACAGGCCTTGAGGGCTTGGATACCTAGCCCACAATAGGCTTAGTCAACGATTGGGGAACTGTAACATGCAATCTAAATGTTGTACTATGTGAATTGGCTCTAGTGACTTAGAAGAAGTGATCTCTTATCTCTTCATTAGACCATTAGATGTTACAAATCATAATTATATGAGGTTGAGTAATTGCATTGTGGGTGAAGTAATGTGCATCCAAGATATACATCGAAAGAAGCAAGGTGCATTGTAGAATGCATGTGCGGTCATAAGAGGGTATCATATCAATATACTAGGTAGAAATATAAAGGGGTATAAAAAATGTTAATGAAAAAATTGATACATACAATATCTAGTGAAAATAAGGATTTTTTTAAATTGGGAAGGCATATTGGGAGGGGGTTAAAAAAATGACTTTCGAAAGTATTTTTCAATATTTAGTGAAATTAGGGGTATTGTTTCATATGTCATGATCGAACGTGCTATGATAACTGTTTATTGAGTGAAGCCCCTGTGACACACGCACAGATATGTATTCGATTCATAAGTATATGATGATTTACATATAAGTCGTTGAACTTCAGATTAAACAACCATGTAACTGTAAAATAATAATGCCAACTAAACTAAGAGATTATTTCTAACATCCCCTTGGTATATTTTTCATGCTGCCCACGGGTTGTGCGTGCATGGAGTTTCAACGAGTGCACGTTGAACTAGAACGGTGGACTGCTGTGCAATGGATTGAATGGGTGATCTCCTCCATTAACTTGTGAAATTTCTGCTTATTAAAGAAATCCATGTGTTGCTACGTTGGTATCTAATTTATACCTTGGATGTTGCGTGTTTTTTGAAGTGTGTGAAGTTGCATTGCATATCAATTTTTTTGAAATATTGCTTCTTGTGATGTTACTCCCATATCCATACCTATCGTAGAGTTGTTCCCTCCATTAGAGCAAAGCGACCAGACTCCAAAAAATCATCCCACGTCCAACGTACCTACTCTCCTCGATGTGGACATGAATTCCAATTAAATTGTACATCTATTCAAAACCATCAATGACTTGATTTGATATTTAATTCTATGGCATAGCTTTATTTCCAAGTTTTTCTTCATCTAGGTCATGTGTAGATTGACGAGAAGACTCACGAGTTAATCCGATTGGTAATAGAGTGGAGTGAAGAACCTTGTCCACATGGATAAATCATCTTGTGGAAAGTGATTGAGCCGCCACCAGATAAGGAAGAGATTAGTTGTGAAGAAAGAAATATCAATTCACAGTAAGATAAAATTCGAAGGCCCGCGGATAAGCGATAGTGTACTCCCTCTCCCGTGGATGTACCACAATATCGTTGCTTGAACGAGGTTTGAATTACTATGTGAATTTATGTGACTTGGAGTCCTCACGTTCTGTGGTTTCACATGCCAAACCTGTGTGTTGGGCACTTCGAACTGTGAGAACTGTTGCGTGCAAAGACTTGTGAGTGGAAGTGGTCCCAGTCCCCACCTTTATATCACGAGGGAGACAAAGCTGAACAGTTGCATTTTGCACATATGTGAGGTATTACACCTGCGTGAATACCTTGAAGCATGAAATTATTGTGAGAGCTACCATCATCATAATTGCTGCAACGGAGCTCCTTCCTTCTTTTGACAGATTGCAACGTCCTGCCTGCCTGTTGATAACTGATGTTGTGCAAAATTATTGACATTGTCTGTTTTATTTTTAGGTTGCATGGGTTTGTTAATTAATTAGCAAAAAACTTCACTGCATTGCATGCTAATGCATGTGAAGAATAAAATAAATTGCAGAATTATATATCAACCTACAACTAACTTTACGACATGTAAAAAATAATGCTTTTATTTCTATGCAATGCAATCTACATATAAGTATGTAGTTGTGCAAGCTTTTTATTAACCATTCAGATAAATAATAAAAGGTTTTCTTTTCCTATGTTAAATAAAAGTCTCTCTCTTGTTTTCTATGTAGTTTTCCTTATGTTATTGTAAATTTGGCTCTTTCATAATCTTTATTTGTTATCAGAGCAAGTATTTTTGTTTGGATTAAGTTTATAATGTCAAATTCTAACTCTTTTCCCATTCCATAATTTGATGGAAGTGATTATGACTATTGGTGCATCAAGATGAAAACCTTTTTGACAGGAAAATATTTGTGGGAGATTGTAGAATGAGGTTATGAGGAGCCAGCTAATTGGAACACCCTTACAACCAATGATAGAACAACTAAGAGAGAAGACAAGTAGAAGAATGCCCAAGATTTATTTCATATTCAAATAGCTATATATGCTCTGCAAAATACCTAATCCATGCCCTAGCAGCCGTCGGTGCACATGGCCGCCGGGGCTCTACAGGGACGGAACTTCTGGGAGATGCTGAGAAGGTTGGCCGTCAATGGCCAGGCAGACGAGGAGGCTCAACAGGCCAGAAGAACTGGGAACACTCTGCGCCGAATAAATCACAGGGATTTTTAACTTATGGAAGGAATGGGCGCGATGGCTACTGTGAAGGCGGCGAACTCGTTTGTTGCAGGAAGACCCGTTATCTCCCAAGGTTCCAACCCGATCTGGAGATATTGCAGGAGCTCGCTGCACCCAACATCGATACCTACAAATACTTTGCATCAAAAAAGTCGAGGTGGGAATGGCCTGTCGTCTCCTATTCTAGCCAGCCAAAAGACGTTGAGGATCAACCAATATCGGCCCATCCACAAAATGTAAAACGGTATGAATCACAAGATCGAAACTCTGTCCCTGGTTTTGGGGTAGAAGATGAAAGTTTCCAGATATTTATAAAAACGCTGTCCGGAAAAACAATTTTGGTGTGGGTTACTGCTAATGATACAGGGGAGACTTTAAAATCTATGATAGCGCAGAGAGAGGGATACTCACGAATATCCTTTTACATTCGGTATGGAGGTAGAGTGTTGAATGAGGGTGATAGGCTGAAGGACTGCCGGATTTACAAGAACTCCACATTGCATGTGATGTACCGTTTGCGGGGAGGATCATTTGGGAAGAGAGGAACAGCAGGCCCTTCTACATACAAAGACCACGGGGGGTTCACTGGCGAGGCAATATCATATCACGTCCATTCATATTGGGGGTTTGAATACTCTTAAAAACCTAAAAAAATATATTGCCCCATATTAAGGGGGTCAAGGGGGATTTTTAATTCGACATAGTAATATAAATATTGGGGTTTATTTTATTTGGGTGGGTTGAGGAACAACTTCCAAATTTTTGGATGGATAGATTCATACCTCCAAATCATGGGCTCAATTCATACCCACCTAAAACTTAAGCACCCTCCATTTTTATTTTATATTGCTTATGATCCTAAGTTTTGCATAAATATGATAATAGTGTACCAATGATAATATCAATGGAAGTCTCTTTCTCTTTGGATTACTGGCCTTGAGCTATCCCCATTTAATAGATTATTTAGACTTGGTTTGAATTGATGCTATATTGTTTTTCATCTTTAGGTTAAGAGATGTAGTTAATTGGGAGTTCCAAAGTTTAACAATTGTATTGTATTTTTTGTAGGCATTCGAGTAAAAGATCTAACTCTTCATTTTTTAAGTCGAGGATTAGGTGGGTATTGAGATTCAATCAAACCTTGCTCCATGACAACCAAAAAAAGTGAAATCAATCTTTCTTGACTACTTATTTCTTTCAACTTTTTGTATTCTTCTTTAACATCTTCACATTGCCAGATAGGAATAGTTGTTAGATTGAGTTATATTTGGCACATTCATAATTGTGATTTCAATTCTTATATGCAATGTATATGTCTTAATATTGTATTGGAACTAACATGAACATAGGTGAAAATCTAAATCCTTATTTACATACGCTATGTGTTATCATTACCATGAAATGGTATCATATAAGTTTCCCCATCTATGTATCTTTATAACTATTGCATGCTTGAAACCTAACAATGGATATTTTTCTCTTTCCTATAAAGATTAAAAAAAACTAGATATGACCCAAGAAAAGGTAACTAAATGTTGTTAATTCCCTTGATTGCAAGAATAAATGTAGAGGAAGTGGAGGAAATTCATATATTGCATCTTGTAAATGACCCAAATCCAAGCTATGCATGTGATCATATGGTGTTATTGGAAAGTAAGATGAATTTTTCTATGTTCATTTGGGTTCAAACATCAATGATGTTTCTTTTGATAGGAAGGTAGGGGAGTCCATCCACGAAAGGGTTTTAATTTTGCATTTTTATGGAGTTCAATTTATTAAGCTTATAGAAAACATGAGCTCTCTATGACTATACTTATATTAACATGATATAAAATTGGTAGATTGGCAGACCGTGGTGTGAAACATCTACAATTCTCATTTTTTTATAAACATTGCACTAACTATTGGACTATCATCCTTCCATTCTTTGTTATGTTGATCTCTTGACTGGGTTTCCTTTTACTCATTTTTCCTTCCCAGTACTATTTTGTTGGGTCTTCGACTATCCAACACTACAAATTGATCATTATTAGCATTATACAATTATTTGATTTAGCATCATGTTTTCTTATACTAAGATGTGTTAGGACTCCTGTTTGTTACAATTAGATAATATGATATAAAGGGGGTATTAAAAATGGGTTGATAAAAATGGATATATACAATATTTGGTGAAACTAGGGGTTTTCTTAATTGGAAAGGCATATTGGGAGGGGGGTTCAACTATAAAATTTTATGAGGAATTTTCCAATATTTAGTGGAATTAGGGATATTCTTTAATATCATGCGAACGATAGTGTTATGTATCAATTTCATTGAGTGAACCCCCCGTGACAAAGACGCAGCTCGTGCAAAGGGGCCACAGACGTCAACAGCTCCTCATTCCTCACAACCCAAGCCCTATATCGTGGAGAAACTGGATGATATCCCATCTTTGGAGGTCAAGAATACAGAGGTAACTCAGCTCTTTTGTAATCTTCAAACACATGCTCTCATTTGCCGATTTAATGGTTTCTGGCCAAGATCTTATGATCTTCATAAGTGGATCTACACAAATTGGACAACAAATTGTCAAATCCTTTTATGCTCCAAAGGATTTTTTATTGTACAGTTTGAATCCGAGGAAGAATATGAGAAGATAATTGAGCAGGGTCCTTGGTTCTGGGGACGAGTAGGGCTTTTCTTAACCCCATGGTTTCCAGAATTTGATGCCAATACTATGGTGGTAACTAAAATGCCGGTTTGGGTGAGGCTGCCAAATCTGCCTCTTCCTTTTTGGCATCATTTAGTACTGGAAGACATTGGCAATCTGCTTGGGAAATTCATTAAAAGGGATACTGATCAGCATGAGCAGGGAATTTTTACTTATGCACGAATATGTGTGGAGATCGATCTTAGCAAAGGTCTACCGGATAGAATCAAGCTGATATTTGAAAAGCTTAAATGGATCCAGGAACTGGACTATGAAAACACTGCTTTTAGGTGCAGATTTTGTCATCTAACAGGACATTTACAAGATTTGTGCCCACTTGCTCAATGGCCTTCCAAAAAGAACCAGGGGAAGAAGACAAAGGGGAAAACATGGCAGGAAGAATATGTTCCCCCCATTGAGGAATCAGAGGATGAGGGAAGCGAACCAGAAGAAAAACAAGAAGAGGAAGTAAATGAGGAAATAGTACATACAGCCGACACGGTGGAGACACAACAAGCAGAGTCAAAAGATGCCGGTAAGGAAACACTCACGGAAAACATGCAACTAATGGCTACTTCCTTAACTGGGTCAAAGCGCGCACATGAATCAGAAAACTCAGACTCTGACAAAGAAAAAACCCCTGTTCAGCCAAGAGAGGAGCAGGCGAGTAAAGAGATGGTTATAATTGAACCCCAGCAGGGGGGATGGATAGAAGTGAAAACAAAGAAGCGAGAGAAGAAAGGGAAATTAGAGGATTATTATAAAATCCCAAATTCCTAGAAATTTTTTGTGTACAACATTGTTCTTTTTTTGTTTTG
The DNA here is from genome assembly GCA_027924585.1 of Larix kaempferi. Classification (NCBI taxonomy): domain Eukaryota; kingdom Viridiplantae; phylum Streptophyta; class Pinopsida; order Pinales; family Pinaceae; genus Larix; species Larix kaempferi. The sequence continues at coordinate 20,468,463 of BSBM01000093.1, read as the reverse complement.
GAGACCTATGGTCTTTACTCAGTTGTGCTTATGCACTTACAGAATGTAATTTTGTATCGCTTCGGCTTGAAATAAAATTACGCTTTTTTTTCTTGGAAAAAAAAAAATATAAGAGCTTATTTCCAATAATTTCCGGAGCAAAGCCACCTTAGAATGCCTAGAAGACTCTACATGAAGCTTACAAGGGTAATGATCAAGTTAAAGTTGTCAAGTTACAGACATTGAGGACATAATTCAATAATTTGAAGATGCAAGAAGGTGAGTGATTATTGCGTAAGAGTAAATGATGTTGTCAATAAATTGGCTACTCTAGGAAAAAGTATTGATAAACAAGTTGTGATTAAAAAGGTGTTGAGGTCTCTAACACCAATATAGAACCATGTTTCTATAATCATTGAAGAAAGCAAGGATTTGACTAACCTTCACTTTGATCACCTAGTTGGATCTCTCATTTCTCATGAAGTCAGAGTGAGAGATTCATTTGCAGAAAGTGATGAGAAATATTTTTCCACAAAGCTACAGATTACAAAGAATGAAGATGCTAGTTCTAGATCCAAAAGAAACCAAGCCCAAGGTAAAAGTCAGAATCAATTTTTTTAAAGAGGAGATAGAGGAAGAAGAGGTGGTTTCATAGGAAGAGGTAGAGGCAGATTTGATAAGAGAAGCATCCAGTGGTATCATTGTCAAAGGTATGGTCATTTTGAAAGGAATTGCAGATTAAAAGAAAACAAAAGTGTTAATTATGCTCAAGAGGGTGATGATGCTTCTCCAAATAATTTTTTTTTTTATCTTATGGCAAAACTGAAAATACTATTAAAGATGTTTGGTATTTAGATTCAGGCTGTTCTAACCATGTGACATGAAATTGCAACCTATTCTCTACAATGGATGAAAGTTTCAAATCTAATATCAAACTTGGTGTTGAAAAAATGTTAGAGGTTTCTGCAAGAGGAGAGATGGAAGTCCATACTAAATAAGGTATGAAAAGTGTCAAAGATGTTTATTACACTCCACAGTTAAAGCATAATTTATTAAGTGTTGGGAAGTTGTGTGAAAATAATTACAGAGTAGTGTTTGATGATAGACAATGCACAATTTATGATAAGAATCAAGGCAATAGGGTGGTTATAGTTGCTCCCATGTCAAAGAATCAGATGTTCCCATTGAATTTTGGAGAAAATAGCATCAACCTTCCTAATATGGCATATGAGGACAAAGGTTGGTTGTGGCATCTCAGGTATGGCCATTTGAATTTTCATAGTTTGAAGCTTCTAACATCAAAATAAATAGTTTATGGTTTGCCTAAGGTTGAAGATCACAAGGAGGTTTGTGAAGGATGTGCTAATGAAAAACATGCAAGAGAGAAATTTCCTAGAGTCAAGGCATGTAGGGCCCATTATCCACTTCAGCTAGTTCATTATGATATTTGTGGTCCTATGCAGACGAATATTTTGGGTAAGTCATCATATTTCATTACTTTTATTGATGATTACTCAAGAATGTGTTGGGTTTATTTTTTGAAGAGCAAGGGTGAAGCATTTGATACATTCAAGAGGTTTAAAGCCCTTGTGGAAAATGAAAGTGGTTAAAAAATAAAGTGCTTAAAGGCTGATCGTGGAGGAGAATTTTGTTCAAGATTTTTTCAGAATCTTTGTGATATGACTGGCATTAGAAGACAATCCACCATTGCTTACACACCTCAAAAAAATGGGGTAGCTGAAAGGAATAACTGTGTAGTGGTGGAAATGGCAAGGAGTATGTTACATACCAAAGGATTAAGCAATTCCTTTTGGGGTGATGCAGTTTCTATAGCAGTGTACATTATCGATAGAATTCCCACTAGTGCACTTCACATGATGACTCCTTATGAAGCCTGGTATGATAAAAAGCCTAAGGTTAACCATTTCAAAGTTTTTGGTTGTTTAGCCTTTTTTCATGTAGCTGATCAAAAGAGACAAAAGTTAGATCCAAAAAGTGAACCATGCATTTTTGTTGGATATAGTGAGAAAAGTAAGGCTTATAGGTTGTATAATCCTTTCACCAATCACATTATTGTGTCAAGAGATGTGATTTTTTATGAAGGGGGAGTTTATGGTCATAAAAAAGACCATGTTGAGAAGTCAAAATTTGGTTTGGATGGTGATATTATTGATTATATTAATAATGAGAATCCCACTAATGTTTCAGTTCAAAATGCTACAAATCCATCAAGTAGCCCCTCATCTAGTTCTCCATATTCAAGTCCAAGTACTGCAAGGTATGTGAGAAGCTTAAATGACATTTATCAGAGAAGTACAAGTTTGGCACATGAAGAAAATCCAAGAGGTGAGACTGTAAATTTTGATTTATTTTCACAAGTTGATTTTGAACCATCAAGTTTTGAAGAATCTTTTACTAATGAGGTTTGGGTGCAAGCTATGCAAGAAGAGATAGATTCAATTCATAGGAATGATACTTGGGAGCTTACAGATATTCCACGTGACAAAGAAAAAAATTGGTACTAAATGGGTCTACAAGACAAAGTATAACAGTGATGGGACTGTTGAAAGACACAAAGCACAATTAGTTGCTAAGAGATTCATACAAAAGTATGGCATTGATTATGAAGAGACAATTGCACCTATAGCAAGTCAAGAGACTATACGAATGTTGATTTCACTAGCAGCTCAAAATAAATGGAGCATTCATCACATGGATGTGGAAAGTTCCTTCTTGAATGGGTACTTAGAAGAGGAAATCTTTGTGGAACAGCCACATGGCTTTGAAGTACAAGGAAAAGAACATCAAGTCTACAAGTTGAAGAAGACTTTGTATGGCCTAAAGCAAGCACCAAGAGCATGGCATTCCAGGACTGATAGACCATTTCAGGAGAATGGATTCAAAAGAAGTAAGAGTGAACCTACCCTTTACTATAAACAAGAAGGTAATGGTATTCTTATTGTCATTTTATATGTTGATGATTTGTTGTATATGGGTAGCCGTTCTAAGATGCATGATGATTTAAAATTTGCTATGATGAGTGAGTTTGACATGAAAGATTTAAAACTCATGCAATATTTTCTTGGGATGGAAGTTTATCAAAGTGAAGATGAAATTTTTATTTGTCAGACAAAGTATGCAAAGGATATGTTGAATAAATTTGATATGGCTGATTGCAAACCATCTCCTACTCCAATTTCTCATGGAGTTGTGTTGTGTAGAGATGATGGTGTTGAAATGGTTGATGAGACAACTTACATAAGTATTGTTGGAAGCTTAATGTTTCTAACCCACACGAGGCATGATAATACCTATTCAGTTTCACTTGTTTCTAGGTATATGACAAAGCCATCTGAAATGCATATGAAGGAAGCTAAAAAAATTCCAAGGTATGTGAAAGGAACTCTAAATTTTGGCATTCATTACTATATACTTCTAAGAGTTTTGAATTGGTTGGAGTCAATGACTCTGATTGGGGAGGTAGTTTGGATGATCGAAAGTCTACATCTGGTAACTATTTTTCTTTTGGTTCTGGTTTGACCACTTGGAGCTCAAAGAAGAAAAGCATAGTTTATATTTCTTCTACAAAAGTAGAATATGTTGCAGTCACCTCAGCAGGCACACAAGCATTATGGTTTAGAAAAGTTATGGAAGAAATTAAAGGAAAACAAATTCAACTTACAGTAATTTTTTGTGATAATATGAGTGCCATCAAATTGGCCAAGAATCCACTACACAGTAGCAGGACAAAACATTTTGACATGAAGTATCATTTTATTTGAGATTTGGTGCAAAAGAAGCAAGTGGAATTGAAATACATCAACACTCAAAAATAACTAGAAAACATCTTCACTAAGGTAGTCTTAAAGGCCGAGTTTTTGAATCTCAAAGATCTTATTGTGAGCTCTCTCAACATCAAGGGGGAGTATGCTGATAAATAATGTTGTACAAAATTATTGACCGTATGCTAATGCATGTGAAGAATAAAATAAATTTGCAGAATTATACATCAACCTATAACTAACTTTAGGACATGTAAAAAATAATACTTTTTTTTATATGCAATGTAATCTACATATAAATATGTACCTATGCAATTTTTTTATTAACCAAAGATAAATAATCAAAGATAAATAATAAAAGGGTTTTAAAAAATAATGTTTTTATTTCTGTGCAATGTAATCTATGTAGCTATGAAATTTTTTTATTAACCAAAAATAAATAATAAAAAGGTTTTCTTTAATAAACGTCTCTCTCTTGTTTTCTGTGTAGTTTTCCTTATGCTATTGTAAATTTGGCTCTTTCATGATCTCACTTCCCAGGGCCTCGTGAGGTGCATATGAAGAGTTCGTGAGACTCTTGAAGCCCTGTACTGGAAAAGTGTGAGAAGAGCGCTTTGAAGAATACATCCGAGTTGGTACATTCAAGTGATAATACTTTGAGATTCTAGCTCTCAATTATACTACATCAAGATCAAAATTCAAAGGGTCGAATTGCTGCAAAACTGTTGGTGTCCATGCAATCATTCTGTCTTCATGGTGGCTATCATCTGCATGTTTGTTTTATCTCGAGATTGTTGAAGACTCTCATATTGTGAAAAGTGGATTTGGGCATTCCCGAATTCTGATAGGGTTACAATGCATTCTTCACTCCTACATGAGTTATCTTGCCTCGTGAAGACTGTGGAGTAATCTTTGTGTACTAAAGCTGAGATCAACTCCTTTCTGTGTACTCGAGCTGCTTGGATAGTGTTGACGTGTAGCTCTTGTTGAATGCGTAAAGACTCACGTCACTTGAATACCATTTCAACATAGTTCGTTGGAAAGACTATAGTGTGCGGCGACCCCAAGAAACTGGTATGAGAATTCAAAATAATATTTTTGAAGAGTGAAGTTGACGTGGTCCTGCACTCAATCATTCAAACGTTATGTGAACAAGCAATCTCAGTGTGTGTTCTCTCTCTCCATAAAATCCTTGGGGATCTTTGGTAATTTCGAACGATTGAGATCTTAAAGTATTTGTGTTCAATTTTTAACTTGAATTAGTTTGTATTCACAAGGCGTGTCCTTAAAAATGACTTCATCGAGGATTTTTTCCCATTGGGTAGATTGAAAAGTTGCTTGCCAGCAATAGTCTGCAGATAAAATATAGGAGTTGTGGTAAAATATAAGTGGATTCCATAGTAATTTGGCATGACAAAGAGACATTAAAGTGTATGTGCTCATTTTTGTCTTTGTTGTTCCAGTACGTTGATTGGAGGAATGGTGCAATGAAATCCACCGTCTCTGAAAATATAGGCCGCAACTGGAACTACACTGGAGTTGTTCCTTTATTGCGTTGGAGTTATTCGTTGAATTGTTGGTGCATTAGAGGTATTCATTATTACATCGAGATCATTATTATTATTGGCTACTAAATATCATTTTGGTTGCGGATCATTATTTTTGAATATTGGCCGCAGAACATTTGTTTGGAGTTGTTGTAGAATAGTAGCTCTAGATCATTCATTTGACTGGCAACATTGGACTGCCTTCTTCGTCGAAGTAACCTGCGTGGTGATTTCTATATTGGAATCTATTGTGGCACCTTTTTGAAGACTCTATGGGTATCCTTATCGCATTTTTTTTAATACTATAGAAATACAATCGCCAGAACCTTCTTATTATGAGTTTAGAGCACACAGAACTGAAGAACTATCATATGCTTGAGCAACATTGTTTTCTCTATAATTGTGTTGCCTATGCATATTGCGTTGATTGCAGAAGCCAACTAAAACTCATCCAACAGTGATTGATAAAATACATTCAAATTAGAAACAAAGAAGAGCCCCTTGGATTATTGCAGAATTTGATCTTCAAATTGACTGAGAGAGAGGATCCTTCAATCATTAAAAGGGTTGTCAAAAGTTCTTGCAATTGATTTTTGTAAGTTGAATTGAGTTGCATTGTACTTGGGTGTATTTTCAGTTGTATCTGACACCCTTTTATCTTCTTAAGTCTAGTACTTCAATCGTTGAATCTTATTTGTAAAAGAGTGGAGTTGAAGAATCCCTTCTCCTCTTGAGTGAGTCCTTAATCACATGGTGAGATTAAATAGTTTGGTAGAGTTACTAAACACTCTACTCCTTTCCTCTGTCGAAAACATTGTCATGATTGACAAGAACACAATCACTCACATTCGAGATTGTACAAAAGAATCACAAGACACTCTTGATTTCCTACAACTTGAGTTGCAGCTTTAATAAGAAGAAAGACATTCTGAACTTGTTCTTGTCTAGAACAATCCACTCTATGATTCCATTTAGTATCCTACACAAATTGATGCCACTTTAGAATCATTGTCATGTCCCCAATTTTGGCCTATGGAAAATTGGCCAAGGTCATCTAGGCAAAATTCATAAAAAATTAGCATTATGGCTAAAATAATTTTCCTAAATAAATTATCCTAAGGTCCAAAAACTATTTTTTTTTGTAAGTTAGACGATCCTTCTATTGATTCAAAAAGAAATTAAAAACAGAACCAAGCCCTCCCAACAGAGAGAAAACAGTCTTGAAGGTCAAGTTGACAGTCTCCCCCGAAAGAAAACGAAACAATACCAAAGTGTCTGAGAATTCTTAAACAGTCTTAAAACTGAGTTTTCCATGATAACTAAATAAAACGCTATAAACAGTAGCATAAACAGAAGTAATCAACATCATCTAGAAAAGACCAAATTCTGAAAGTAGCAAAAAAACAGGAGCAGCTAAGACAACAGATTACTCATGAGTCTCGTTGGTGGAACCGGGCTCGAGCTTCATACCCAAACGTTTGGCAATTTCCACCTGATTGCTTAGGATACGCTGCGTGAGCAATATTTCGTTGTGCTATTCATCCTTCTCCACCAAGGTTCTGCCGAGAACCATCTTCTGCGACCAATACATATCCATCGACTTCTGATAGAGGGTGAGACGGCCACGAGAAGAACCAGGATCAGGGAAGATTTCCTTGAACTCCTTTTTTATTTCCTCTACACCCAAGTAGTTTCTATCAATTTCAGTTTCCTCCTCAGCCTACTCGATTTTGTTTTGGATAGACTCAGGGTTTCCTTCTTGAAGCGCTTACATTTGTCAATTAATTGCTTTTGAAAGCGAATGGGGGGCCCATTGGTTCAGACAGACATAATTCAGGAAGAGTAGAGGCACGACGAGGTTTCTTGCGGGGAGGCATGCTAACAACAGGTGGTTCACAAGTTACAGACGAAACAAACAGGGGTGGCCCGAGGAAATGGCAAGGGTCACAGGCAAAGGATCCCAGGAAGGACTTCCCCACAACAGAGGAAAAATGACCAACAAAAGCCTTTGCAGCAAAAGAAAGGTGGCGAATAACGTAGCTCCTAAGAGGGTGGTGAAAACTAGACCCAATGACACACAAAAGACAACCAAAAAGGACAGAGACAGAACAATGCAGTGACTTACCCGGGTTGACAGAAGCCAAGGTGGAGTCATTAGCATAGATTTCAGAGAGCTCAGGATCCCACGGACCACCCGAACCCAGACTGAAAGAGAATTCCAGAGAGACGAACAAAATGAGGACTAGGCTCGAATTGGTGCCCAAATGCTTGTTGAAGTGCTCTCTAATTCCCGGTTGAATCAAATAATGAGCTTGCGTGCTAGAGAGCTGCCAGCTTCTCCACCATAACTCGTCTGACAAAACCATAAAACCTCACACCTCTTCATAATTATCACCATGCATGCTTCTGTGCGAAGCCTCCGTCGCAGATGTGCCATCCGTCGTCTGCTAATGAGAGCTCATACGAGCCTGCAGATTTCTATTAGTCTCCTCGAGGGAGGATGATAAAGATATAAGCGGTCTGATGAAGGGCGATGAGGTGGGAGCATGGGGGACTGAGCATTCTTCCACGTGCCTCTCATTCACCCTCCCAACCGTCCAATTGTCCACCCACTGTTGGGAGGTCCAAATTTTTTTATTAAAAGGATAATTAAGCCACAAATAATTCCCAATTCAAATTATGGAGGAAAAATAATATTTTGGGAATTAATTGGAGAATATTTTCCTAATTCAAATTGTAATTATGAATTTAAGTGGGAAATTAATAATTAAATTGGTTCGAAGGTGCGCTCAAGGAATGGATAAGGAAGTGATGGAAATTTATGACAAAAGATAAGTGAGAAATAACCTTGTTCACATTTCTCCAAGGAGACTAGCTCATTAAGGAAGGAAGTTGGAAACCACTTGCTACATGGTTGATGGTTTTGGGATGCCCATGGTATTTGCCACTAGTAGTGACTAAGTAGCAAAACTATTTTTTCTATTGGTTTTCATTGGCCCATGGTATTACTCTTTAGTATGGGAAACTAATCAAGTTTTGGCTTATTAAAGGAGGCAAAGGCGAAGGGAAAAGCATGCATTTGGATATTTGTTGATTTTGATGGAAATCTTAGTGCTACCTAGACTTGGGTGATGCTCCACTTGTCAACAGTTGGGTGATGTGCCCTTTTGTATCTCAGTATCTAGTTGGATTTTCTCCAATTGGTGAAGTGGAGTTGAGCATCCTGCTCTTCTCATGGTGTTTTATTGATCCAATACTAATGTTGTGTTTGATTGTGCTACATGATAACCGTTTCTATAGGTCTTCTACATCTCTTCGATGGTCATATTAGCTGATTTTTTTGATATTGAGCTTCCATACTCATGCTACCTCCATATGATTGAGTTCTTGTGCCAGTGTCATGCATTTTCTCTTTTATTTCATGCAGGTGTATTTGGATCTTCTACAGTGGATTAATGTTTTTGCAGGGGATTGAGCCTATTGAAAATTAGTCTTTCTTCTCTTCTTTGTATTCTATATGATTCTATCATTGCTTCTCTTAGAATCCATTATGATGTACATGGTCCTTACTAGTGATACCATCAATAAAAAACTTCAGTTGTTCCTACACTGTGTCTCTCTCTTAACTACTGTCTCCAATGTGCATATATTTTGACATATCTATGGAATTAACCCAATTGATTGACCAATTCACATATATTTGTCAATATGAAGTTATATATGGTTAGCCAACACGTTTTTGGTCTTTCCCGTACCCTCCTTGAATAAATTAGTAAAGGTCGTACTCCATTTGGAAACCCTTAGAAACTAGCTTCCTCACTAAGCCAAAATTGCTAATTCTTCAATCTTGCTTCCCAAACTTGATTCCATTCATTCCTCTTATTGTTAGTGGCACCCCATTGAAAACTAGGAGTAGAGGAGGTCCCACATAAGTCCTAGGTTTGACACCTTGCATCCATTGGTCTAACCAATGGAGGCTTCCTAGGCGTGATGCACTCTCGAATGTGCCAATGGTCAATGTGCTAGACAATCTACCAATCACCAATGCCACAAATGAAAAATTAATGTACTTTTCATATCTGTATATTTTTTAAGACCACCTACAACCATGTACTACATAAATTATGTCCTACTTTCATAAAAACCTACCCTTCATTGCCATCTTTCTCACCCTTTCTCTTTCACTATCCAAATTGGAATAGCTTCCACTGGTTTGGCCATAACTTCTTCTTCGGAGGTACAATTCACATTATGAAAGTTGATGCAGAAACTTGAGATTATGTGGAATCCATCCCAAGTGGTTTTACAGATAATTGGATCTCTTAAGTACCGTTTTGGGCCGTTTGGAAATCATCTCCCTGCGTTGTCCCAATCTCCCAAACTCACTCCAAACCTTCCCAAACCTTCTGAAGTCTGCAAAAACCTGCATAAGTATGCATAAACATACAAAAAATGCAAAACAAAGGTCAATAAAATCCCAAGTGTTCCCCAAGCTTCCTTCACTCTTGAACCTATCCTTCTTTGGCCTAGTTTTGAGTCTTCGGAGCTAGTGTGCCAAATATATGATTTGGTTCATTGGATTGGTATCAGAGCACGGTCCTTGCACCTGTGCATTGGATCATTCGTTGAAGAAGAAAATTACAGCCATGTCCTACTCTGATGATTATTCCTGTGAGCTATATGAGGATGATTAGCAGTATGAATAGTATTGTAGACATTATGAGGAAGAAAATGCCCAGGAGGTACCTTCTACAAGTGTCTCCCATCAAATCACATTTGGAAGAATAAATAATAGTTATTCTTATATCCATATGTATGGATAAGACATTATGCCTTACTCCTGAAGGTCTAAAATGGATCAAATAAGGCCAAACAGATCCTCTCAATATCTCTCTGAGCAATGGAGATTTAGTGAAGAGATTTGAAAGCTCCTATCCTCTAGAGAGTATTGTGAACTTCATATTGCAGGTCTATTCAAATACCCCTACAATAGAGCCAAAAAAGAGAAGGTTGCACATATGGTTGATGAGGTTTGCAAAGAGGTGAAGCCTATGCTATTTCCATAAGAGATCCAAAGGTAATTTAGTTCTAGAAAATGTAAGGAGGATGAGGATGATCCCCTAAAGCCATTCCCAATCAATGAAGAGGACCATGATCCACTTAGTTATTCAAGTGGTCAAGCAGAAGAAGAGTTCCATAAGGAGGAGCGTAAGTCACTCCAAGGTGACTTTGAAAAAGTTGTATTTCCAATCCTTACTGATGAGGATTGTAGAAATGAAGAAGAAGAATCCACCACCTTTTTTCTTGCTGATGATCATCCAAAGGCAATTCCTATTGTGAATCTGGATCATGGAGCAACTACTGATGGTTTCTCAAGCATTTATGAGACACTTACTGATGGGTTTCATGATGAGGTACTTACTGATGAGTGCCCAATATTTGGAGGAGCATCTACTGATGGATGTTGTGATGAGATACCTATTGATGGGTATCATGGTGAGGTGCTTACTGATGAGTTCCTAAGGGTTGATGTGCTTCCTATTGATGGGTACCAAGATTACATGGAGACATCTACTAATGGATGTCCATAACTTTATGTTGGTGACATAGATATTTCTATTGAGTAGACTATTGCAAGCGCAAGTTCCCCTGTGCTTGAAGAAGATGAAGATCTTGCAGTAGAAGAAGAGGTCCCAGGATCAATTTCACCATCACCACATGAGATTCACAAGGTTGATCCATTGTTTGATATTCGCTCCTAACTATTATCACCCAATATTTCCCTGGGTTGTGGCAGGGAATCCCATGGGGTAGCTATTGCAAACCAATCTTTAGTGGATAGAAACTAGCCTTTCCAAACAGAGGGAGGGATCTCCCTTTAATGCTTCTAGCAACAAGATATAGCTTGAATGGGATGGGATATCATTCAAAGTAGTGGCTAGACCTTCAAAACAATGAATTAAAAGGGGTTTTTGGTTGGTTGGAGTTAAGAATAGGAGGAAAATTGGGCATGGAGTCAACTTCGGTGGGTTACTGCCATCAATAGCAGGTTTGGACCCCGATGTCAGAGACAAGAGGCAAGGTAGACATGGTTCTTTCACGTCACAGTAATCAGTAGGTGAAGAAAGAGGAGGGAAACAGAACCGGCTGCAAGGATAGAGCATTTAAGAATGAATTCTAACCTACAACTTCAAGAGGAAAATGGTGGAATACCTAGTCATATGCAGTTGGAGCATGGGAACATGAATTCCAGACCATGTAATCTTGATCTTTAGGTACTGCAGAAGCAAACAAATAATGGAAACACAATGTAGAAACACATACAAGGGAAATAATAGACATTAGAACACACATCATAGGAATCTCAAGTTCCAAAATCGGGTCTACTCATTGAATTAAGAGGCCGAATTCAAATACAGCGCATAGTAGTAATCTCTCTGAAAAAAAGTCCAACAACAACCCTTTGATTCTCTTCGAAATCTTCCTTTATAGGCTTACAAAATATCAAAATATCCTAACTGATTTAGAACAGACTCGGACTGGTAATGATGAAATCGCTCAAGCTGGGATGCCCAAATCAATAGCCGCCGATTCTACCATGCGCGGAGGGAGGAATCACCTATGTGTTTGACGGAAAATCCACTCGATCGGATGCGAGCCAGATCTCCCTAGATCAATGCGATTCTAGAACAAATAAGACAGTCTACGAATGCATTTCCTATATCTACTTAAGGATCGAGTACTAGACGTCTTACCTTTCATTTCGCAATCCTTTCTCTCGAATGCTGCTATACGTCCCAGGTCGTCAGATCCAAGCTGCAAGACCTATTCAAGACAAGAAGCAAGAGAAACAAGTAAAGGGCATCTATACAATAAGAGATCTAAGTGAACAGTTAAGCAGGTAAACTACTCAATATCATTACACACATGAACAATATTGGTGGAAAGCATTTGTATTACTGTAAAAAGAGGGAAGTACATAGCAGAGATATAGAACTACAACCAAGGCTTAACGCTGCAACCCTTCTCCAACAAAGCCATTTTCCATTTCCTCCTGAGGAAGCTTGAGTCTCTCAAGGATGATTAGAGATATCTCAAGAGTGATTTCACCAACATGTAGACACCATAGACTTCCTTCCTTTGGAGAGGGAAATGGCTTCTCTTATATAGGACTAAGTGGATAGGGTATGGATAGGATAGGTTAAGATATGGTAGGAGAGAGATAGGGGATCCTCACAAGGTGTTAGGAACCGAGTACCAACTCCCCTAGAGGTCAGGGATAGGGCCCCAAGTCAGCAAGTCTCGAGAAGAACCTCGAAGAAGCTATTTTTTCCCATTAACTGACTTCGTCGCACCTTGTAATGAAGCAAGATGCGACGTCGTATGTTGCACGAGTGCAACCTGCGACGACCTCTCAAAACCTAGTACAACTGGGTACAAATCCTTCCAAGTCAATGACTTAGTCAAGATGATTGAAGGGGTGTATACAATGAATCTCATGATGAGTAGATTTTGGGTGTAACAGAATGCCCCCCAAAGCATGAAGTTGTTGAAGATAGACAGGTGAAGTGATTTGAAAGAAGGAATGGCAATAGACTTGTTGGACAAAGGACACTGCTGTAGTACAAGTGACTCTGAATTGATAATATCAGATGATGCACAACATGGTTGCCGACCAATACAATGCAGATCCATGGTAGTAATGACCGACTGAACACAATCATGGCTACTAGACACAAGCGTAGATCCATGATGAGATGATAACACAACCACGACCAATACAAATGTGGATCCGTGTAACATGACTCAATATAAACTCCATCGTAACCTGGATAAAGAATGACTCCCTAGGGTCTTCAAGTTGAACCTGCAATGATACGAATCTATCCATGTGATTACAAATGTCTTGACGTCGAACATGGTAGAAACCACTTGATTACTGGTCATTGATGTAAACCGTTAACAAGCGCGAGGGAGATCACCATAAATGTCAATGATTCCCAAGGTATCACAGTACATATCACCAAGCGTGAATAAATGAGTTGAAGTCGAACGCAAGGTGAAATATCTCAATCAAGAGTCAATGATGTAAACTCATGTTGAAAGTGAGGTAACCTCCCATTGAGGCATGCAGGGCCAATGTACTTGGTTGGTTTCTAGATTCAATCTTTGGATGATGTGTTGAAGTCGACAAAGATGAATCCGTCGAAGGAGGGCCATGATGAATCCCACATCATCAACACGAAACATGACAAAAGATGTGTAGAGTGGATGGTACAGTAACATGTGAGACTGACTCAGAGTAGACCGACATGGTGGCAGGTGTACTGACTGCAGATGATAAATGGTAGACATGTTCTTGAACATGGGCATGGCATGACTTGGCAGTATTGACATAATGAGTACACCGCAAACTCCTAATGCAACTGATGATGGAAGCTTTCTTTAAATGACTCAAAGGAGTGATAGGACTCATAAAGTAAGCGGGGACTCATAGACAAACAGATGATCCGAGTACTGTATACTAATGCAGATGAGTGCCATGTTCAAGAATGACTAGGTACTGCCACTGCCAAAAGTGTAACTACAAATGCTTTCCTTTTTCCCCATCATGAATGATGAGTGCCTCATGTGTTTTTTACGAGCTTGATGAGGGTAACCAGATGCTCGGTATAGCTCATCTCATAGATGAGTCCAATCCCAAACATTTTCAAACTTGGGATAGGAGGGGTTCATCCCATGACGGTCCCTTCGATGTGAAAATTTAACGAGTCCATAGAAGGTAAACTCGGTCTTCATTTCATGTTTAGAGAGTCTGAAAAGAACTAAAGAAGACTCCAACGGTCCTTTTTCGTGAAGTTAGCCTCATCGCCCGAAAAAGGGTAAAACAACACGGGAGAGGACTCTTCTAGTCATGATTGGTTGGAGTATACCTTTTTCGTAATTAGTGCCTCCTGGTCCGAAAAAGGGGTAAACTATCACCAAGAAGATGACCATTAAAATACTTTAACAAGCGTGAACGCGACAAGTTCACTTGGCAATCTTTTCATCTTTCGAGAGCCTGAAAAGAGCTTAACGGTAGACTCCGGGAGGTGTCCTTTTTCTGTGGGAGTTTAACGAGCCCGAAAAAGTGATAAATCGTAACTTGGTACTTGTTCTCATAATTTCAAGAGCACGAGAACAAACGAAGAGTAATCATCGTCACGCAATAATTACAAACTAACCATTGCAAAAATAACGACAAAACATTCAAAGGAGTGTTCATACCTGTGATGACCGTTATAATACGAGAAACGACACAAAAAGACCACTTACAACTCCTGCACACTCGGAAACTAGGTTAAATAGTCCGGAAAATCCCAAATATGATAAAAAATGGTTAAAACCATGGTAAATGACCCAAGAGCATCAAAATATTTGAAAAGGAATATTCTATTTCATTTATAAATAGAAAAATGGGCCAAAAATAGCTACCATTGTTTTATTTGCCAATTTGGGAGGAGAGGGACCAATTTGGAGCCAAAACTTCCTTTGTCGATTTCGGTGGCTACGATCCGTCATTTCGCCCACCGTCAGGAGTAGGTAAGCCTAAACTTCATCCAGCAACTTTCCAGTGGATTGGATTTTGTTTTTAGGTTCAATTTTTGGTTTTTTTATGAGTTTATGGAGGGCTATTGCGCCCTCGGCTCGTCTCAGTTGGACCTTTCGGGAACTGCGACGAGACTGACTCGACGCAAGTCTCGAATGAGTGAAGTGCGACATTAGCACAGTGCGACGGCGGAGATGCACTTTTCAAACATCAAAAAATTCTCAAAAAAAGAACTTGTTGAGGTTGAAGTAGGATCTAACAATGTTTAAATGCTCATGATGGCAGGTTGCTAGCAAGCTAGCATGGTTTTAGAGTGGTGGGAAAGAGAACACGAGGTAGAAGATGTACAAGCTGTAGATGATCTAGAATGCGTGAATGCCTTGGGGAACTGCGGTCTACTCAAGTTCTTTGAGATTTAGGCGATGAGATCCCAAATCCCGTTGTTTTCACATATGCTCCAAAGTTGGGACGCAGCCCAACAATACTTTGTGATTGGTGAGCACATCCTCACAATAGATGTTGAGGACATCTATTTTCTTACTGGTTTGTCCCGGAGAGGGGATCCTGTATCTCTCACCGGAACACGGGCTAGTGACCGCACAGTCGACGACATGGTGTCACAGCATTGTACCGCTCATGCTCGATCTTCCAGTGGGAAGATCCCTATCAAGGATGTTGTGAGCCACCCACTGTGTACCATACTATTTACTATCACTAGAGTGGCGGGAAGCCAAGCCCCACACATGGCCACTTGGACTCAGATGCTTTATGCGGAGGACTACATGTCCCCCAAGGTCCTTAACTGGTGCGAGGGTCTCCTCACAAACCTCTAAGCTCAGCTGACCAAGTGTCAGCGGGGAGAGATCAAGCAGTTTGGTTACAGATCGATCGTGGTATCGTTCCTCTTGGAGCAGATTCTTCTCTTGCGCCCACATGTACGACTGGATGACAGGGATCCTAGAGATCCCCACATGCTCAGATGGGAAAAGGTGATGACTCGCCATGGTGGGGGTCCTATCATTAGCTTTAGTGTCGAGTTCTTCAGCTGGTTGGGAGGCCAGTTACACATGGTTGAGGACTACCCGTAGGGTGGTACAGATTACAGAGAGGATCCTGACTTGGTGCTGCCCGAGGGTGCAACATGAAGAGACATAGGTGAGAACAAAAACCCTTGTACTTTTTAGTTTTGCATATTTATGATTTTTTTGATGCAGTACTGACAAGTATATAACATGTGTGCGCAGATGTGGGTCCCATACGGCCGGTAGGACTCTCTCTTCTGGCTAGGAGAGATAGAGGTGGGGGAGCAGTCATGCCCCCAGGTGCTCATGCTGCCATCGTGGAGATGGAGGAGGTGTACAGGAACTTGTCCCAGCTGACCGTAGATGTTCTTGAGCTAGTAATGGATGACCTGCCGAGACCTATGCAGAGGTTTGGGGTTGGAGCGTCTGTACGCTTCAACGCCTTATTCCGCAAGGTAGTGAGGACTGTGGATTGCTTCCTCACTCAACGACAGAGGGCTGTCCATCCTAGGGGTGTATGGGCCAGGAGTCAGGCCTGATGACATGATTATACTTGTACTGAGAGCTTAGAGGCCTCAGATTTTGTACTACTGAAAGCTACGAGGCTTCAGATTTTTGTAGAGACTCACTGCAGGCCATCGTGCTTCAGATTTTTGTACCTGCACTACTTTTGATGATATATATATACAGACATTCTCGGTGATTTATACATTATGTGTTTTTAAAATGATGAGTGATGTGATCTTGTTCATATGTTTGTTTTTATACAGTGCATTATTTACATGTCGTGAATGCTTTTACATATATTATGAATATTATGTGTGAGCGATGTACCAATCCAAAATGAAGTTGGCCATCGAGTCAGCAACTGTGTTTAACTCTCGTGGAATGGACAGGTATTGAATGGATTCAAATGACCTCTCCAGGAGACGTACTCGTCTGAAGAGACGGAGCAAGGTGGGATCACGGATAGCGTAGACTCGGTTAAGGTCCATGTGGATGACAATGTGGTTCGTACCCAGGGAAATAACACTGGTTGGGGTTCCAATTACTACCTGATACTCTGCGGCATTGTTGGTTGCAAACCCTAGGCAACTTCCTCCTGAGCTGATGAGCTCACCTGTTGGGGAATATAGTACCCAGGCTTGCCGAGGCAAGGTTACGGGTATGCCGGCTGGCGCCGTTCGCGAATCCATAGCACGTTGTCATCTGCACACACAGACATAACCTAGTATAAGAAGCGAAAACAAGATCTATAGACACTCGAAAAATAAATGCGTCACACCACACAAAAACACAAAAAACACACCATGTATAGTATATACAAGAAAGTCTATGCATGATAGGTTTAGGCATAGTATTTCTTCAGGTAAAGCCCATTGCGGGGTTCACCCAAAGAAATTCCGTAATAGTGTTCAATCTCGTAAGCTCCCTTTTCCAAAACATGTTTGACAATGTAAGGTCCATGCCACATGGACTCCAACTTTCCTGCTCCTTGTTTGTCGTGCTTCTGGTCATAATTGAGGACTAGGTCACCCTCGTTGAAGATACGAGGTTCAATTGACTTGTTGTATTGAGCTTTGATGCATTTCGTGTGTGCTTCATTAGCAAGAGCAACATCTCGACGGGACTCGTCAAGTTTTTCTAAGTGTAGGAGACGTTCTTCCTCGGCAGTAGTGTTAGGAAGAAGTTCGAAAGTGAGTAGTAGAGACGGAATTTCGCACTTTATAGGTAGGACAACCTCCAATCCATACACTAGTTGGAAAGGACTGAAACCTATGGCAGTTTTAATGGAGATTCTGTAGGCCCATAACGCTAAAAAGAGCATATTGTGCAAATTGGACTTATGCGTACCTACCATCCTTTGGACCATAGTTTTCAAGACTTTGTTAATGGCCTCGACCTGTCCATTGGACTGCGGGTAGTAGGGTGTTGAATTTTCATGGCGAAAACCCAACCTATCGCTCAGTTCATCAACCATATGGTTCTGAAAGCGAGAACCGTGATCGGTAACCATCGCCTGAGGAACTCCAAACCGCGCTATTACATGATTGAACATGAAGAGTGCGACAATTTTGCCATCGTTTTGGTATGTAGGCATAGCCTCGACCCATTTCGTGAAGTAATATACAGCTACAATAATGTAACTATGCCCCCCGGCCGAGGTAGGCTAACAATGCATAAAATCAATGCCCCATTTTGTGAAGGGGCCCACGCCAATAACCGGATGTAACGGGGTGGGATGGGTGATCTTCTTTGTATGGAAGTGTTGGCAAGGAGGACATTTTTTATGGCCTCAATACAATATTTGAAGATAGTAGGCCAATAATATCCTGCGCGCAAAATCTTCTCAGCTGTAGCCATCCCAGAGAGGTGATCGCCACATGCCCTAGCGTGATAGTCATTCAGAACGCATTCAGCCTCATCGTGGGTGAGACATCGTCGGAGAATTGAATCAACGTCACGGCGATACAAAGTATCACTAATGATTAGATAATACTTTGCATGGTGACGTATTCGACGACGGTCGTCGCGAGACAGTTGAGGGTTGAAGCGTTGGGTTTGAAGATATAATGAGACATCTGCATACCATGGATCAGTCGTACTGATGATAAACAACGTTTCATCAGGAAAAGAGTCATTGTGCTCAACTTCTGCATCAGGACAGGGAAGGTCACAGATAAGTTCATCAAACACCAGAGACTTTTTTGACTTGGCTTTCTTGAAAAGAAGATCAAATTCTTGTAGTATCACGATCCAGCGTGAGTACTTGCCCCCAAGTACCTGACGTGTCAGCACATGTGACATGGGGTTCGAGTCTGCGATGATGGTGGTGGTGCGGAGCAAGATGTAGTGCCGAAACTTTTGGACGGCGATGACCGCCGCGAAAGCGAGTTTTTCGACATGTGAATATCTAGTTTCAGTGTCAGTGAGACCCTTACTCGCATAGTATATTACATGTTCCTGTGTGTTTTGATCCTCCTATACCAAAACCATGGTGATAGTGGTAGCAGAAGCGGCGAGATATAAGATATAATCTCAATCATAATTGGGTGTTTGGAGCACGGGGGCATGCGTGATGGCATGTTTGATACTATCGAAGGATTTTTGAGCTTGGTCGTCCCAGACAAATGGGACGTCCTTCTTAAGCAGTTTCATATACCCCTGAGTCTTCTCCACGAAATTGGAAACAAAACGTCTTAAATAAGTCGGCTTCCCTTGGAGACTTTGAAGTTCCGTCACATCAGTCAGGGGTGGTAGGTTGATGATGGCCTCCACCTTTAAGGGATCGATGCGGATCCCATCCTTCGAGACAATAAACCCTAAGAGGCGTCCAGACTCAATGCAAAAGATACACTTATGAGGATTCGGGCGGATATTGTATCGTCTGCATCTAAGGAAGATGACCATTAGATGATCCATGTGGAACTCACGCTGCTTTGAATGAGCAGGGAGATCATCCAAGTAAGGTTCCACAAAGTCCTTAATGTCATGGAAGGCATACGACATGGCCCGTTGGAACATGGCGCCAGCATTTTTAAGGCCAAACAGGATTTTGCGGTATGAAAACGTTCCCCACGGGAAGATGAAATCCGTCTTGTGTTGGTCGACTGGGTTGATCTCAATTTGGTTGTAACCAGAAAAGCCATCTATGAATGAGAAGATGACGCTTCCAGCACAGTTGTCGATAATCTGGTCTATGAACGGGGTCGAGTAGTTGTCTTTTGGACAAGCCCAGTTAAGGTCCTGATAATCGACACAGACACGAATGGTGCCCTGCTTTTTGTTCACAAGGATGACATTTGAGACCCAATCCGTCAATGGGGCAAGACAAATGAAACTAGCCTTTAAGAGCTTTTCAATCTCTGCCTTGATTGCTGCAGTCTTCCGGGGGTGTATCGGTTTCAACTTTTGGCGAATAGGTTTGATGTCGGGATAGGTTTTTATTTCGTGAGAAACAATCGTGGGGTCTATCCCAGGCATCTCCTCATAGGACCAAGCAAATACGTCTCGAAATTGCTTGAATAAGGACGTGCCAGTAGCCATTTCTTCAGGGGAACACTTATGGCTAATGCGAATGTGTTCCACTATACCAGGTTTCACCGAAATGTCGACGGGGGTGGTAGGCTCAATGTTGGCCAAGTTGCCCTCAGTGTCTGAAAGACATGTAAGTATGGGAGAATGAGGGAACAGGTAGATATCCGGTGAGAAGATGGTACTAATGTTGTCCTCTATGTACTCCAAAGGCGGGAGAAAAGATGACCTATGGTGGAGGTCATCCCACAGACCATCATCAACGTTCATAACTTCCATGATGGACTCGTCCGAATGAAAAGTCTGAAATAAGAGATCAGGTAGAGATGATGTCCGTCGTAGAGAACAGGATGGGGAGGCCAAAGTTAAATGGTCCTCCGATGCTGATTGGATGGCCTCATAAATGCGTTTAGCGGGTGAAAGAGGCATGGTGTTTCCAATCAAGTGTGTTGTGGCTTCGTACGGTACAAGCCAAGTATCAACAAGGCGAGATGAAATCTCTGTGGAGATCATGTTCACCGAGGCAACATGATTAGGGGGGTCCAAAAGTGGGAAAACTCCCATGAGAGATGAATCTTTCAGTAGGCCAACCCCTATACTCTCATACTATTTTGACGTCTGTCCAATGGAAGGAATGTGGTCACCACGATGAGCAGTAGTGTCCGGTGTGCAAAAATCTAGTTGGTCGATAGTAACAATTTGTCCTTGATGGGGGAATTGTACTACGCAGAAGACTGAAGAGGCTACCACCTGCATGGCGTAAAACCAATTGTGACCAAGCAAGAGATTATAATCTATTGGGGCCGAGACCACTTCCACATTAACGGTTATGGTCTTTCCTCCCAACTCAACTGCAAGAGCTTGTATGAGCCCATGAGGTTGAAAGCCATGTCCGGTGAATGCTTTCAACGTGGTAGGAGAACGATTCAATTTGGGAGAGCCAATGGCTCTCCAACAGGCGATGGACATGACAGAAGTAGAGGCGCCTTCGTCTAAAAGGGTATGATGGACAATCTTCCCAGCAATGTTCGTAGCGACTTGGAATGCGAGCTGGAGGGAGAGCCTCATCTTGAAGTAGTCAAGTCGGAACATGATGGTATTCGAAGAATTGGGGTCAACTGCACCGATGGATGCAAGGAGAGTTTTGCGTTGATTAGGACAATTCTGCAAAACTTCGAGGGTAGACATGGGGCAAGGAGCTTGTGCCAAGTCCTCGACGATATTATAATTTTGCGCCACCCGAGCATTAGGATTGAAAACGGCTTTCTGGATTGTGCTCTTGGGTGGTCGCAATATCATTTTTAAGGATGGCTTCTCAATGGTGAGAGAAGCTGACGGTACAGTGACATCAGATATGGAGTTGGAAGCTTTTTCATTATTACTTCCAACAGGTTCTTTCGAAGGGACCGGGTCGTATGATCGTGAGCGAGTATTCAAATTGATCGTCTCGTTATGCACCATGAGAACATGCGCGGTATTGGATGGTTCCCCCTGGGCTGTGTTAAATTTTGAGCATCAATTCACAATACTCTTGGATCTTTACTGAGAGAATAACATATATAGTATATCAATGCATAACAATCACAATAAGCATGACAAGCATCACAAGAATCAAAAGCATGAGAGACAAGAGACACAGAGTTTCCGTGGGGAAAACCCTAAGGTGAAAAACCCCACAACTTCCTCAGAGATAGAGAGAGAAATGGCTCAACCAAAGTACAACCAAAATACACGTGAGATAGTCTCCTAGAGTAGATGATCCTCCTCCTCACTAGTGCGCCACTTTCTGAGTGAGAGAAGTGTGACTTTCTGAATGATCAAAATAGAGATCTCTCGATCTCTATTTATACTAACCTGTTTTCCCAGTTACATTATGGGGCCGACTTGTCTATTTAGATACATCCACAATATAATATATATTTCAAGGCCGACCCCACACATGGTGGTCTAATAACCCATCGACAAGTACATACACTTGCGACACTTGTCAATCCACATGATGACACTTCCTTATAGAGGAATAACACATCTCTAATAAGGGTACAATAAATATATATGAAATACATTCCAAAGTTATGTATACATCAACACTCCCTCTTAACTAGGAAGGTATTTCTCGACACAGATCTTCTAGACAAGTCTTCTTCTCGGGATCATCGTCATCATCATCGTCACTGTTGATGCTATCTCAACCAATCTCTGACTCTACTCGTCATAGGAAGTTCTACAGAGCCAGTCCTTTTTCATACTGGATGTAGGCCCACCACCTGCAGGTCTTCGTCATCACTGGCCATACTGTGGAAATCTCAGGACTTATTACATGCGTCACAAAACCTTAAAAGAGTCTCTTGACTAGCAAGAACCCTAAAGAGCATCTGAGGCCTTTTTCATCCTGTCTAGATCTCCAGGACTTATTACATGTGACCCCACCACAAAACCTCGAAAGAGAATCCCAGGACTGATTACGAGCACAAGGCTCAACCTATCGGATCTCCCAGGGCACAAATTACATGTGGTCACCACAAAACCTCAAAAGAGCATCCCAGGACTGATTATGAGCACAAGGCTCAACCTATCGGATCTCCCAGGGCACAAATTACATGTGGTCATGGCAAAATCTCGAAAGAGCATCCCAGGACTGATTACGAGCACACAGCTCAACCTATCGGATCTCCCAGGGCACAAATTACATGCCATAGGACAAAACCTCGAAAGAGCATCTGCCAGATATCCCAGGGCACAAATTACATGCCATAGGGAAAACCTCGAAAGACTATCTGCAGATCTCCCAGGGCACAAATTATATGTCCTCCCAAGCAAAACCTCAAAAGAGCATTTTCCAGATATCCCAAGGTACAAATTACATGCCATAGGAAAAACCTCGAAAGACTATCTGCAAATCTCCCAGAGCACAAATTACATGCTTATCTGCACAACCTGTTCCACGGCCACAGAGTATCAACCTGATACTCACCATGCATCATCCTGATGTACACATGATCATCCTAATCATCATCACTGCAACATCCTGCTGCATGTCATCTGGAGCAACATCCTGAAGCTCGTCATCCATGATCATCCTGATCATACAATGCATCTACCTGATGCATACCAAGTATTTACCTGATACATATCATCATACATGATCCACCTAATACAAATATAAATACATGATACATATCAACATATATGATCTACCCGATCATACAATGTATCCACCTGATACATATACAAATACATGGTCCAAACATCCAACATGATGCATATACAAAATACATACACATGATCCAACCGATCATATCCAGCATCAACATGATGCGTACATAGATATAAATGATCCAACTGATCATATCCAACATCCAACATGATGCATACATACATATACATACAAATGATCCAACTGATCATATCCAGCATCCAACATGATGCATACATACATATATAAATGATCCAACTGATCATACAAAGCATAAACCAAAACATCATCCTGATGCTCATCATCCAGCGCTTACATCCCTAGCCATGTGAAGGATCCTCCTTCCAACATGCTTGGAATGGCTTCAGCAAATGTGACCATCACTTCTTCCTCGAAGTGTCATCAATCTGAAGAACGCCAAGCCTCTCCTTGAAGTACTCGAACTTCACCTTGGCTAGTTGCTTCGTCAACACATATGCAATCTGCTCGTCCGTCGCAACATACAGGAGCTTCACAGCTCCTCTCTGCACCATATCCCTGATATAGTGATATTTGATCTCTATGTGTTTCGACCTGTCATGAAACACCGGGTTCTCAGATAGATTCACACAACTCTGGTTATCACAAAAGATACCAGTAGCATCCAATGGGAGATCAAATAACTTAGACAGTAGCTTCCATAGCCATACTGCCTCACAACTAGCTGAATAGGCTGCAACATACTCTGCCTCAGCTGTACTCAGTGCTACGCAAGACTGCTTCCTGCTAAACCAAGAGATCACACCTGATCCCATACTGAAGCAGCATCTAGATGTGCTCTTCCTATCTGCAGCACTGCCAGCCCAATCTGAATCAACATAACCCTGCAGGTTAAACTTTCGATTCGCTTCATACTTGAGCCCATAATCCACTGTACCCTTCAGGTACCTCAGAACATGCTTTACAACAACCAGGTGAACACTCCTCGGATCCGTTAGGAACTGGCTCAATGTGTTCACCGCAAAGAAAATATCTGGTCTCGTGTTCGTCAAGTACATCAAGGACCCAATCATATGATGATACATAGAGACATCAACCGGCTCAGATGAAACATCACATAGAAGCTTCAGATTCGATGCCATAGGTGTGGCCATGGCCTTGCAATCCATCATCCCTAATCTCTTCAGGATATCTAATGTGTACTTCCCTTGACCAAGGAAGATCCCACCTGTATTCTGCCACACCTCCATACCTAGGAAATAATGCATCATTCCCAAATCTTTCATATCGAACTCAACAGCAAGCTTCCTCTTAGTATCTGCAATCAATCTATCATCTCCTGTTACAAATAAGTCATCCACATACAGGAGTAGAATCACAGGATTCCCTTCCTCAACCTTGTAGTAAAGGTTGGAATCCGCTTTACTCTTGGTAAAGCCCAAACTAGACAGGAAACTGTCCATCCTACCATACCAAGTTCTGGGAGCTTGCTTCAAGACATACAAGGCTTTCTTCAATTTGCACACATATGACTCCCTGTCATGTATTTCGAAACCGAATGGCTGCTCCACATATACTTCATCTTCAACTACACCATTCAAGAAGGCAGTCTTGACATCCATCTGGTGTATTTTCCATTTCATTGCTGCAACCAGGGAAAGTACTGTTTTGATGGAAGTATACCTGGCTACAAGTGCAAAAGTTTCTTCATAATCTATTCCCTCTTTCTGAGAGAAGCCACGAGATACGAATCTTGCTTTGTATTTTTCGACACTGCCATCTACAGCATGCTTGAATTTTGTAGATCCATTTGGAAGTCACAACAGACTTCTCCTTAGGTCTTGGGACAACATCCCAAACATCATTTTTCATTATTGATTGGTATTCCTCAACCATGGCATCCTTCCATTCTTTCTTTTCCGCTGCTTCTTCATAACTGGAAGGTTCTTTGTTCATAATGTCACAGACTAAAGAAACATAGCTGGTATGTGATCTGGTTCTCTTCTTTTCTCTGTGTTCTTCTTCTAGAATGCCAAATATTTCTGCATCTTGAATGAGCTCTCTAGCCCATGCAGGTTTCCTCTTGTGAGATTTATCCTCACGGGGTGGATCTACAGGTTCTTGCGGATCTTCAAACTCACGAACAACTTCTGGAATTGCTTCTGTCATGGTAGTGTCTTGAAATCTAGTTCCCTTAGGTTCTTCATAAACTTCGATAGGTGCCTTCCTTGATTTGATGAATGCTGAGTTTTTATCAAATGTTACATCCCTACTGACATCAATATTCTTGAACCCTGGAAAGTATATTCTGTAAGCCTTCGAGCTTTCACTGTAACCCACAAAGATACCCTTCTTTCCTGAAGGATCTAGTTTAGTCATCTTTTCCTTTAGGACATGAGTGTATATTGGACAACCAAATAGTATGAGATGGCTGACTTCAGGTTTCTTACCAGAAAAGACCTCTTCTGGTGTCTTGTTGTCCAATATCTTGTGGGGTGTTCTGTTATGCACATATATAGTTTTTCTAGCTGCTTCTGCCCATAGATGCATAGGTATATCCTGGTCATGCAGCATTGCCCTTGCTGCTTCTATGATAGTTCTGTTCTTCCTTTCTGCAACTCCATTCTGTTGAGGATTATAAGGAGCAATCAACTCCCTCTTAATCCCTGAATCACTACAAAGCTTCTTGAAGTCACCTGAGGTGAATTCTCCACCATTGTCGAATCTGAATGTTTTGATCTTCTTGTCAGTTTGATTCTCCATCAAGGTTTTGAATTCCTTGAACTTATCAAACACCTCATCTTTTTTCTTCAAGAAATATACCCACGGCTTCCTGGAGAAGTCATCAATAAATGAGACATAGTAAACATACTCACTTAGAGAATTGGATGACATAGGACCAAATACATATGAGTGGATGATTTCCAGGATATCTTTTGCCTTGCTTTCACTGCTTGGGAAATCCTTCTTAATGTTCTTACCTTTTGCACATCCTTTGCAAACACCTTGATGTTTGGTCTTGATTTCAGGAAGAACCTCTACAGCCTTGCTTGCAATTGGAAGTTCCCTATAGTGCATATGAGCAAGTCTTCTATGGCAAAGTTCACTTGGCTCCATGGATTCATGCACCATGGCATGTTCAGGTTGTCCCTTCAATTTATACAAACCTCCCTCTTGCTCTCCAATCACTACTGCATCAGCTATGGTCTTTTCCTTTGGCCACATTAGGACTTGGCCATCCACAAATGCAACCCTCATACCTTTTGCATCCAATGCAGAGATGGAGAGTAAGTTCTTCTTGAGCCCATGTACATAAAGGACTTCTTTCATCTTCAAATATTTTCCAGAATCTAGGTTGTAGGAGGCTTCACCACTTCCTTTGATTGGGTATTGATAATCATCCCCAAGTTTCACTTTATGGGGTGATTCATGTTCAGACAGATTTACAAAAGATTCTTTAAACCCAATCATGTGTTTGGAAGCCCCACTGTCAATCAACCAATCATTACAACCATGGGAGATAGTACCTGTGAGAGTAGAAATTAGAACATACTCTTCTTCACTTGATGAGTCATCATCACTATCACTTTCTGCCCTATCCTTCTTCTTTGGGGGTTCATCATCTTCGGCAGCATGAGCATGATATCTTCTTTTGTTATTCTTCTTCTTGTTGTTGAATTTGTTGTTGTCTTTCTTCTTCTTGGGACAATTTGAAGCAAAGTATCCCTTCTCATTGCAATTGAAGCATCTGAGATCTTTCTTATCTTTATGATAATGGTGGTGTGAGAATTTCCTATTATGAGATGATTCCTTCTTGGACTTTCCTTTCCTGGCATGTGATGTGAGAGCTTGATCTTCATTTCCCATATTTTCTTCTCGAGCCACAAACCTAGCTTCTTCTTGAGAGCATTCTTCTCGCAATCTGTTGAAGGAGATCAACTTCTTCCTTGCACAAATTCCTTGAATAAAGGAATCCCATGACCTGGGTAGGCCATTTAGAGTGGTCATCACCACTTCACCATTCTCCACCATTTCATCCACTGCTTCTAGTTGTTCCTTGATCTGGGAGACCCTTGAAAAATAAGATTGAATGGTTTCTCCATTCTGAAACTTTACTCCTTTCAATTGGTTCCGCAGGGTCATCTTTCGATTTATGTTCTTCCCTTCAAATAGCTTGGTCAAGGAGTCAAGCATCTCCTTGGGTGTCTTTAGAGAAGACACATGGGGTATGAGATGGTCTTTGATAGAATCAGCAATGATTCTCTTTGCCTTGACCAAGTTCTTCTTATGCAATACCTTAGCCTCTCATCCTCTGGGATAGGGATGTCTTCTTTTACATATGAGTCCAACTCATTCTCTTCCAGGATTAACCCAATCCTATACTTCCAAGCTCGGAAGTTATTAGCTCCTTCAAGCTTATCCTCAAGCTTGGTGTGGTGAGACATCTTAAAGAGTACTTCAAATGGAAATAGAAAAGATCTAGGTCTTACCACTTGAAATGCTGAAAACTAGATCTGGTCCCGGATTAGGGTTTGTCAAAAAAACCCTAAAAATTCAAAATGTGAATTTCAACTTTCTGAAAGGATAGAAAGATGTGCCTTGATGAGATGATCAGCCTGGTGTATTCAGAATTTGAGATCAGCAAAGATTTACCCTTCAGATTTGCCTTTTTGTCCTCCCGGGTTCACTAGGGAGAGCCTTGAATTAGGGTTTGAGTTTTCCGGAGATCTACCCAGCCAAAAATTTCGATCCAAAGCTCTAAACTTCGATTTTTGTAAGGAGCTTCCAGCTATGTCTTCAGATTTCAGAAATTCCTATTTTTATGGAAACCCTAATTTTTAGGGCCAAATCTAAAAATGCTCAGAATTGAATTCTGATTGGACAGATAGATTCTCCTTGATGAGTAGAGTCAATCTACTATACTGATTTTCCAAAAAATGTGGAGAGAAACCCAATAAACAAGAAACTCAAGTTTCTGTCACTGCAAAATGTCTTCTTCTCAGGTTAGCTCTGATACCATGTTAAATTTTGAGCATTAATTCACAATACTCTTGGATCTTTACTGAGAGAATAACATATACAGTATATCAATGCATAACAATCACAATAAGCATCACAAGCATCACAAGAATCAAAATCATGAGAGATAAGAGACACAGAGTTTCCGTGGGGAAAACCCTAAGGTGAAAAACCCCACAACTTCCTTAGAGATAGAGAGAGCAATGGCTCAACCAAAGTACAACCAAAATACACTTGAGATAGTCTCCTAGAGCAAATGATCCTCCTCCTCACTAGTGCGCCACTTTCTGAGTGAGAGAAGTGTGACTTTCTGAATGATCAAAATAGAGATCTCTCGATCTCTATTTATACTAACATGTTTTCCCAGTTACATTATGGGGCCGACTTGTCTATCTAGATACATCCACAATATAATATATATTTCAGGGCCGACCCCACACATGGTGGTCTAATAACCCATCGGCAAGTACACACACTTGCGACACTTGTCAATCCACATGACGACACTTCCTTATAGAGGAATAACACATCTCTAATAAGGGTACAATAAATATATATTAAATACATAGATGAAATACATTCTGAAGTTACATATACATCAACAGGCTGGGGGGGTTTGAGCAATCATTTGCTGATTCTTAGTGGGAAACAGATCGTTGAGGACTGCGGGAGTCGGTTTACCTCTAAGAAACTTTTGGACTTCGTCTCTATGAGGACACTTTTTAGAGAAGTGATCATCTCCGCACAGTAAACAAGGATACTTTAGTTTCCATTTCTGTTTGGTGTCATCAGGAGTGCTTTTTTGTTCCTGCTGGGTGGGAGACTTCTTAGGTTTCCCTTTGTTCTTTTTCTTACCGCCAGACTTTTGAGATGAAGCTGATTGGACAGAATTCACCTCTTCAGTTACAGCAGGAACGGTTGATTTGGTGGTGCTGTGCCCGGCCTGAGTTGGTAATGGGGAGGAACCATGAAGGCTCGACGATCCAACAGGCTGGGTGGTAAGGGGTCCACCACCATAAGGTGGTCCATTCCAATAAGTTGGGGGTCCACCTCCACCACCAGGAGGAGGTGGAGGTCTACCGCCACCGCTGGGAGGAGGTGGAGGTCCATAACCATAATAAGGTGGCCCGCCACCGTGCCGCCACCGCCTCCACCTGGAGGGGGTGGTGGACCACCTCCACTGCCAGAAGGATGGGGGATCCCACCACCACCTCCGCCACTGGAAGGATGAGGGTCTCCACCGCCACCACTGCCGCCATAATAATTAGATCCGCCACCGCCTCTGCGTAGAGGGGGTGGTGGACCACTTCCACCACCAGAAGGAAAATGTCCTCCCCCACCATAATAGGGTGGTCCTCCGCCGCCTCCTCCCGGGGGGGTGGACCATTCCCGCCACCGCCGGAAGGGTGGGGGTCGTTGTTGGTAAAATGAGGTGGACCTCCGCCGGAAGGTAGAGGTACGCCTCCTCCAAATTTGGGCGGGGGTCCGCCGCCTCTAGCGGGAGGTGGGGGTGGACCGATTGGGGGTGGTGGTGCTTGAGGGAGAGTTGGTGGGGGTCCATGTTGTAAAACGGGTTGTTGCTCCCATAGAGTGTAGGGATTTCCGGGATAAGGTATCCTGTATGGTGCATTTTCGAGATTAGATCACTAGTACAAAATGAGAGATAAGTGACTAGGCAACTAAAAAAGTTAGTCACCGCTGTTTTTTCAAGGGATAAACGACTAAAATTGAGCAATTTTAACTAAGCCAACTAAAAACGACTAAGATAAACGACTAATTTAGTCACGGGATAAAATATATGACTAGATAACAAGTGACTAAAATAAAAATGATTAACATAAATGACTAATTTAGTCACGGGAATATAAATATGACTAGATATCAATGATTAATGTGAATTAGTCATTTTTAGTTAATGTGTCACACTGACAATGTAAAATTACAATTTTGATAATGAATTTCTACAATATTTTACTAAATTTTAACAATTTAGATGGATTTAGAGATCTTACTATGTGGGTCATGATCCATGTGTGTGGTCCCAAACCACCATATTGGCCCTCCATAGGGATATTTTCCCTGGAAGTGAGATGTGGTGCTCATTTTGAAGTTTAGAACACTAGTTATGGTTTCTATAAACAACACAGGAAAATTATCTAAAATTCTAGTATGCTCAACCCAGGTCTTGTAATTGACATTGTCCAAGAATTCTAGCAATTCATGACTTGGCACTTTCATATTTATGAGGGGGATTTACCCAAACCGGTGTGGCCTTAATGAATTCACTATGAGGGTGGCCTTGAAGAATTCATAATAAGCACCTTCTCAATAAACTATGTTAGCCACATTAAGAATATGAATGAAACTAGTCCTCTTTTAAATACATACGTTTATAGTGCAGAACATTGATGCCAGCCAACAAAATACCTTCTTAACCTATTTTTTTTATTCATTGCTGATAAAAAAGCATACAGTCCTCAGTGCTAAAAAGCAGAGAAAAAAGCATATAGCTCCTTCTTAACCTATTTATCAACACAAGAGATCAATAATTAAGATAACTAAGAAAAAATAGTTAATAATCAACTACTCATCTATGCTTCAATGTCCCTTACAACGTACATTTCCTTTTATTGAGCACTGATAATTAATATACACAATTTTGAAATTTCCATTTGATGGGTGGATGGGATGTGAATTTCTAGGCATGGTCATGATGGCATTTCATAATTCCTCATACGAATCCAACACCCATAGTTAATAATGTTTCGAAGTACTTTTAGACTTAGTGTCCCAAGAAAAAATGGTTCTTATATATTTTGTGATACAAGGACCTCCTTGAAGGCATTATGCCCTAATGTGAAAAGTCCACGTTTTAGAACTTGGAGTAGTCATGTTTTACAACTTGGAGCTAACATTATCATGGTGGTGTGGAAACATGTGAGATTACAACACGATCCTAAAGTAATTCTCCCTTGTTCCTTGCACATATTGTGAATTACCCTTTCCTTTCATCGTTGACCAAACATGATGTATGGTTTTCTTTCATTTGATATTTATATCCATGGGCGTTCTTAGAACCATGCAAAGCATAAATTTATATACCATCACATCCGGTTCAATGTAATTATCATTTCCATATCTTAATATTTCACCATTTTTACTTTCGTAATATTATCCCTTAGACAAATCCCCCAAGTTGCATCATGTGCGTCATCATAGTGTGGTTGAGTTGAGTCTTGGATATTTGTTGCCTTTCCCTCTGAGCATCACCATGTCGTGAAGATGGTTTCATTGTTTTCAGCTCATCGTATTGATTGCATTCATATTTTGTTTGAACAAAACCATCGTCCTTTGTCCCTTTCGACAGTCTATTAAAGTTTCGACAAGTTCATGTATTTTGTGTCATGTTAGCTAAAAATTGTCAATTTCACAACCTCCACTAATTCTCCATATGCATTCATTCGTCATGGTTCTCCTCACACTTGAGTTTAGAAAGTTCTAAAGTACCTCGGGTCCCTCCCATGCGAAAAATCGCCAATATCTTCCATTTTGAAAAGAAAAATAAATCCTCCATTTTTATGTCCCCGACGTTTAGTTTTCCGTCGGGGACATTAGTCGGTGTCTGTGGATGGAACGATCTTCTTTTGCAAAGGTTTTGACAAAGGGTGTAATATTGGAGATTAAAAAAAAAATTAAAGTCGATTTTTCTGAATTGTTATTGGTTGATTTTGTGGTGACGTTGACCTAGGGTTGTGTGCCCCAGGCCTCGACGGAGGGGTTTCATCACCCATAGTAAATGAGGTTGGTGGGTTGGTGTACTTCCACTTTTGTCTGGTTTAATGTGCGAGTGTTGTTGCGGTATGGCGGAGTTATGGTTGCTTTGGAAAAACCACTCCTTCTCGAATCTTCCTGGAATTTTCCCACATTTTGCCTCCATTCTTGCCGGTGTAGGTCTTCATAAACATGAAGTGAAGCTTTGGATGTGAGCCAGGTATTCGTTTTTACAATACTCTCTCAATGCCCTAGTGCAGGGTAATTGTTTGCATCTGGTTGAATCCTTCTATGCATATCTAGATACATTTAGAATATATTTAAGGTATTATCAAATCCTTCTATGCAGATCTAGATATAGTTAGAATATATTTAAGGTATTTATCAAATCCGTCCACAAATGAAGAACCTGTTCAATGAAACAAGGAGTTTGTTAGTAGTTGTGGAGTGGGTTTTTTTTTCCAGGGTATTTTCAGTTGGATAATCGTTCAAATTTTGGGTTTTTTTCCAAGGTCTTTTTAGTTGGATAATCATTCAAATTGTAAAGGAGTACCTTCTTGCATTACAGAACATGAGCTTGCATCCAATGTACTATCTAATCCTCAGCAGTAGTAGGCTAAATACAACTCATTGGAAGAAGTAGAAAGCAGGATGCGTCTTATAGCAAAGGACCAACATGGCTATCATTTTCTACATAAGAAGTTTGAGGAGGGTAGTCTTGAGGATGTGTAGAAGTTTTTTGTGGAAATGAGTGATCACATTATTGAACTCACGACTGATGCATTTGGGAATTATTAGGAGGAGGAACTCCCGGTGTTACTCATCACCTCTGCAAATTTGCTCATGGACATGGTGATGGCTTACAAGTTCTGGGTAACTTTCAGACTTACTTCCCCTTACTTTATAATGATTTAAGCATTTCAGTTTGAACATTATAGTTCTACTTAAGGATTCCTTGCTATAATGAAATGTTAACATTATTCCTCTATTTGATTGAACTCAACATAGTGCATCAACCAGGTTTTTGCGTTGTAATATGGAAAGTGGTTGCATGCTTGTTGTGGCCATGAAAAAGGTGTGGCCTCGTGACAATAGCGAAATGTAGACAAAACATTTGGTTCCTTATTGTTATTCTTAGAACCGTTTTTAAATTCATTAACAATCGGTTGTCATTTTCTAACTTGATTTCATACTTGCAGTGGTTTCAAACATAGACATGATGATAAGTAACAACTACACACCAAAAAATAAAATAATATGACTAATGGATATCATCCACAAGTCAAAGGAAGCATACAAGGTAAGTCACTAGAGCTAATAGTGATATTAGTATTGAAGTGAGAGATGATGTTATTACATCAACTTTTACCAAAGATGTTTGTTGCCTCATCATATCACCGCAACTCCCATATGTCCATTAAGATTGCCTAGTCACAAATTGTAATCCCTAAAATCAAACGTCCTCATGCCCATCCCAACTAATCATGATTATATATATATTTGACACTATGAAAGCTATTGGTAAATCATTAGAAGGAAAAAACATGTGTATTTATATAATTGGAAAATTTTGAAGAGTACTAAATGGTGGAATTCTAAACTATGCAATCTATACATATCTAATGACAAATTTTGATTCTTGAAAACACATCACCACGTTACCATCCCAATTTTTGTTGTTGATGTACTCTAAATTGCAAAAAAAATTGTTGGACATTCTTCTCCATTTGATCCTCTAATATCCAATGGTAGCTCACAATTCCTAGGAGTGGTAGAATAGAGCTCGCATGAGTCTCAATCACAAAGAGGATATTTGATGAAATAAGAGCATCATAAATTATCCCTAAGGGATCCAAATACTTTTTCATGTTGGACATGTGTTATTGTAGTTTCCATTGTCAAATTTTAGATTCTCAAGGCATATTTTAGCTATTGGTGACTTTTTTCATCTTTCAAGGACACCCAAGATGCTATATCTATAAGAAAATTTTGAGATAGAAGGATTTCATGAATATAACCACAATGTCAGAGTTGAGGGAATGTATATATACTCAACAGCTTTATTAACATATATTCATGGGAGAATTAACTCCACACCACCAAATTTCATCATATTGATATGTTCATCAAGTGCATGGGAAGAGCGGCCATTGCTTTCTGCCAACATATTCAAGCTATGTAATCTTCTCTTGGAGCTCAAAGATGAGCTAATCCTTTTCCTTGATTTTGTGCCTCAACTCACCATTCTTTGCCTTGAGCTTTGAGACATGAGAGTAATGGTGTTCAAGATGATCTACCTAGGCGAGTCTAGTTGGCCATATTGATATATCGAGCGGGGCAACAATATCTCATTTGAATCATATAAGATATTGAAAAATAATGACACTGACATGACCATCATATTCTTTTTATGATGCTTGAGAGTGTTGATATTCTTATTCTTTCTAAATGAATTAGTGACAACCTACTCAACAAAAACACATCAAAACAAAAACCCATAAATTAAAAAAAAAATAAAAAAAAACCCAAAAATGAAAACATTCACATAAGCCTCAAATTGAACAAATCTGTAGAACTACATATAGAAGCTCTAACAATAAACTTTGACTCATTGAAAGCCCCAACCTCAATGTGAAGGGATGGATATCTGGATACTTACAAAATAATTGTCATTAATTATGTATATATATATTTCTTCTTGGAGACCATGTAATGGAAGCAACGCCCAACATTGTCCTTGAAATATATGTAGGGAGCCTTTGGCACTAAGCATCATGTTGATATAGTTTCTATTTTCCTTCAATAAGAGAGAGAAGAGCTTGGGTAAAGAAACGTGAGAGGCCCATATTTGAAAGAAAGTGTTGCCAACATGTATATTTGTGTGGTGAAGATGAATAATGATGGTTGGATTGCACTGATTGTTTGACTTTAAGGTGAATGAATTTGCCAAAAGTTGTAACTATAGAATTTTATAAAGCTCAAAGAGCTTGGACATTGTTTGTGTGTTAAAATCCCCTCAAAGAGCTTGGACATTGTTTGTGTGTTAAAAACCCCGCAAGGAAATTATATTATTCATCTATGTTTTTTTGTATGTTTTTTTGTCCTTTCACTTTGGGGAAGAAAAAAAATTAATGATTTTAGTTTGGTGTTATTGTATTGTTCACTGGTTTTGTTACATGTTAACAATGATATACAAATTAATAGTTATTATATGTAGACATAAATCAATATTAATTTTAGATTTATTAAATATTGAGGGAGATTAAAAGGAAATAAATCGACAATAGAGGGGAAAAAATCGACAATCGACAACACAGGGGAAAATATTTTGGCTGGCAACAGAGGGGAAAAATCGACAATCGCAGCGTTGAGGTTTTCATGTACATGATTCAAAATCGATTGAATTGGTGACTGCAAGCCGAATCCAGGTACCCTTTTGCTTGTTCCTCCGTTTCGGCTATGCCCATGATCAGAATTTCGCATCCGTATCCATTTTTCTGTCTAGGGTAAATTTCTGTTATCCTTCAACAACAAGCAGCTGGATGCCATCTTTGTGAACAACAAATATTTTGAAGATAAAATCCCAGATACTGTGGGGAACTCACTGGTCTCTGTGGTGAGCTTTGCCAATAACAAGCTGACTGGAAGCATTCCTAGCAGCATTGGCAACATGGCCCAGAGCTTAAACGAGGTGCTGTTTCTCAACAATGCACTGTGTGGATGTTTACCAGAGGAAACAGGGATGTTGGATCAGCTCACTGTGTTGGATGTGAGTTTTAATCTCTTGGGAGGTCAGGTTCCAATATCTCTTGGCTGTCTTGGTAACATTGAACAGCTTATTCTGGCTCGCAACGAATTCTATGGATTCATTCCTGATGTGATTTGCTCTATAAGGAGCCTTTAGAACCTTTCTGTTTCTTACAATTATTTCACAGCTGAGGGTAGAAGCTGCCCCTCACTTCCAACAAGGGGAGTGCCATTTGATGATTCACAGAATTGCATTCCAAGTCGTCCTCTTCAGAGATCACAGCAGGATTGTGCTGCGTTTAGTGCCAAACCCAAGACTTGTACTGAAATGACTTCTCCTCATGTGCAATGTGGTCAGCTACCACCTAGTATTTCACCACCACCACCACTCATTCCCTTGAGATACCCATCTCCTCCGCCTCCACAGCACAAATCCCCACCACCACCCATTCCCATGAGATACCATCTCCTCCACCACCTCCTCCACTTGAAGTACCTGCAGTCAGATATGCATCCCCACCACCTCTTGCTCCTCTTGCAGTACCTGCAATCAGATATGCATCCCCACCACCTCCTCCAACCAATCTATTCCCTCCACCATCCCCACCACCTCCCCGAACCAATCTATTCCCTCCACCAACCCAAAACTGTAATCCTCCTCTTTCTCCACCCATCCATTAACTGTTGAACACTGCAGATTGTTTGTTCTGAAGTCCATATACAGAAAATAATTGTGTTATTGGCAACCAAATAGTTTGAAGTTTAAACAGGGGCTTCAATGCAGCATTTTCATGGACAAGTCGGCGTATTGCTTTCAGTCAACGATTTGATTTCAATATATTTAACTAAGAAAGATCCTGATAGCTTCTCCGCTACCCACTTTGTATGTCTAGTCAACTAAATAGTGATAACCATCCTATTCATTTTGCAAAGTTGATCTTACGTTTTGTTCATATATTTTTGTGTGGCTGGACTTCATAAAAATGAAAACGTTGGATTCTGTTGATGCTTTTGGTGGACTTCATAAAAATGAAAATGCCGGATTTTGGTGATGCTTCTGGTGTCGAACTGTAATGGTTTTCTGGGACTTTTAGTCATGTTATTGTTGATGAAACTGAATCCAATCGTGTTTTTTGGCGCTGAACTGTAATAGTATGCAGCTTTTTAGCTTCAGTTTGAACTGGGATAATATATTAATGCATTTGATAAATTGAAATTCAATCTGAATTTGCAAGTGGCCGCAGTGACCATGAATGCTATTCATCTACTTCACCTAAGTGAAATTAATTATCTGAAAATCGATGTCAGAGATTGGGAGTTGATGGCAGTGTGGCCGTCGGCAAAAATTGGAGCATAGAAATTCCAAAGTATTTTGCCTTTGAACGTTGAATTAATCGAATGACCCAAATTGTATTAATCGAGGTAGGGAAATATAATTTGGTTTATTGAGCGAAAACTATGGCGAAACCTGGTTTGGGCAAACTGGGAAAACAATTTCGCATACTGTATAATCTAGGGTTCGCTGTTCTGCTGTTTATCTTTCTTTCTGACCGCAAAAACGTTGTGAAACCCCTCTTTTTCTCGGCGGGGATTCTTCAAAAACCTCTTCTAGATGGAGCTTAAATGGGTTTGAATCCAGCAGTGGCCCAAAAGCATCACACAAATGGATGTTTAATAGAGATCATTCAGTTTCAGATATAGACCACATGTTGTCGAGAATTCTTATTCAAAGCCCATCAGAACCAAGGCTTAATTTGTCAGGAAATTGACTAAAAGCCCATCAGATAAACAACACCATTCTGTGACAGAAAACTCATCAGAAACAGGCCTTGTGGCGCCCAGTAGTTTGGAAACTCTTCAGTCTGATTCTCTGTGTGCGGGATTGACAGAACATATAGGATATGGAAGCCAGTGTGAATTTATCAAAGTCCACAAGCAGTGCACATCTGGGGGATTTTTTGAGTACATATCATTTTTCTACTGCACATATGAGAAATGGCCCATTTTTGGTTATGTTATCCTAGCTCTCTGGCCCGTTGCTTTATTCTATATGTTGGGTAACACCGCGGCAGATTACTTTTGCTGTTCTTTAGAGAAGTTGTCAAAGCTTTTAAAGTTACCGCCGACAGTGACCGGAGTGACTCTTCTTCCTCTTGGAAATGGAGCACCTGATGTGTTTGCAAGTATTGCTGCTTTTATGGGGGCTGATGCTGGTGAGGTGGGACTCAATAGTGTTTTAGGAGGTGTAGTTTTTATTACCTCTGTAGTGGCTGGATTGGTTGCTCTATTCATTGCGGGTTCATGTGTACAGATTGATCGCAGATGCTTTATACGGGATGTCTCTTTCTTCCTATTGACTGTGAAAGGTGTAGGTTCAGCTTCATTCCAGCTAGAGTCGGGAACTTCTTTATAGATGAACAATATATTATATGTACCAGATTTAAAGAAGAACCTTGTTTCCATTTCAGCTTTGGAAGACAAGGCTTATCAGGTTGCATTCATGAATGGAAAAGCTCTTATATGGCCTAAAGGATTGAGTAGCAAAGCTGCTAACTTCAAACATAAACTCCAATAGGGAAAATTGGAGTTGACCAAAGGTATGAAGTGATCGTCTGCAACTTTGGTGTTCATCTATGCAATAAAATCATCCAAACTGTGATACCATCAAATAACCCCAGCTACTGTGTTTGCTTCTAGCTTTCGTTTGATCTGTAAATGATGAATAAAGAACATGTATGGATTCTAGTTGGTTGATGGATTGAATAGGGCTTGTTTGGCACAAAGGGGCATATGACCTCTATTCAACAAAGATATTCTCAATTGGACCTGGGCAGGATGGAATAAACTTTTGTTTGTTGAGTGAAGGGTATGGAATCATTCCAACAATGGAGCATTCCGCATGCATGGTGGACCTACTTGGTCATGCTGGGAAGCTTTATGAGGTTGTGGAATTCATAAATAGATGCCAGTTGAGACTAATGCTTTGATATGGCAGGCACTGCTCAGTGCTTGTAGAATACATGACAATACTGAACTAGGGAAGCATGTGACAGACCAAATTATTGATTAATTAGAACCAGAAAATGATTCATCGTATGTCCTCCTCTCGAATATTTATGCTGCAGCAGGAAGATGGAATGATGTGGCAAATGTTAGAAAACAGATGGGTGAAAATGAAACTTTTTTGGTCTGCCCCTAATTGCAACTGTATTAGAAATTCATTCATTGATGTTTGTGAATATAACCATTCCCTACATTAAACCACCAAGGAGAATAATTATTTAATTACTCACTCTGTAACCAACCTCTTTTAACCTGCTATCCTCCTCATCCAGTGCAGATTAGCTATAAGTTAAAACTTGGCTTCTCAGATGGTCTATGAGTATTGAGTAGAGTGTGACAAACAAGAGGATTGAAAGAATATCTTTGGTATTGCAAGTTTGCTAGGTGGTTTTTTGATTTGCTACTGGTCAATGGTTCCATGATATCGTTTATAGACCTCTGGCAATTGGTTTTTATTTTTATTTTTGAGATGGTAAATTTAAGGGATCAATTGAAACTCCATGCTTACTAGGTACCCATGTTCTTACTGTGGCTTGGGAGGTTTGCACTGGCCTTATATTGGCAATTTGCAGGTTTCTTATGATATGTTATTCAGTTAATTTCTCATCCTTTCCTTGGAATGTGAGATGTAATCTGCCTTTTGGAGGCTCCGTAGAAGAAGCATGTAGCATACACTTTCATAGGTATTCAGATGACTTGGCTAGTCAAGCTTGTGCAAATATCATGTTGCTTGGGAAGTACATTGTTCATTCTTATTGTGGGGTTCAACCGAAAATTCTTTCCCTTCTTGCTTGGTTATGAAAGGGAAGGCGTATGATGCCCTGTTTTTTGTAATGCACTATTTATTCTTTAGTTTAATAAAGGACTGAGTTTTCTTACAAAATAGCATGCTTTATATAATCCTTTTTGCCTTTACCTGACAGGACTAACATTTCCAGTTATGGTACCTTTATTTCGGCTGCCTTTCAACTTCTACAAAATTGTTCTTGGGCATGTACTATATTCCATATTTTGGTTAAATTTTATGAGGGTAACCGGCGCAGAAGATAACATAGCATTTTTAGATGGTGCCTTTGTAATCTATAGTTATACTTTTTATTATTTTCAAAAGCTTTTCCTCAGGCTGTTTTATTTTAGATAAGTATACCAGAAAATAAACCATGGAGGACAGGCTTCTCTGCAATATGATTAATATGTTTATAAATTTTTTATTATAAACAATTAGGTTGGCATTATTGCTTTATTTAGCAAGAAGGTATGATTTTTATGACCATCTAAATATGCCTTCTGCTATGCAGTGAACGTGGTTACTTCAATGGATTACCCTTTTATCTTGTCATTAAACACTTTGTCATTCAAGTTGGGGATCCAAAGTTACCAGGAACCAGGGAAGACTGGACTGTTGGTGGTCAGCTCAATGTTCAACTTGAGTTCAGGTTTGTATTGTCAGAACTTTTTAAATTAATTGCAGAATTTGGTCTCACATTATATTGTCTTTTATTATGTCATGTAGTAAGTTGGGCATGGGAAATTTTGTCGCCCATTTGTCATAACTTGTTACATAAAAGCACTACAAACCAGGATGTAAGTGTGTATATCTCAACATGAAATGTCTTAATGGTGTACTTAACTGCTGATTTGCATATTATTTTGGTTGTTTCTGTCTATTAGATGTAATCTGGATAGTTATAACTTATGTAGCTAAGATAGCTAATCCTATAAAATCTAATAAGGCTATTCGTTTTCTATGTCAACTGGAGGCCAGTATGATACTCGTTATCTAGTAAGGCATCACAGTTCTTGTTTATTAACAAATTAAGCTTCCTATCTGAGTCTCACAAGAGGTGGCTTTGTTGGCTATGAGTTTTTAGTCATAAGTGGATTGAGCTGAGAAATTATTCATTTTGTGCAATCTTGTTATTTTATGGTTTTCATTGAATTTTATTTAGCTATTAGTTGTATAGCATTTGCTTCTTTTGAGATAGCTAATGATTTTATTTGTTTGGCTTGGGATTTTAATCAGTCCAAAGCATGAAGCATTTATGCTGGGCACCTCCAAGTCAGAGGATCAGGGAGATGGATTTGAGCTTTTCATAACAACAACACCCATTCCAGATTTAAACGATAAGCTTAATGTCTTTGGGCGTGTTATAAAAGGTCAAGATGTAGTTCAGGTACTGTCTCATTCACTGAGTTATCTTCAGAGATTTCTAAGAATAGTTTATACACTATGGATCATATGGCTGAAAAACAAAAAAGCGTTCTCTCATATTCAATTTATAAATGCTCCTGAGATATAAGCCAATATAGATGCTTGTAGTTTAAAGATTGAAAACTTTCTGATCACAGATCTCGATTGATGACAGAGTTGAGTTACTAAACAGACAACACACTTAATAGACCTGAGAGTTGCTGCCTATTTGTGTGGAATGTAATCAGTTAGCTTCATTGATCTCCACATATATCAAATATTATTTTGCCTCTAGATATAAAATCAAGTGCTGTTCTATCTTACACATTCTTTTGGAAACAGTATATTAGATTATTTTTTCTATTTTACATCTTTGTTATTTTTCCTTAGATGACAAAACAGTGGATTTCAAATTGCATGCCACATTATTTTAGGTATACATCCATTTATGCAGATTTGTAATTCATGCACTGATTGGGCATGCTTCCTTTGAATTTTGGAGGTGCCCTTTGATTCTAGTTGATAATAGTGGGCATCTGCTTGGTCCATTCGGGCAGATGGTTTTTCTGCATGGCCTGTGAAATTGGCATTGAATTACAACTTTGTTTGTGAGCAATACTTTATTTTATTGAGTAGGCTTACGTTTTGAACCAAGAGAACGAAGCTTGGACCTAAGGATGGTGCTCATATGGGGAGATCTCAACCATTGATTTTGGAAAATGTTACAAAGCATTTATAACATGGTATCTAGGACCATGTTAGGATACTCTTTAGCAGATTTCCTCTAGGGATTGCATTGAAAGTTTAAATTAAACAATTTCCAGACTTGTTTCTGGCATTTGTGACAGTGATTGACACCACCTTGGAAACTGTAATGATCTGGGCCTTAAGATATATGGGTGGAAAGCTCTTTCCAAGCCCTTTCCATCGGCGTAGAACAAACAGCCTCATTCTTCAGGGCATTAGAGCATTGGGGTCATCTTTCTGTCCGTCCTACCACTTTATGGAAGTTATTTTCATCACTTGTGTGTCATCTATTTCATGTTTGGAGGAGTTTGTGACCATGTTTGGGGGATCATTGCATGTGGAGCTGGGGCTTGTTAAAGTTGTTCCATCATTTTTGGATATTTGCAATTTTGGTCATGCATGATGAATTTAGTACATAGTATGTAATGTGCAGTCTTATTAAGGAATAAAATAGCAAATAAACTGAGCCTATATACACAAATACTCTTTTCTTCGTGAACAATAGAAGTGATAATGTTGATATACACCAAATTTTGTCAAAACTCACATG
This sequence comes from Larix kaempferi, assembly GCA_027924585.1. NCBI lineage: Eukaryota > Viridiplantae > Streptophyta > Pinopsida > Pinales > Pinaceae > Larix > Larix kaempferi. The sequence goes on along the minus strand of BSBM01000093.1, from coordinate 20,426,246 downwards.
GAAAGAGGATAAAGGGACCCAAGATGCAAAGGGTACACAACAAAAATCAGTGCATGCTTTGCCCTTCATATTATAAAGGCATAGATAGAAAGTTTAGAGCCCATTTCCTATATTCCAAAGAGTGGAGTTTAAATTCTGCTCTAAGGATCTAAAAAAAGTGCATAATGCCAGTAAGTCATCTTACCAGTGGAGGCCAGATTTCTTCATATTTCCAAGTTATAAGCATTGCAGTGATTCCCACTAATTTTATTTTCCCCTTTGTAACACTCTGAATAGAAAGGTATCTATCAATGATGTTCACGGTGAGATACAATGTCTCTTGCATCACGTCAAATTTCAGATGCACCTGCAAAGTTTAAGAATTCAAAGTCAAGCTTAAGAAATAGCCCAAATAAAACCTCTTTTAGATCTAAGCATTACATCACATAGAACTAGCATAGGAACAGATTTGTACCTCTATCAGCCAATCAATGAGGATCGCCCTCATCTTCTCATTGATTCCAATCTGCCCTGTTATATAATCTGGAGGTACGCAGCTCATGTTCTGGACATACAGGGCTACCAATTTTAAAAATAAAATAAAATTTACCTTTCAGATTCACAAAATACTGGAATTATTGACAGAGAGACATACCTCAATCTTCCGGTAGAACTTGTATATATCTTCAACATTTTCAACAACTGCCAATTGATTTTCAAGGTCTCCATCATCAATGCTAGGGATAACTTTTGGTAGCTTCATTATCCACAATCTGATTCAAGGAAAAGGAGGCAATATTTTTTATTCTCTATATATTTTACCACCTCACTCTTTTCTATATGATGGGTGGAATGTCCACTCAAATCGTTGGGACATTTCTAAACTCCAACACAGGGATTTTCATTCATTAGACACCCCTTTTACACTTGTCCTTTCATTCCTAATCCATCCCACTAAGTTTTGGACAAACTACATTTGCCAGACTTGCCAAGAATCAACAAGTTTGCAAAAACTTGTCTAGTATGTGGTTGAAACTTGTTGGGGATATTTAGGAGATGTTTTAAACAAGTTATGGTTTACGCCATTTGTAGTTTGAAACTACAGATTTGAAACTAGGAATAGTGTGTTCAACTTTTCAGGCATCTGTGTGTTTGCAAGGAATCAAGTTCCAACTATCTTAGTGGAGCAGTGAGCTCCTTAAAGTAAATATGCACAATGTCCATGTAGAAAATTTAAATGACATCATTTAGCATCATGTGTCTCCATCGCTCGTTCCTATCAGTGATACATTTGGCAAGGTAGGAGTACCTTTCTCTCTTGAAGGTTGAGTATCCAAAAGTATGAATCCTATGTATAAAGGAATCTAGATGGAAGATGACCTCAAGACAAAAAAGATGGGCTCCAAACTCGGCTTGAACAATGGGTTGGGGGATTGTACATTTGCATTGAATGATGTGCTTGAGAAGTAGATTCTGTATTCTCTTGGTTTAGGCCTAGTTGGTTTACAACAAACTTGGTCCCCAAATATCTGAACCACAGAGGACCATAAATCTGATAATAGTATCTAAGAGGTGCAACTTGGAGGTACAGGAAAAATAAGAGCACTATGTATATGACATTCTTGAGGGAAAGATCCTCTCAAAGAACATCTTAATTGAAGTAGTTTATTTTAAGCCGTACCTACTTAAGGTTGTGAAAAACAACACTAAACACACCTAAAGAGGCATGGAGTGGTAGAAAACCTTAGGTAAATCACCTCAGAAGCTTTGGTTGTTATGCATATGCATACATGCCAAAATATGAAAAGGGGATAAGCTAAAAGAAAACAAAAGTGCTTGAAATATCTCCAGAAAATAGAACAAAACTTAGAAGCCTTTCTAGTTGACCTCCAACTTATTCCCCAATCCATAGCCTCAAGACTTATTTATCCATTTTGACTGCTGATAATTTTGTATAAGCACAATGGTTTCATTAATATGAGAATAGAAACCTGTCAGTTATGGCATTTATAAAAGCAAGATAGACATCAAAAGCATCAACTCATCTAGGTCCCTTTGCTTTTGCTTTTATGACGTGAAGGTTGATATACTTCCCTTCACAAATCTTCCACTGTTCATGCTTCTAAAGTTTTCTTTAAGGTTTCCACAGGATACATAATTCCCATCACACTAGTTTAGCATAATATATTCTAATAATCATTTGGTGTATGGATACTAAACAGTGTTCATTTATCTAGGTACATTTCATCTATTACATAACTTTAATGATAGGAGTGTCAATCAACTTGTTCATGATACTTGAAAAGATCAACAACAAAACTAGAATATCTATTTAATGAGACATGCTTTGAACACCATTACTTAATTGATCTTTAGTGCCTCTTAATAGATTTATTTGACAAGATTCGTATTGAGGTCATGCAAAATCTAGATGGACTTGTCCCTCTCTTCTAATGGATTATGAAGTTGGGATTTTTTTTAATTGGCATTAATATCCAACAAAGAAGCAACTTCATTACAAAGCTGAAAATTTGAATCTTGCAGTAGAGAAGTCTACTCATTAAGTTTGGCAATGGTGTCATGCAGATAAACAAACTTCTTTTCTTAAATTTTCTAGGGCAATTCTTCCTCCTCGTGATGTTTTTAAGGAAGCAATGATATGATCTCAAAATATTGCGTAATATTTGGGTAGGGTGCATGAAGTATGAGGGCCCCCATGAAAGATGTAGGAAGTTAAAATGCATGGGTGAGCTTGAAAAGGGGCAAGCAATGGAATGTCATCCTTGACCACAACAAAGCTCAAGGGCAGACAAAACGTGCATAGAAAAAATTCACACATCTAAACTATGAAGAAAGATATGCTATTCCTTCACATAGAAAATCATGCACATAACACAATGTCGTAGAGTTTTGACAATGGAATCAAGTGGTAGTAAACTTGTTAAACCATATGCTCAACTTGCTATGGACCAAAAATAGAAAATTCTAATCAGTAGACTCTGGGTTATTTGTGATGCAGAGAACTAGGGAACTGGATACTGTTGAACTACTAGAACAATTGCCTTCTTTCTAGCAATATCTTTATCGCGTAATGGTATGCCAGGTATTTACATCCGAGTCACTATTGTGAAATATATAGTAACTCTGTAATTTTGGAGGCTGGCTACTTGTATTATGTGCTTTTGAGTTATATGTCATTTCAGTGTGATTTTGGATTGAAAGCACTACATACTGTTGTGTATGGTTGCTAATTTAATAATCTAATTATGTGCAGCCGGAAGGGGCAGCTATATCCAATCATGTGATACAGTATGCACTCACAGCGGTTTGTGGCATCTTCACTTTTTTGTGGTTAAAATTTATTTGCTGTCTTGCATAAAGAAAGTAGTTTCACTTGCTAAAGTTGATGCTGTACTTTATGATGGGTATACTTATTTGCCTTTTGCACAATGTTGCAGGTTTCTAGAGAGAGCATTAAACTTTACACTGCAATTAATGATGCCACCATCAACCTTGTTGACAAGGTAGGAAATGTTATGGTTTAAATGTTTAATTAGCATCACATCTTAATTATAATTGATCTATAGCTCTGATAACTGCAACTGTCTACCTGCAGTTCTTTGAAATGCAACGCCATGATGCTATTAAGACACTTGATATCTATAGGCGAGCTGGTAAACAGGTATGGTTGGAAATTTCCTGTTCCAAAAGTGTTCTAATTGATGTCTTTAGTTTCAAACCATGTCAAAACAGTCCCATATACCTCCTATTATTTTGTTCTCTAGGATGATTGTGATCCAACATTACTTTTTTTAAAAGCATTTGCTTCAGTGGCATTCCCTCTGAACATATTTGAAGTGTTTAATTTTATCATCATTACCTTCTTTCGCTGTATACACCTACCATTCCTATTCTTTTCCAGCATGTTTAATTTAAAGAAACAAATTTTCTAGCATCATTTCTGAAATGTGGAATGAATATCACTTTGTGTCACTCGTGACGAATACAATAACTTTATTGCAATTATTTGTTCCACTGGCATGGTAGGCTGAAAAATTATCAGAGTTCTACGAAGTTTGCAAAGGTCTTGACCTTGGACATGGATTTAAATTTCCTACACTTGAACAGGTACAGATAATTTGTGAACTTTGTCATCATGTTCAGTGCCTTTTTAGTGTAATGGCATCTAGCTGGTTGTTATCCCTAAAGTTGAACCCTGACTGCTAGGGTCAAGCTTAGAGAAATCTAAAATTGGTTTAATGGATAACTGAATTGATAAGGTGATGGATGTATAACAGTACACAGACCAGCATAGGATTAAAGACTGAATTGCAGGGGATGTATCAGTATTACTATCATGTACAACAATATAAAAATACTACGAGCATAACTTTGTTAGTGAAATAAGACAGGTTCTGCATTGAGCACTTTAAAGATAACTTCACATTTAACAATGAGAATCTAGCAATGGATTATTAAGACCATACACCAGACAAAATCACAAAAAAATGAAATTCAATTATTAAATCAGAAAGCTGGCTCATATGAACATAATAATTTCAAAGCAGCTTATTATATCAGCACAAGATGAAATGTATACATGCCCTTGCCACTCCAGTATCAGAATTTTCAAACCCCTGCCTCAGCCCTCTTGGCTGGAACTTTCTCCCCTCTGCCCATCTTCAAAATGATGATTTAAATAGCAAAATACAATCAACAGTCTGTTGCGATCTTTAGGAATAAAAATCTAACAATTTAACTAAAAATAAAAAACAATTTATAATGTGTTGCAAGAAGTCTGCAACAGCCAAAACCGATTCCTTTTAATGTAGACACCTCAATTGATCTATTGCTGCCAGGTATATTATTCTGTAAAAGGTCCTATATATTGAACATTCAAAGGCTTCTTGAAGATGCTCCTAGATCCCAATGAATATGGATGCAATATTGAAATGGCAAAATGCTCTGCCACCTGTTGATTTATAACTGAAAATCAGGAGATCCTTTGACCTGTAACTTTGTTGCTTGAACTCTCAGATTGATTTTGAATCCAATCCTCTGTCATGAACGTATTGCTCATCATAATTTTAAAGTTTTTTGTAGATATTAGCACTACAAGGGTACATTTGACATCTGGGTCTTGGAATTGTGCAAGCTGAACTGTTGACGCCCCATTCATCTCAGCATTGAACGTTCTTTGGCACATTGAAGACCTGCGTTGAAATTTGGATGACCGGACACTTGAACTCTGCTTGGTCGTGAGTTGTTGGCATATCTGGGACAAATATCCCATATGCAAAAGGTAAAATAATATTAAACCCTTTATATTCACAACTGTATCCAAATCATTTTGGCATGTGTATAAAGTATGACCCGTGGGCTTCCTCCTGGACGCTTAATGTTTGTTGTCAAGCATTACTTTGAGAGTTGGTATAAGCTTGCTGATGAGTGGAAACTTTGTATGTAGGTATTGTGGTCGGATGATTAATGGAGGTTGGGCTCAACGCCCAAGTATCTTTTTGGAAGCGTAAAGTCTAAGCTTGGCCTTTTAAAAAAGCCACCAACATTTTTTATTTGACAATGTTTTAACCCTTTCCCTTTATGACGTGGAATTAGAAATCAACTTGGAATGAGATACATGACTCAAACTTTATGAAATTAAACTTATCCCCAAAAGCTACGTAATGTCTAACAAAATATTATGGGTGAAAAGGAACAACTATAAAGTAATAATTTTTGTTTTTTAATAAAATCATTATTTTAAGAAAAATTCATTTTCTTTTAAAATAATAATAATTATTAAAAAGCATTATACCCAAGCTAGCTTATGATGGTATTTTCACATTGGATGAAGGTTTAAGAAAATAATTGACTTCTCGGACAAACAAAGAAAATAAGGTCAAAGATCTATATTACAAACTGACCAAGATGGAGGTTTGAAGCCATAAGGAGAACTGAGTAGGCTGACTGGGACATTCATGACCTAAGCAAAAATGCTAGGACAGATCCGGTGACAACACTGGTCATTACAGATGTGCATGGTTCTGTGTGATACTTACTTTGGTTCTTGTGAATCAAATTATTGAATGAACAACCACCAACATCATTCATTTTTGCAATGGAAGAGTATGTTAAAGATGCCCCAAGATCATCATCCGTTCGTAGAGAGTTGGTATGAACATCTATTTTTAAGAGAGTATATAGTATTATAGTGTTTTGAGGACGCCCAATTTGCATTTTTTTTGTTGTTTACAAAGTTCTAGTAGGTACAAATGAAAGGGTAGCTTGTTAAAAAAAGTGGCTGTTGCTCATAAGACAATTTCTAGAATAATTTTTAGTGCAATTGGTTTTGAAGAAGTGAAGTTGAAGATAATTGTATGAATTTTGGATCTCAGACAGACAAACGTCTCTAGCTATCGAGAGATCAACAATTGATAGACAATTAAAACAAATTTATTGCAAGTTGGATCTTGTATTCTTTTTTGTCTGTGAAGGGCAGCAGCTTGCTTTTGTTCCTGATAATTTGTACAACCATGGGTTATTGTACTCATGCGTAGTTTGTAAGATCATTCTTCTTTGAATTTTCATCCAGGTCACAGTTGAACTTCTATATCTTAGAATTCTTTTAGTATTTGAAGCATTTTTTCTTGAATATGTTTGACACTCATTTTGTTCCTATGCAAAATTTGTTTGAATATCATCATTGTCAAGCAATAACAACTTCTTAAAGGGTGTTAGCCCAATGGTAGAGCACCTGCTTAATTATAGGTAAGAGATTGGTGGTTCGATTCCTCCGTATCCTATCATAAATTAGTGACTAAGAAAATGACTAAATTCGCATATATACGACTATTAGTAGCTAATTTATAGTATCTTATAGCGCGACTAACGTTTAGTCGTATTTAGCTTAGTCATTAATATGTTGTCAACTAGTAGTTTATTTAGTCGTATATTTGGTCATTAATTGTGACATTCAATGACTAAATCAATGACTAAATCAGTGAGTATCAATGACTAAATCAATGACTAAATCAGTGAGTATCAATGACTAAATCAATGACTTAATCAGTGACTATCAATGACTAAATCAATGACTAATAAGTCAACCAATTAATGACTAGTGAAATAAGACTAGAGATAAGATAGTGGAAATCAGATACTATTAGTCACCGACTAAAAAATAGTCGTTTATAGTCGAATTTGTCATTAATTTCTCATTTTGTACTAGTGGATTGACCCGACATGGGGTTAACGGAACCTGGATACGCTTGACTCCATGAGAGTTGAGTTACATTGGATGGCCCCCCAACATGAGATAACCCCATGGTGGATGGTCTAGTGGGTTGAGGAGGTCCAACGGGAGGTTCGTTGGGGATTCCACCGCCTACGTTCTGGTTAGGAAACGGGGGTTTCCCCCCAGCCACAACATGCTGACCACTAACCAAAGGTTGAACCAACATAGGTTGTTGATTAGCTACCGTAGTAACAACGTTACCAATGAAATAATCCAGGGGAATGGAGTATCCTCCCTGTGAATTTTGAGGTGGGGGAGGAGTTGGCAAAGTAACCGTGGTAGTAACAGAGGTGTTGGACTGTTGTCCTTCAACCGGTTGGTTCACTTGAAGTGCAGGACTGGACTCTTGCGAGGGTTGACCCGTCTCATTAATGGTCACGTTGTGGGAAGATGGTTCTGGTGATCCAAAAGATATTGGATGAATTGAGGTGTCTCTACACCTAGGTCGTTGCTCGAGACTTTGTCTTCGAAGTTCATCACCCCTAATATGTAATCGTTCCAGACGATCCTGAATAGGGCCGAAGATTTCAGCGGGGTTAGGCCTGTAAATGGGTCTAGAGAGTTCTGGAGTAGTCCAGTTGGGTGGGGATGCGATGGCAAAATGAGCCACTGGGTGATCAGTAGAAGATGTCCAGTAAGCTGCTGAAGGACCAATAGCTGCTGTGGGGTCGGCCTGGGGTTAATTTATCCATTCCAACGATCCAGGTTCTCCTGGCATAACTGTCGGGAGGGTATCGTCTTGTGAAGTAGAAATGTCCACCTCTTCACCTTGTGGGGGGTGAGAGGCGGGTGAATTCGGAGGAGTATGTGGAAACAAATGTCCTCCCATGTTCAAAGTGGGGTTTTCCACTTCAGTGACTATGACCGTGTTACGTTGATCCATTCTTACTCTCGAAATAACCTCCGAGTTAAGGGGATATTCGAGTGATAAGTTTAAGATCCTACGGGACCTTCTCCAGGGAAAATCCTCCAGAATGTCAGAAAAGTCAACCAGGATGGCTGAAACAACATTTCTCCTAAGGGTATACTACAAAAGAAAAGCAGTCCAGAAAAAGCTACTCAAACTAAGGCAACAAGCAGACTTATGTGACAGAGTGGATTCAAAATTCTGGAACCTCATGGGATTATCAAGGCATTGCAAACCGTTATATACTGCAGGGTCCAACAATATGACGCGATAAGGAGGATTGGGACCATACCCTTTCCTGCATACCCGATTACCTGGACAGTACGTGCGTGCTAATCTCCCCGAGTGCTGTTCTCGGTGTATTTCTTTGCCAAGACAACCAAATGGTTAACTCAGTTGGTTTCAGGAATCCTAGTGGTGTCTCCCGATATACGCAAGGTACGTGGGAGCTCAAATTTGTAGTGGTGCTGTCTAATGCACAACCGTTCGGCAAGAGACCTTCTGATATACTACCGAGTACGTGATACACCCCTCGATATACACCAAGTACGGATTATGGTACTTGGTGGGTACGTGAAGGAGCTCGATATACCGATAAGTACGTGGAAGACTACAATACCCCCGAGATACAGTGCTGAAAAATAACGACAGCTTCCACGCTTAACGACGCCAGAACACGTCTCTAACTTACACACAAGTTGCTAAAATTTTTACCTAGTTCTACCGTTAATTTTATCTTGGACGGTTAGGTGAATGCATGAAGTGAGTACATAATCGGAAGCATAATGCAAGACCTAGCTACATGCACAAAATATTCTTTTATTTCGATGAATTATACTTATGGCAAAGAGAAATCTTTTCTTTCCAACGAGATTTGCCAAAACAACACAATGCAACAATTCCCAATTCAAACAAGTCTAACTATAAAATCATTCTTTTCATTTTGTACGAAACATCAAATATCACAACACTACGAATCCAAATCACAACAATTTTTTTCTTTTCCTTTTCCTTTTCAAAGCAAAACAACACTAATGAAAAGAGAGGATTCTAAGATGGAGAATGCAAGCTTTTCAATTTCACTTTCAATGGCCTAAAAGCAATAAGAATTTAAAAATGCATCTATCTTTCCTTAGCATGGAACCAATTTTTGCCAAAAATTGAAATACACTTTGATTTTTTCAAGAGGATGAGAGGTTTACGATTCGAGAAAAACACAGTTGATTACTTATTCGTTCAATTTTTCCAAAAATGCATAAGCCAAGCTTTCCAATGCACAAACAATTTCCTTCAACAAAGCTTGAGAAATGATGGGAAAGAAGCACTTTTAATTTTTCAATGGATGCATCAAAAGATTAACTTGATAACAACTACACTTTCAGACAGGAATGACTGAAAAGAAAACACTACTTGCAACACTCAGCACACTCGGAAAACTCAAGAGAAGATAAGCTTTCAGTCAAACTGAAAGACACACAAGACTCAAAATCAGAATAGCAAGCAAACCAAGCAAGCAAAGCTCAAAAGATGATATGAATGAGATCTGGGAACTGATCTAATGCAGTGGCTAGATCAGTTAAGGAGAGGAGGGAATGCAAGGGTGAGCGGATGAAGGTGGAGAAGACAAGAGTGTCCACCACTACCGGTTCTCAGACTTGTTCAAGACGGAACCCAAAACCAATCCAAACAAAGCCAAACACTCGATACATAATTCAAGGATGGGGTCTCTGGCTGGATCTTGAAGCACAGAGGGAGTTCATACAACAAACCACAACTCAGATTGACAGATGGAGAGGGGATGCATGTATGCCAATTTTGACAAATCAGCACACTCTGTGTTTGTACACAGTGCGACGTCGCACTTTTCTAGTGCGGGGGGTGCGACGCTATTGCAGTATGCCAATGAAAAGACTGCGGCGAGTAACTAATAGGAAGAGAATAGAGACCAGAAAATACACAGTGTCGCTTTGCCTTCACTACCGAGGTGCGACAGGCGAGATATAGGTCCATAAATGGGTCAAATCTCCAAGCAATGAACCATGAAATGGTTTGGGAATGAGTAGTACAAACTCAGAGGAAGTAGATGAGAGTCTTCAAGGTGAAGATCTGACAGTGAAATTAGTTTTAAGAAGCAAATGACAAATAGAAGGTTTGTGTCAAGCAATCAACTGAAGATGACTCTCAGATTGACAACTATAAAACAAAACATGTAAATCCCCAATATGGTCACCAGATTTGTTTGATGGACAATCCACTCGAGCGGACGTGAGCCGGATATCCCTAGCTCAATGCGAGTCTAGAACAAATAAGACATGCTACGAATGCATTTCCTAGATCTACTTAAGGATTGAGTACTAGACGTCTTACCTTTCACTTTGCAATCCTTTCTCCCGAATGCTTCTATACGTCCCACGGTTGTCAGATCCAAGTTGCAAGACCTGTTCAAGACAAGGAGCAAGAGAAACAAGTAAATGACATCTATACAATAAGAGATCTAAGTGAACAGTTAAGCAGGTAAAATACTCAATATCATTACACACATGAACATTATTGGTGGAAAGCATTTGTATTACTGTAAAAAGAGGGAAGTACATAGCAGAGATATAGAACTACAACCAAGGCTTAACACTGCAGCCCTTCTCCAATAAAACCATTTTCCATTTCCTCCTAAGGAAGCTTGAGTCTCTCAAGGATGATTAGAGATCTCTCAAGAGTGATTTCACCAGTATGTAGACACCATAGATTTCCTTTCTTTGGAGAGAGAAAGAGCTTCTCTTATATAGGACTAAGTGGATAGGGTATGGATAGGATAGGTTAAGATATGGTAGGAGAGAGATAGGGGATCCTCCCAAGGTGTTAGGAACCGAGTGCCAACTCCCCTAGAGGTCAGGGATAGGGCCCCAAGTCAGCAAGTCTCGAGAAGAACCTCGAAGAAGCTATTTTTACCCATTAACTGACTTCGTCGCACCTTGTAATGAAGCAAGATGCGACGTCACATGTTGCATTAGTGCAACCTGCAATGACCTCTCAAAACCTAGTACAATTGGGTTCAAATACTTCCAAGTCAATGACTTAGTCAATATGATTGAAGGGGTGTATACACTGAATCTCATGATGAGTAGATTTTGGGTGTAACACTATGCTGGCAGTGCACCATTGGGCCATGGAAAACACCTGTTCATTCTGCAGATCAGGACGTTTTGGATTTGAATAGGATAGGTAACTGCAACAAATCTCTTCACTGTCCTCAAGTGTGCCATTTCTCTATGAAAATCTCCATTTCCGCGACTGCAATTTACCCTATAAAATTTCTCGATCCACACTTTCCTTTCTGCAATTTCTCTTCCACAATTTCCTTTATGCAACTGTGCTTCTGCAATTTCCCTTCCGCAACAACCATTCCACAATGGTCCTTTCCATAACTCGCAATTAGCCACATGGCGTGCAGGGATTGGTCTTCCGACCTTGCGCTTTTCTGGAGAACTATCTTTCCGCAATGCGGGATGCGGAAATTTACTTTTTTTGTGTTTTTGAAAATGACTTTTCCACAATCTGCAATCCGCAATGTGGGATGCGGGATGCAAAAACTATATTTTTCGCCCGTCTGGAGGATTTCTCTTCCGCAATCTGCAATTCGCAATGTGGATTGCGGAATGCGGAAACCTATCTTTTGCGTTCTTTGGGAAATGGTTTCCCGCAATCCACAATCCGCAATGTGGATGCAGAACTTAGAAACAGGATTGCGGAATGCACTTTCGATCATTGATCTGATATGCTCCTTGATCTTAGCCGTCCAATCTTCTTTGGTTGCAGAAGAAGCTCCTACTGCTAGTTTTTCCTGTGAAAGGGCCCTCCTGCCTATTACATTCCCATTTTTCACCGTGGCTCGATCATTTGGCTTGGATTTGCTTGATACTTAGCCATTTTCGGGTTTCCTGATTCTTTACTTGATATAACCGGCCAATGGATGACCTTAGGGCTTTGGGTGGGAGATTTCCTTCGCCTTCCTTGGTGGAAACCATAATAGTGTTAACAACAGCTCCAATCGGGGATGCTATCCTCCCTGCGAGGTAGCAAGAACATGTAGACTAGTGATCGGCTCTCTTTGATCATCCCAAAACCTCCATCTGCGACCCGTTCCAACTCTGAAAAATTTGAATCCACACAGGAATCCAAACTGCAGACTGGAACTGAAACCATAGCACACTACTGAAAACTAAACTGACTTCAAAACATTCCTGACATATATACAAACTAAAATTCAAAAGCTGAACACATCTACTTCTGAAAAAAGATTCCCAGAGTGCTGAGCTTATTATTCACATATACCTACCCTAACTTGGTGGAAGAACTCTAGGGTCAAGTGAAGTTAAAGTGCCAATGCATCCAATCCACCAAATGACCACTCGATCGCATCTTGCTCGGAGGCCCTTCAATAATAATGGTAAACTGCAAATGCAACAATTCAACCCACCATCCAAGACCGATTCCTATGTTCATGAATTCTGCAAAATTCTCTTTCCCCAGTGATTGCAATATACCTGCAAAAGGATTTGCAAAACCATGAACTGTTACCTCTAGTTGATGATCAAAGAAAGGAATCGAGAAATTGAGATCGCACTCCAAAGAAATAGAATCCATCGACTTATCCTCCTCAACATTTGTAGAAGGAAAAAAATCTGTGAATCTTTGAAGAATCTCAACTGGAACACCCATCTTTTGAAAATGAGGGATCTCCCTTTCACTATTTTCCTGCAGCTCTAGATTATCATTTTGCTAAACTTGTGAACTATCATCCATATTGATCAAAATATTCATGCTTAGTTCCTCATGCAGTTTAGCAGAAATATACAAGAGTGATCCTTCATGCGGTTCAACGAGGATATCACTCTGATTCTCAAAAGGATCAGAGAAAACAATTTCTTCCCTATCAGGGATATCATACAGAATCTGCTCTTCTTCAATGGTTGATTTAGGGAGCAGAATAACTGTAGGAAGTACTGGATGACCATCCATATTTTCCTCTTGATCACCTAAAGTTTGAGACTCTTCAATAAACTCAAGGAAAGGAACATGAGTTTCAACATTAAACCCTTGATCTGATTCATTCAACTTTTCACCTAGCTTAACCTTAAGCTTTTCTGAACCCTGAATGGCTTCTCCCGTATCCTCTGACACTTATGCAGGCTGCTGAAGTTTCCCATCATTATCAAGAGTAGGGATTTGAATACCAAGGTCCTGATCTTCCTCATTTACCATAACAGGAGAAAACATTATCTGCTGAAGATCTTGCTGAATATCAAGGAGACTATCACCTGGCATCCCTTCCTGATGTTGAAAGTAATCTTCACAAAATTCTTAGATCTCCTCATCCATTAATTCCTCATCCCCATAATAGTTCCTTAAGTGCTGCATAAAAATTTCAAAATCTACTTTACAACAACTATCAAACAGTGATAAATATGAGTAACTTTCTTTATAATTTTCATAGAATGATGAATGAAAGTCTTCCAGGGAACATAGACTAGCAACTGGTAACCCTTCATACCAGGTTCTTGCCTTTCCTTCCAAAATAGCCACGAACATTTTCATAAGGGAATCTTCATGAAGTTTAACCCTCAGTTTATATATATGCACATGGAAATTAATTAAATGCAGAGAGGGATCATCCCCTCCCTTGTCTTTAAATTTGGGAAAATATGCTTGCCAATCTATATGAGGTATATGGTTTGGAAAACATGGAATATGTGAAAGATTCATAGGAGCATACCTTTTAGATTTGTAAGCTTCCCTGGAATTCATCTTCAAATGGTGGGGAATCCTGTGATGCTTTGAATTCTGGATTCTATTGACAGTAGAGCCGCCAGGTGAATAACATACAACTTCCTTTGTGTATGACTATTATTAGCCATCAGTAATCAGCTCTGATCCGATACGAATTTCAAAGTGAGCTCGATCCTACAGTGGAATCTCCTGTTTTTAAGGTGGAGTCGCCAGGGAAAATAATACAACCTTATAACTTCAGACTCTTTGTTTTCCCTTAGAGGTCCGATTTGAAATAGTTAACACTAGAGATTCTCCCCAATGGAGTCGCTAGAATGTTATCACCCAAGATTTCCCTGGGTTGTGGTAGGGAAGACCATGGGGTAAATGTTGCAAACCAATCTTTAGTGGATGGAAACTTGTAACATCCCCGTAATTTCGTAAAAATTTAAAACTTTTAAAATCATCCATTAATAATAAAAACACAATGTGGAAGTAATAAATATTTATCAATCAGTATTAAATAACAAAATCATTAATGTAGAAAACAACTTAACTTTTGTGTCATTTTAACTAATGATATTTTAAGATAGTGACACGTCATACTTCTATAATGGTTAAGATGCTAAATTATCTTTGTTGTAATGTTTCTTTTAAGACAGAGTTCTTTTGAGAGGGTACTAACGACTTGTTTTCTTAATGATGATGAAAGGGGTCCCTCGAGGTGCCCCGAGGCTTACTTAGCTATGTTAGCTAAAGCATTTGTACCCGTCCTTCATGCGCAGATCCACAGGTAAGAGCAAAAGAGACCGAATAGGTGTTAAGAGTATTTAAAAATTCCAATGGTCGTTAATGTTTATAAAGAAATCTATGTGACTCTTGCTGTAAGTATGGATCTCTTATCTGTTCTAAAATATGATGTTTTAAACATGAAAACAACTTGCCTCATTAGCATAGTTTTTAATCGATACTTCTCTCGGAATGAATATGTCAACAAAATGCTTTTTGTCTAAAGCTTGTTATGATATAGGCTAGAATACAAAATTGGACATTATGATGATACTTCTACTATCTATTTTAATCGTTAATGTACTATGCATCGATATAAAGATACCTGACTTTGTGTAGGCTTTGAATCTATACCAAAAATACCATATGAAAAATTATGATGCATTTAGACTTTTAATTTAACTCTACTTGAAGTTTTGGTAACAATTTAAACTATGTAAAAAAGAAACATATATATATATATACGATCCTAACTAGAGAATGCAATGTCAAATATGAATCCTAGGCATCGCTCATACGAGAACTATATGATTTAAATGATGGTGCAAGCTATGAAATTTATGAAATGTATAATATATTCCAAAGTCAACCGATACAACAAAATCGTTCATCATACCTTTGATATTATTAAAACAATGGATTTTTATGTATTGCATTAACGTCGAGGTGGTGATTTGGCAGGTGTTGCCATCGTAATGAGTATTGAGTACAGAGGGGTTGTATCACGACGCCAGCCCTGGTATTGGTATTTAAGTCTCTTGACAGTGGTAATTAATGGAAGCACGAGTGTAAGCCACCGTGGAGAAAGATATGTGTAAGAGCTTGTTAAACAAGTGATTCTAGTCTTACCTGTAACTATCCTTACCCATTGATCTGTTGATATGGCACTTCGTGGTTGTAACATTTAATAGAGCAATAAATGTGGTGGTTTTCCATACTCTAATATGCCCAGTTGGCAATGATCTCCACCGTTGATTTGTGAAATCTTGAGATTGTAATGAGAAACCCTATTTGCATACTATATCAACTTTGAATCATGTTTCTTGGCATTCATTTTGCTGGCTTAAGGTTCGGAAAGGAGGCCAACAGGTCGAGGAGTTTTAGGGTTTTTTAGTGTTTGTTCTCTGTATTCGAACCCGTTACCTCTGTGAGTTCATCCTGTAACTAACAGTTTTGTTTTTAAGAGGCCGAGCTATGGTTTTGTAATGTCATGATGTTTTACTTGTTGAAGGGTTTGAGTCTGCAACTTCTTCATTGTAAGAGTTTGAGTGGTGTTTGTCTAGGGTCTCTATTGAGCAATGGCGCTGGTTTTTGAACCTCTGTAAGTAGTGATCGTTGTTGTTTCTCAGAATTGGGCATCTCATTTTCTTGGGCTGGGCGTTGGCTTTGTCCATCTTTTTCTACAGGAAGTCTTCTTGATGCAAAGGTAAGAATCCTTCTTACCCTTTTGTTTGTTTTAAAAACCTACATACGTAATGTGGAACCTTGTTTTAATCAATGCGTTGTTCTTGTGGCAGGTTAGCTTTCGTCAGAGAACCATTCTCTTGGAGATGAAGGGGGAGTTCTGCGTGTTCACCGGTAAGCTTCGGTGGTTTCCTTACCTCGTTGGACATCCTGTCAGTTGAATTCTGTGAAAGATGTTGACACAGCTCTGGGTATTTGAATTTGACACGATTTTTGTTCAAGAACTTTGTGAATAGTGATACTATGTTCTTATCTCCACTATCGTGCTAGCTAGTAGTTCGATACAGTGTCTAATGTAAGAGTTTAATGAATAAGTGACTCGTCTTTGGTATTGTAACTCTACGGAGCAAACCTTTGTCATTTGGTTGTTACAGTGGTTTAAAACTACCATGTTTACTGTATAATTTTGAGATTCTCAAACGTTGATGATAATATAAAAAAAAACAGTGTTTATAATGACAAATGTTATGATAGTGAATTCGTTCTCTGTAAACGAATAGATGGACTGTGGTTTTTCAACAAAACAACAATGTTAATGTTTTAGTATTTGAATGTTGACCGATAGCTTATGGATTGCTTTAATAAATGCCTGTACATCATTTTTGTTGTTGGATAAACGTGATTTAGGAAATAATGGAAGTAGTTTGTACTATAGAAGTTTGTTCTGAAGGTTTTGCCTTCACATTCTAGTTTTTGTTTACAATGGACACCCTACCTGTGACCTTCAAAATTGTTATCGGCCTATGCTAGGGTTTGTCCAACTTTTTACTTTCGGCTATAATTAATTGATGTATAAATTCCTTGTGTAAACAGAAATGTTTAAGATCGAGAGCTGGTTCCTCACTTGTAAAATGCGAATGTTTTCAAGAATTATCTATGTTTTTCTTGCTAGAGTTATAACCCGTCGTTCAAGTAAAAATTATAGGGAATGCATCCTTGAATTTTACAGTAATGTAGTAGTCTCGAATGCTAGTTAGGGTTTATAATGTAATGGGTTTTGATGCTACTGATATAAATGATTGATACATGAAATCAACAGGAAAAATAGTGAAGAATTACAGTACATGTAAAGATAAGAACACTATTTAAAGATCAATTCTAGCAGCTGTTAAAATCATTGGAATCACTATTATTTGGAAAACATGATATATATGATTTTTATTGCATTTGTTTGTCATATCGAATGAAGATAAAACATGAATGCGTGTATTAGACTGGTATGAAACTAATTATTAAAACAATTATAGTTACAATGGAATGCTTTATGACAAAATGAAAAGTATTTACTTATGACCAATTTTGTATGGAATGAATTTTCAGCTGTTATATTTTTGCAAAATTCTTGTACTATGAAAATTTGAAATGTTTACTACTGAAAGCATTTGCTTGTTATTTGGATAGGATAGAGATTAAGAGGAGAATACATGACTGTACAGAAATTTAAACTAGATTTATATTTTTGAGATAACAAAAGAATTCTAAAACACTATCTATGGTTATAAGTAAATTCTTACTCTGTTTAGATATAGGTCAAAATGGCAAACAAATTACTTACTGCAATTATCTATCCTATCAAATGGCAATATGCCTATCTCTAATCTATTATTTAATTTGCTTCTCTATACTGGATTACGATGCAAATAACAACATGTGGAAAAATATAGAGTTGAATTTCTAATCATATTTTTAAACAAACTTATCATTCAGATTTCAACAAAGATCAGAAATAAATACATATACAAAACAGAGTTTGATGTTTTCACTAAAAAAAATTATTAAACTGTAAACAAAATAGGAAATAGTAAAACCTGGTTAACTGTAGGGAAACAAACAACCCAAAGAGTCTGTTCCACCCAACCAATTCTTGAAGACAACCAAGTTACTTTCCTTTGGACCCTCGAGCCTGTTCACTAAACCACTAGGAGGAAGAAACTTAGAAGTTTAGGATCTCCACTTATAGTAGCAGTAGTTGTCCAATCTTTGAAACTAGCAGTCCAAAGGACCTGCACCAACACCTCTGGTTCTCTTAGAAAAATAGTTTGCAGACTTATGATTGCACTCACAACTAGCCTCCCTATTCGAATCTCTCAGTGATCACCTGATGCACATGAGGAGATACTTCTGCAGAAAATATTGTGTAAGAGTTACCTGCTCAATTCGAATTTGCCTTATGTAGGCTTCCTAGGCCTTTTCAATTGTTACTGGGTCATTCAATTGAGCTGCCTGCCCACTCCCAACACCTGGGGGATAATGCCACATTTTTAGGGGTAGTTGTCCCATAACCAATAGCTAGTGGTGAAGTGCAATTGCTTCTATCTGTCCCATACCTTCCAACAGCTTCCATTCCTCCTAGTGGGCCAGTGAACACTCATTTAACATTTCCCTTGGGTGTTTGTATCCTAATAATAATAATAATTAGTAATTACATTCATCCTTGATCAAAATTGATCATAATTACAAAACTTTGTAATTAAATTTAACATAAAGTATTTTGATAATAAAATAATAATTTCAGAAATTTGGGTAGGTGACAAAACTAGCCTTTCCAAACACAGGGAGGGATAACCCTTTAATGCTTCCAGCAACGAGATATAGCTTGAATGGGATGGGATACCGATCAAAGTGGTGGCTAGACCTTCAAAAAAATGAATTAAAAGGGGTTTTTGGTTGGTTGGAGTTAAGAACAGGAGGACAGTTGGGCATGGAGTCAACTTCGGTGGGTTACTATCTTCAATAGCAGGTTTGGACCCCGATGGAAGAGACAAGAGGCAAGGTAGACATGGTTCTTTCACGTCGCAGTAATCAGCAGGTGAAGGCGGAGGAGGGAAAAAAAATTGGTTGCAAGGATAGAGCATTTAAGAATGAATTCTAACTTGCAAATTCAAGGGGAAAATGGTGGAATAACTAGTCATATGCATTTGGAGCATGGGAACATGAATTCTAGACCATGTAATCTTGATCTTTAGGTACCGTAGAAGCAAACAATTAATGGAAACACAATGCATAAACACATACATAGGAAATAACAGACATCCAACACACATCATAGGAATCTCAAGTTCAAAAATCAGTTCTTCTTATTGAATTAAGAGGCCGAATTCAAATACAGCGCAGAGTAGTAATCTCTCTGAAAAAATGTTCAACAACAACCCTTTGATTCTCTTCGCAATCTGCCTTTATAGGCTTACAAAATATCAAAATATCCTAACTGATTTAGAACAGACTCAGACTGGTAATGATGAAAGCGCTCAAGCTGGGCCGCCCAAATCAACGGCTGCCAATTCTACCATGCGCGGAGGGAGGAATCACTTGTGCTGGAAGTGCACCATTGGGCCATGGAAACCATCTGTTCATTCCTCGGATCAGTCCGTTTTGGATTTGAATAGGACAGGTAACTGCAATAGATCCCTTTGCCATCCTCAAGCGTGCCATTTCTCTGTGAAAATCTCCATTTTCACGACTGCAATTTACTCTATAAAATTTCTCGATCAACACTTTCCTTTCCACAATTTCCCTTCTGCAATGACCATTTCGCAATAGTCCTTTCTGCAACCCGCAATTAGCCACATGGCATGCAGGGATTGGTCCTCCGGCCTTGCGCTTTTCTGGAGAACTATCTTTCCGCAATCAGCAATGCGGGATGCGGGATGTAAATTTTTTTTTTTGTTTTTTTTTGTTTCTGAAAATGACTTTTTCGCAATCCGCAACCCGCAATGCGGGATGCATGATGCATAAACTATATTTTTTTCCCATCTGGAGGATTGTTCTTCTGCAATCCACAATCTGCAATGCGAATTGCGGAATGCGGAAACCTATCTTTTGTGCTCTTTGGGAAATGGTTTCCCGCAATCCACAATGCGGATGCAGAACTCAGAAACAGGCTTGCGGAGCGCACTTTCGACCGTTGATCTGATTTGCTCCTTGATCTTAGCCGTCCAATCTTCTTTGGTTGCGGAATAAGCTCCTATTGCTACTTTTTCTTGCAAAAGGGCCCTCCTTACTAGTACTTTCCCATTTTCTCACCGTGGTTCGGTCATTTGGCTTGGATTTGCTTGATACTCAGCTATTTTTGGGTTTCCTGATTCTTTACTTGATATAACCGGCCAATGGATGACCTTGGGGATTTTGGTGGGAGATTTCCTTCTCCTTCCTTGGTGGAAACCATAATAGAGTTAACATTAACCTTCTTGTCTTGTAAGGCCATTCAGGATGAGCAAAAGGAAGATCAAAGAGGCCTTACATATTCTCCATTAAACACATGCTTTTGTGTCACATCATTGTTGGAGAGATGCTTCAGTGGAAGATCAAACTTCTCTTGAAGCCATGGAGAACGATCAGAAATCATTGTTCATCATCAAAGAAAATTTCTTTAAATTCTTTATGACAGAGATTATTTGTTTAAGTTGTATAGGTGTTGTATGGAGCCTCCTTGAAGGAGGAAGAGGATATCTAGAAGCTCAAGGATGATTTGATGACCACCCAAGATTCTTTGAGATGCACTCAAAGTGCCCTCTTAGAGTCTCATAAGTAGATAGAGAAACTTCACCAAGAGTTGCAAAGATCACATATTCCCTCCTACATTCCAGTCGTCCATTCTCTTTTGGTTGATAACATTCATAATTCTATGGAGGAAACTCATGAGGTGCATGATTACATGCATGTGATTGAGTAGTTTTGGGATGTAGATGATGAGTTCCAAGGACATGTCACTCACCAGAGAGAAATTGAGCTCTCTCATGGAGCGAGTTCTCTCTCCATTGAAGAGTCAAACGAGCTCCTTAGTGTTAAACTAGCCCTTGATGGAGTCGATGCATCCACATATTTGGTGGATACTTTTTGCAGAGAGTTGGTTCATCCTTCCTCATCCTACACATTTGAGGGTGAGCATTGGGTGAAGGATTTCTTCTTGTTGGTGCCATAGGAGGAGTAAGAGGATCCTACATTGATTCCAGTTGATTTGATTGCACCATCCCCTTCCCAACAACATTTGAGGCATCCAATTCCTATATTTGATGCCTCCATGTATAGAGGTGCATTGTATTTCCACCTATATTTATTGAGTGGATCATATGATGGAGGTTTTCACCCTTGGATCAATGGCAGAGAGTTGAGCCACTGGATGAGTTCACATAGGGAAGCATGCTCTCTACTTGGATCGATTGATTGGAGTGTCCTTCCATTATTTTGTTGGATGAGGAGACACATGTTTGTATTTCCTTCTTGCATTCTTGGAGATTTATTTGATGTATCATTTTCCTGTGAGTAGCATGGGAATACTTATTATTGGACGATGCCTACCTTTCTTATGATTGGACATGGGATTTTCACCCTTGTCACTTGAGATTTATTGATTTCATCTTTG
The DNA here is from genome assembly GCA_027924585.1 of Larix kaempferi. Classification (NCBI taxonomy): domain Eukaryota; kingdom Viridiplantae; phylum Streptophyta; class Pinopsida; order Pinales; family Pinaceae; genus Larix; species Larix kaempferi. The sequence continues at coordinate 20,404,688 of BSBM01000093.1, read as the reverse complement.
ATTCTTGTGTGCATTGGGCACATAAGAACCTTCATATGAGTTTGGAGAGACTTGATGAGGTTCAACCCTCACCCTTTGGAGATGTATTTCATGTTGGATGGCCTAATTTTGATTTGGCACTAACTTGAGGATTCATATTTCATGATGGATAGTCTCTCTATGTATTGGAATAGCTTGGAGGATGACATACTTCCATTCAGTTTGCATAGTCTAGTCATTCTTCATGATGTTCTTGCTATCCTTCCTAGTACCCTTCATGGTGCTAACCTATACATAGCTTTGATGATGTTTGGGAGGATACATTCTAGACAATGGGATCCATGCATTCCTTGGGATGTCAAGTTTCCACCCTTGAAACTGCCACATGGATACTTTTAACGAGACAATGGGATCCAGGCATAATTTTGCTTGACGAGTTTTGTTGGATGGCATTCTCACTGATGGGAATGCAATGCAAGCAATGGGACCTTGGCATTGCTTGTCTTTGGAGAAACTATTTGCATGTTGGATTGATGGATCAACTCAACCTTTCTTCACATGAGTTCATCTATGTTGTATTATATTCCCGTTTCCTACACGAGGAACATTTCTTTGGATGTACTTGTGGTTTTCTTGCATGGTGCATTGGAGGATGTATCTTGCATTTTGTGTTTTTGTGGATAATTTGGGATCCTAGTATCATTTGTGCTTAGTTTTCACACTAAGTACAAGGTTGGATGGTGGTAGTAGATGGAGCTATTATTTGGGAGAATCCATGATTTATCTCAAGGTGTAGTGGGGGTTTTTCAAGTATAGTTGATGCACATTCCAGTTGTGTTAATAATATTTCATGTGAAATATTGTGAATGGTTGTTTCCTTGGAGGAGTAATGATGATGTCTTCATATCAGTTGGTTTGCAGGAGCATGCATTGGTTGCATGTACATGTTCACTTCCATGTAGTTGTTTGTCAGAAACCCATGATGAGATTCAATGTGGCTACATTATTGAGGCAGGTATTCATGAGATTGATTGGGGTGATTTACTTCACTCCAACTTGCTTGAGGACAAGCAATATTAGGAGGGGAGGACTGTCATGTCCCCAATTTTGTCCTATGGAAAATTGGCCAAGGTCACCTAGGCAAAATTCATAAAAAATTAACATGGTGGCTAAAATAATTTTCCTAAGTAAGTTATCCTAAGGTACAAAAATAATTATTAAAAGGATAATTAAGCCACAAATAATTCCCAATTCGAATTATGGAGCAAAAATAATATTTTGGGAATTAATTAGAGAATATTTTCCCAAGTCAAATTGTAATTATGAATTTAAGTGGGAAATTAATGATTAAATTTGGTCAAAGGGAACTCAAGGAATGGATAAAAAAGTTTGTTAGGATGGAATAATGATGGTGGATAAAATTGGACAAACTTGGATCCTAATTCTTAGGAAAGGATAAGAAAGTAAATAAATTCCACTTTTGGCTTGATGAGGTTCCTTAAATCTAGGGAATGAGTTGGGGAGTGCTTAAGACCACTTGATGGACATTTATGACCCAAGATAAGTGGGAAATAACCTTGTTCACATTTCTCCAACGAGACTAGCACATTAACGAAGGAAGTTGGAAACCACTTGCTACATGGTTGATGGTTTTGGGATTCCCATGGTATTTTCCAATAGTATTGACTAAGTGGGAAAACTAATTTTTATATTGGTTTTCATTGGCCCATGGTAACTCTTTAGTGTGGGAAACTAATCAAGTTTTGGATTATTAAAGGAGTCAAAGGCGAAGGGAAAAACATGCATTTGGATATTGTTGATTTTGATGGGAAGCTTAGTGATACCTAGACTTGGGTGATGCTCCTCTTGTTAACAGTTGGGTGATGTGCCCCTTCTGTATCTCAATAGCTAGTTGGATTTTCTCCACTTGGTGAAGTGGATTTGAGCATCCTGCTCTTCTCATGGTGTTGATTGATCCGGTACTGATGGTGGGTTTGATTGTGCTACATGATCACAATTTCTATAGGTATTATACATCTCTCCGGTGGTCATATCAGCCGCTTCTTTTTATATTGATATTCCATACTCATTCTCCCTCCATATGCTTGATTTCTTGGGCTAGTGTCACACATTTTCTCTTTTATTTCATGCAGGTGTATTTGGAGCTTCTACAGTAGATTAATGTTTCTATAGGGGATTGAGCCTATTGAGCATTAGTATTTCTTCTCCTCTCTATATTCTCTATGCTGATACCATTGCTTCTCTTAGAATCCATTCTGATTTACATGGTCCATACTTCTGATACTATCAATAAAAATCACCAGTTGTTCAGGTACACCGTGTCTCTCTTTTTCCTATTGTCTCCAATGTGCTTATATTTTGACATATCTATGGAATTAACCCAATTTTATAACCAATTCACATATATTTTTCAATATGAAGTTATATATCGTTAGGAAACATGTTTTTGGTCCTTCCCATACCCTCCTGTAATAAATTAGTAAAGATCGTACTCCATTTGGAAGCCCTTGGAAACTAGCTTCCTCACTAAGCCAAAATTGCCAATTCTTCAATCTTGCTTCCCAAACTTGCTTCCATTCATTCCTATGATTGTTAGTGGCACCCAATTGAACACCAAGATCATAATAGGTTCCACATAAGTCCCAGGGTTGAAACCTTGCAGCCATTGGTCTAACCAATGGAGGCTTCATAGGCGTGATGCACTCCCGAATGTGCCAATGGTCATTGTGCTAGACAATCTACCGCTCACCAATGCCACACATGAAAAAGTACTGTAATTTGCATATATGTATATTTTTTCAAACCACCTACAACCATTTACTACAGAAATTCTATCCTACCTTCATAAAACCTTGCCCTTCATTGCCATTTTTCTCACCCTTGCTCTTTTACTAGCCAAATTTGACTAGCTTCCACTATTTTGGCCATAAATTCTTCTCTGCAGGTCCAATTCACATTCCAAAAGTGTTTGTAGAAACCCGAGACTCTGTGGAATCCATCCCAAGTGGTTTTATAGAAAATTGGATCTATTAAGTACCATTTTGGGCCATTTGGAAATCATCTCCCTGTGTTGTCCCGATCTCCCAAAATCACTCCAAACCTTTCCTTAAATTTCTGAAGTTTGCAAAAACCTGCATAAGTCTACATAAAAATGAAAAACAAAGTCTAATAACCATCCAAAGTGTGCCCCAAGCTTCCTTCACCCTTGAACCTAACCCTCTTTGGCCTAGTTTTGAGTCTTTGGAGCTAGTGTGCCAAATCTCTGATTTGGTTCATTACAATCACATAGTCAAATAAGTGGCACCCCATCATAAGTGAAAGAAAATGAAGATGAAGACATGCATATATAGGTTCTGCATGTTCCTTCTAAGCCCATCATACCATGGGAAGAGATCAACTATAATAAGCACATAACCGATCTTGGATACAACAAGGAAGTGACAATTCACATTCCCAATTTCTCCAATCCTATCCAATTTTAGAGTGCTGGATTCCTCAACGAGAGTTCATATTCATCCACATAAGTTTAGAGTTCGACATGCCAACATTGTGATCGAGTTGGCCACATGAAAAATCATTGTTTTTATATTCACCCTTGTAAGCATTGTGGAAAGCATACCCACTCATTATACAAATGCTTCAGTTTGAAGAAACCTACAAGAGAGAAGATTCACTATGGGTGGACCGCTTCTTGGAAATGGTCGTCAATGACCAAAAATAAGACAATCATAAAATAGTAATTACGATACAAAACTCTTCCCACACACAAGAAGACGGTCCTAGAATATTAATTACAATATAAAACTCTTCTTCACCATTCTAATCTAACTAGAAGAAATTGTATCTACAACTCCAAATAGAAATAATGAAAGCAAAAAGAACCAAATTTAATTTTTCCATTGCCATTGTTTTAATTTTGGAAGATCCAAAATTATTTTTTTAAGGAACTGTTGATGCGCAATTTCCCAAAGATCTATGTATTCAAGGGTGATGATGTTTCCAAATCTTCGGCTAGAGAGGGTTATATTATCACAACACATTAAATTAGAAAATTTGAGTTTAATTAAAATCCCGAAGGAACTTGGAAGCTTTTCCAATATATTGCAGCTAGAAATATTGATGTGTTCTAGGTTTGTTAAATTCCCGAAGGAATCTGGCAAAGAACTCATACCTTTAGAGCACAACCTCAAGTGTTCCAGATAAAAAAATTCCTCTGGAATATATTCAACATAATCGTGCTCACCACCAATCATTCTAGGTGCTTCAAATTCCTTATGGACTTCAGAATATTTATGAGGCTAGGAGGATAAATCAGTAATTCCCGCAACTGCGAAGGTTCCTGTAGTTTGTTCCACCATTTCATTAATCTAAAGAATAATAGATGATTTTCCTCTAGAGAACCCTTGTAATTAGTTTGACCTATGTGGTTCCATAATAATAATAGAAAATAAACATACATGCTTTAACTCAACAAATTTCTATTTACCTACAACCGATCTTTCCACAACGTTTGCAATCACCACCCGCTCACTTGTAAAACCATTAAATTCTTCATTGGAATCCAAGGAGGGAGATAAGAACGGGGACAGTTGTTCCAGCAAAGCCATTTGATATTTGGTGAGTGCAATCCCTTCAGATTAGATTCAATGTCAATACAAAGAAGTTGCAACTTCCTCTTATACATGGGACAAATGATCTGGGCCTACCCCTTTTCTAAATTGCCTCCTCTCTATCAGTCGTTCGTCAATTATTTGTATTTCTATATGTGTAGGGAGTATGCTTAACAATCCTAGTACAAAAATCAATAAATAAATAATACACTTGCATCACACTCTTATGGCATGATGCACCACGACTTAACTTTCCCCTGTCTTTCGTCGGTCCCTTATGAAATAATGCCCCAATACCCTTATGGATTATTTCTCTGATCCTTTCGTTGTGTCATTGTGGAATAATTTGTTGTGGCTTAAGTCATCCATGTCTAACCCTTTCGTCTGACTTTTATGCAATAATTCTTCGTGGCTCTTTCATCATACTCTTATTCCATAGTTCCCTGTCACTTGCTCGTTATCTCACTGACGCCCTTGTGTCTTGTGCAATGATTCCCATTGGAATTTTATGCCTTTTGGCTACACCGGCTTCTTTGTCTTTAGCTCCCTGCTTATCCCTATGGTAGGAAATTTGCTGCATCGCAACTATTTTCCTTGTTTGTAAAAAATTCTCTTTAGGGAGCTATTTTATGAAACATACTTAGGAGACCTACATCTTAAGAAGGGGGTAATAAGGATAGAACATCATCTTAATCAATTGTAATTTTAGTAATCTTGAAGCCAATGGATTGAGAAGAGTCTTACATTTGTACTCACTGCACTCTTATTTGTTAAAATGACATACCTTACATTTATACTCAATGCACCCTTAGTTGTAAAAATTGCTCTTTAGGGAGCTATTTTATGAAACATACATAGGATACCTACATATTAAGAAGGGGGAAAGAAGGCTACAACATCATCTTAAGCAAATTGTAATTTAGTTATCTTGAAGCCAAGAAATTGAGAAGAGTCTAGTGTAAAGCTCTCTCAAAATTTTCTTTATTTGATGATATTTTTAATGGGTCAAGGCCAAGCCTCTAAAAGTGACATTTTTTTGCATGTAGTGTGTAATCATAATTTGACTCTCTTGTAATCACATGCAAATTTCTATTGTTTAAGTAATTCAATGAAGCATCATAAAAAAACATTGTAGCAATGGACATATCAAGCTAGTAATCGATGAAGAAATTTATAAATTGGAGGGACCATTTCCGCATAGGACTCTCCCAAAGAAATCTGTTACTAAACTAAAGTAAAAAAGTATGGAGTGGTCGAGTTATTTAACAAAACTGGATAAAATATTTATATTAAAAAGAGGGTTGTTGTGTTTCCCCACGCAACGGAGTTACAGTTATTTCCCCCAAGCCAAAATTCTAGACTGAGGGATCTTATTGTTATATTCATCCTTCTTCTACTTGACATATTTCCTAATAGAATTTCCAATACAAAATGACACCCACAAAATTCATGCTAGCTTTTGAATTTCCCTATACTGAATATACTTCTACAAAATTGAGACTTAGAGCCAAACTAAACAAACTATTCTAGGAAGTATGATTGTTATTCTAGACATCTATTGCAAAACCTGGGTTCCATTGGTCTCCAGTCCTCGAGTTTCGACTTTGGATGCAGTTGCTCATAGGGTATGAACCTGGATTCTGCATCCTGGAGTGGGCTAGACAAGAGGAAATTTCTCGCCACTGGGTTAGGCCCCATATTCCAAGTTCTAAGACAGATATGTAGGTAGTCCAACTTGGATTCCATAGCATTGATTTTTTTCTCCTTTTCGACATTTTTTTCTTTTTCTTAAGACAATTCGTTTTACAGGTCTTGGTCCCTTGGTCGAGCCTCCTCTTCCTTTTGCTCTGTGTTGTCCTCGTATTCCTCCAGGATCCTTTCCAACATGCCCAAATATCGATCTAACTCTCTAGCTATTCTTCTTACTGTCATGTTGGTTGCTCTGTTTTCTTCTTCAATTTACCGAAGGTGCTCATATGCACGTTCCTCAGAAACAACATCCCTTAGACCTCATCATGATGAGGAATGTTTTCCTTCTTACTGTCACCTTTCACAGGATGTCTATCCAATCATCATTTTTCTGGGGTGAGCAAAAACATAATCTTGTTGTGCGGAAAACATGCCAATTCCATCAACTTTTTATCCCCGACCTTCCATTATGAGACATGATTCCAATTTGATCTGGACAATACTTCTAGTTTTCGTTCAACATCCTTCCCTTATCAGTGTTAAATGTGGGCCGATATTTCGAAGATATGTCCCTCATGCGGGATTTATTGCCATAAATTTTTACACTTATTACCATAATTACCATTAATAATAAGCTGAAACGAGGAGAGTTTTGAAAGTACCAAATGTCCCTTTCATCAAGGCCAAGTTTCATGGTATTGGGACCAACCCAATTTCTTGAGAATTTATCAATAGTTGATGTTCCTTTAATGTGACTATTGTATTAGCCTATGAGTCAACAATTTCATTGAGTTCTCTTAGTATGTGCCACCATTGAATCTGGTTGAAATACTGAATCTCGTTTTTTATTCTCTCTACTTACCTTTAGAGATTAAGATTGCTTGCTTGCTTGCTTGTTTGATGCTAAGTAACTAATTGTTAAGGTAGAGTCTCCAAGGATTAAGAGGGAGGAAATACTTGTGTTCTTGGAGAGCCCGCATCCTTTCCATAATGCATAGACTTCTGCTTGGTTGTTTGTCTTTCTGCCAAGTCCCCAAGAAAATATAAGAACAATTTGTCTGTTGGAATTGAAAATCACCCCTCCCGCTCCTTCCACCCTTGGGTTTCCTTTTGATGCTCTTTCGAATTTCAATTAGTGACATCCTTTCTCCTTCCTCCATGTTTCCATTTCCTTCCTTTTCATTCTGAGTTTCCAATTTTGTGATTTAGAGACTTATTCCAGAGAGAGAGATTTGGGGAAGGGGAAGCTCCCTCTAACCATTCAACTTCCTCACTGGTGATATTGGAATCCATGGGCTTGGGAGGCAATTCAAATTGTTCTTTTATGAGTTGTTTAATTTTGAATGCTATTGAAGCTAGGGTACTAGATAAGTTTTGGAAGACTAGCCTATTTCTAGCTAGCCAAATATCCCAACAGATAAATTTAGGAAGAGTCAACCAGGATTGGCAAGACCGACTTCTGTCTGAATTTTTTGGCTGTGGATTTTGACCAACTTGTGAAAATTACTTTAAGATATTTGGGAGCGCAGTATTGAACTCCAATATTATCCATGTCAATTCACCACACCTTCTTTGCAATGTTGCATTAGAGGAGGAGGTGTTCTATTGTTTCCTCGGTAGAGCTTCACATTGGGCATCTTGAGGGACCTTGGATTCCTCTTTTATTTAGATTTGATCTGGTGAGAATTTTTCCATGGGAAATGGTCCAGCAGAAGAAGTTGATTTTTGGAGGGCCCAAGGTGTTCCATATTCCCCCCCACATGTTGGACTTAGGGGGGGTGTCTGTGGAGTTAGCTAAGGCCCTGTATAATTGATCGAATGTATATCTCCCCTAAGTACCACATCCTTTGGAGTCCTTCTGATTTTTACTGATAGGGGAAACTCCCCCAATGAGAGATAAAAGAAAGGAGAACCCCTCTTGTAGGGGATCTAGGATATTTATTTCTTTCCAACCTACCCAACTTCCATTTTCTCTCTCCCATTGCATAGATCTTAAAGATTTTTTATTCCCTTTCTATCTAGCCAGTCTTTGATCCTTGTTAATTCTTGATATGAGGAAAGGGGGGCCTAGTTTAAAATCTTGTCTTTCCAAAGATTAGTTTTTTTTTTGTTTATTTCCAGGGACCCAATATAATTCCTTCGAAAAGAATGACTAGGCCTTCTTGCAAAGTCTCCAGATGTGGGTACATGGAATTTCTCATAGAGGCTTATATAGACATCACAACCATCTTCCTTTTAGATATTTAGTTCTTAAGGCTTGCTATACCCATCCTTTCTTGTTATTGACGAGATTCCAGAGGATCTTTTCCCCTATGGCAAGATTCACATGTGCTAAGTTTCTTATACTTAGGCCCCTTGGAGATATAGGATTAGTGATAGTCTTCTATCCTATCAAATGAAACTTCTTTTCATTGTTCTTCCCACCATTCTAGAGGCATTTTCTCATGAGCTTGGAGAGTTGTTCCAGGGCCCATTTTTGGGCCAAGAGATAGCCAATTGAAAAAGTGGCATTGCAAAGACGATCAATTTTATTAGCACTAATTTGCTGGTCGGATTTAGCTATGTCATTCCCTAGTTGGGGAGATTTATTTTCACGTTTTCTATAAGCGCCAGCCATACTTGTTTTGATTTTGATGCAAATACAAAGGGGAGTCCTAAGTATTTGAATTGTTTCCATGAGGTGGAAACTAAAATTCCCAATTTCCTAGCAATTATTAATGTGTCATTATTCGACATGTTCCATGTATATATTCTACTTTTGTTCTTGTTTATCTCTCCTCCATATGCTTTGCAGAAGGATGATAGGATGTCTTCAAATATTTGACCTATTATTGGGGTGGCTCCACCTAGTAGGAGGTTGTCAATTGCAAACTGAGAGTGATTATTATGGTTTACCCTAGGAACAATATTAATTCATGGGAGGTTTCCACTTCTTCTTTCTACATCCATTTTCCTGCTTAGGACATCTTACACTAGGATGTAGAGAAAGGGTGAGAGGGGATAGCCCTACCTCAATCTCCTGCTGAGTTGAAAAATATATGATGTCCTGCCATTAACTATAGGGGCGACCCATGGATAAACAATGCAAGCCTTTACCCTGGGAGGAATATTAATTCCTGGTATGTTTCCATTTCTTCTTTCTACATCTAGTTTCCTACTCAGGACATCTGCTACTAGGATCTAGAGACATGGTGAGAGGGGACAACCGTTAACTAGAGGAATGGCCCAGAGACATGCAATGCAAGAATTTACCTCGGGATAAATATTAATTATTGGGATATTTCCATTTCTTCTTTCTACAATATTTGGATATGAGGGTGAGGAATGAGGAGTTTATTCCACCTCCGAGCTTAGGATTATGTATAGATCTCCTCACCACTATACAAAGATATTTCTTGATAACTGGTTGGAAATATTTGCAAAATTGCATGGTGAATCCATCTAGGAATGGGGATTTTTCTATATATTCTTCATGTGAAATTTCATTCACAGGATGGTCTTTCAAAGCAAACAATTACTCTCACAAATTGTCTTGCAAAAACTAGTCAAAGATCACATAAAAAAGTCATGAATTTGATGCAAACAGTAAAAGTCTATTGAATAAGAGTATGCCAGCCAAAACTTAGGCTATGTAATGTCTTTCCAAATATATAATTACATCATATATTTGAAATCCAAGGAAGGCATTTGAAATCCTCACAAAAACAGGATTACTAAATTGGTGGAAAACCCCCCTAGGTGACTAAATAATTTTCCTAATCTTTCCCAAGGCTCATGAATTGGAAAAATATGAGTTGCGAGGTGATGAGTGATGAAAAATAAACTAAATCATGGATTTTGGAGAGAATAAAAACAAGTAGGGCGATTTGTCCAAAAAGATCTAGTTTCCAAGTTCACTAGCTTTACCTTTTCCACTAAAAGCAGAAAAAGAAGGATAAAGAAGGAAGGCGCCCTTCTAATCCAAGAATAGTAAGAAATATCACAGAATTAGATTAAATATTATCTAGAATCTTCTCAAGTGAACCCAAGTGACTCAGAATGGCATGTAGCCCCATAAAAGACAAAAATTAGGCCAACTACCTAGTCAACACCTAGAAAATTAATCATGGAAGACTAATAAAATATATCCTAAGTATGGAATGGGCTTTTAATATTATAAACCCCCCCCTTAAGACTAAATTTATGTGAAATATCATAAATTTAGGGCCCAACAACAAGACTTGGTCACCCTTTCTACATACTACTTGTCCACAAAACAAGGAAAGAAGGAAAACCTCATGGAAAAAAACCTCCCACCAAAACATGGACATGAACAAAATTGATATTTTTTCTTTTCAATCCTTCTTCACCACATGTTCACCCATCCCAAGATGATATCTAATATGGCTGAAATTATTCTCTGAGAATGATTTGGTGAATATGTTTGCAACTTGGTTATAAAATGGGAAAAACTGCAGAGCAATGATTTGATCATGCACTAGATTCCTGATGTGGTGCATACGAATCTCTATATGATTGGTTATTCTCATTTGAAATGGGTCGATTGAGATCCTTATAGAACTTTGATTGTCAAAAAATATGACTGTGGGAGTGCTAAAGTCAATCCCAAATTATGAAAGAATTCCTTGCAACCACACACACTAAGTTGCAGCATTCACTGCTCCTCTATACTCGACCTCTACTGAAGAGAGTGCAATGGAAATTTGATTTTTAATTGAACTAAAAATAGGTCCTCCTCCAAGCATGAAACAAATCGATAATTTGATTTTCGATCTGATCTATCACTGGCCCAATCAAAGTTTGTAAAACCAAGAATATCCAAGGAAGAATCTGCAACATAATGGATCCCATAAGACTTGGTGCCTTGCACATAATGAAATATCATTTTGGAATACCTCCAATGAATCTCATGTTTCTGATCCATGTATCTTGATGCCACACTCACTGCATATTCAATATCATGTCGAGTATGATTCAAGTACAACAAACTTCCAACTAGTTGTCTATACAAGGTGTTGTTCACCAAAGGTGTAGATTTTTCATCTTCAAGTCTAACTCCTAAAAGGAAGGGAGTCTTTGATGGATTACATTATTCCATATTGAACTTCTTTATCAGGTCTGATTCATACTTTCAATGAAATACTTTAATTCCTGAGTTGGACTAAGAAATCTCAAGCCCCAACAATTGTCTAACTATTCCCAAGTCAGTCATGGAAAAATGTTGATGCAAAGCAGTCTTCAATGAAGCAATATCATCAATGGAGTTTCTTATGATCAAAATTTCATAAAAATATAAAAAAATAATAAAAATTGAACCATTGATTAGCTTCACGTACACATTCAGATCATATTTTCATCTACTGAAATATTGTGACATGAGGAAACTATCCATCTTGGCATACCAAGCACTAGGAGTTTGCTTAAGCCCATATAGTGACTTATTCAACCTGCACACAAGTTTAGTATCAGAAATATAAACCTATGGATGCTGCATATAGATATCCTCCTTAAGGTCTCCATGGAGGAAAGCACTTTTTACATCCATGTGATAGACTTCCCAACACTTGGATGCAAAAATTGCTAGAACTAGTCTTATTGAATCCATCTTTGCAACTGGTGCAAAGGTATCATTGTAGTCAAGGCCTTGGAATTGGAATAATCCCCTAGTCACTAATCTTGCCTTGTAATTCACTATTGCACCATCAGCAACAAACTTGGTTATGAAAATCCACTTACACTTTACCAACTTTCTGCCAGGTGGAAGCTTGATTAGCTCCCAAGTTCCATTCTCTTGAAGAGAATGAAAATTCTCATCCATGGAAGAAAACCATATTGGGTCATGTGAGGATTCATAATATGTTTTAGGATCATATTCAACCATCAAGAAACACTTCTCATATAGGAAAGGATCTTTGACAGAAAGAGTATTCTCAAACTGAGATCTAGTCCTCTTAGGATCTTGAGGATTGCCCACAAGTTCTCCAAATGATTCAAGAGTTTTTGAAGCCCACTTAGACATTTCATGTGAAATTAGACATGAAATCATATGGTATTAATCATCAAAAATATCATAATCAAAACTTTCATGAGAAACTTCACTTACTTCAACAGGTGGTGGTTCAGAAGATTCTCCAATTTCCACTACTTGCAAGGGTTCTTATTTGAACTGAACACTTATTTAAATGAAAGATTTTTGAGTGGAAATATTTAGTATCTTGTAACCCTGGGAGTCTTATAGATAGCCAAAAAATATACATGTTTGTATTTTGGGCTGCAAATCCCTCCTCTTCTGAGGTGGAATTCCTTCCCAACCCTTTGAGCCAAAAATCCTGAAATGAGACACAACAAGCTTGTGCTCACTCCAAGATTCATAAGGTGTGATTCCTTTCAAGGATTTATGTGAAACCCTATTCTAAATATAGGCTTAACAGTTTATGGCTTCAACACAAAGTATTTGAGACACAGACTTAGAATTAAGCACGCAAGTATCCATCTCCTTGAGATATCTGTTCTTGCTCTCAGCAACACCATTTTGTTGTGGTGTGTATGGAATTGTATGTTGCATCTATATGCCAGCATCAGTATAGAGATGCTGAAAATCAGATTTTATATACTCCCCACCATTATTAGATATAAGGACTTTGATCTTCCTACCAGACTGGTTCTCTACTGAGTATTTAAAAATATTGAAAAAGCCAAAAAACTTCAGACTTGAATTGAAGGAAGAAGACCCAACATAATCTAGAAAAGTCATCTATGAAGGTAATGACATATTTGAAATTGTTCAAAGAAAAATTGGGGAATGGACATCATATATCACTGTGAATAAGCTCAAGGGGTGCATAGGTTCGCTTAGACTTGGCTCTCTCATACTTATGCTTAGGGTGTTTTCCAAGGATGCAACCTTGATAGTTTCCTTTGGAAAATTTGATGTTGGGAATCCCTATGACCATGTTCTTCTCATGCAATTGGGAAAAATACTTGTAATTAAGGTGACCAAATCTATCATGCCACTGTTTGATTGCTTTATTGGCATGAGTGAGGAGAGCAGAGGGTGATGAGAAAGGAACAAAGTGGTAAAACCTATAGACTTTTGAGCTATGATCAACATTTCTTATGGAAACAACTCTACCTATGGAAATATCAGAACTTTCCACATCATTGGGGGGTGGAGATGAACTTTTTAGGAGACCTAGTATGATTCATCTGATAGAATGACAAGAGGTTGGCAACAAGACCTGGTACAAACAACACATTAGTGAAAGAACCATGATCTAGATCAATTCTTCCTTTACCTTTGGAAACAGTTTCAGAGTCATCTCCCAACACAATTATTGGACCACTAGATCAATAGAGGAAAAAGAATCTCTTGTGGAAACCATATGTCTTAATTCTCCATAATATATGATGAAAGAGGAATATTTTGATGTATTATCCATCAAAGCATGAAATCTCTCCTTGTCTTTAGAATTTGAACCTCCCTCCTTCTTCTTTGCGCTATTAGGAAGACGGATGTTATTCTTCTCAAGAATTTGAGCCATCATGTCAATGGTATTCTTTATGCAGGAAATATCAGGATGAAATCCCCTAATGCAGTATGTGCACTTGCTCTTCTCTTTCTTCTTCTGTGGATTCTTCTTGGAGTTTGAGGAGTCCTCATATGCTTTTTGCTTGTCTTTCTTCTGATCTGGTGGCATTTTGGGATTATCCTTCTTCTTTCCTTTTGAATTCTTTGAATATCCAACATCCAAAGAATGATATTTTGATGGATTTATGGCTCCCATCAAGATCAACTGATCTTGCTCCCATGTGAGTGATTCCATGAATTTTTCCAGTGAAGGTATCATCTAGTTTCAAATTGTGAGCTTGGTGGCATGGAAGGTTGAAACAAATATTGAATATTCAGGGCCCAATTTTGAAAGAATGGCCAAAATTAATTGCTCATATTTTTTTCTCAATTGTGCATTGCTTCAACTGTAGAACAAGTGACTTGAACTCAGAGAAGTAGTTTTGGAGGGTATCAAAATTGCTTGAACTTGGAGAAACAAGTTCATTCTCTATTTGGTGGCCTTTCAATTCATCAGTATTGCCAAATAAATATTCTAGCTCGGTCCAAACTTCATTAGGAGTGGTAAGAACATATATATGGGAAAGAATATCCCTGGAAGTACTGAGACACAAGAGACCATAAGCCTCATCTCTTCTGTTATGCCACTTAGCTTTCTCAATGAATGCAGTAGGCTCAAGATCAGTAGCCACAATCACTCTATAAAGGAATTTTCTCCTCAACAAAATTTCCATCTGGGCCTTCCAATCAAAATAATTTAATGGATTCAAGATGATTTGTTGTGACTGATCCATGGATTCTCTAAATAGCACCCTTGTGATGCTAGATTGCGCCCCTTTGATGTTGAGTGCGCTCTCTGAGATACTGGTTTGAAAGTACATAACAATAGAAGGAGAATACTGCTATTAATTGAGCTCTGATACCATCTGAAATTTCATTCACAATTTGATCTTGCAAAGCAAATAATTACTCTCACAAATTGTCTTGCAAAAATTGGTCAAAGACCACATAAAACAATCATGAATTTGATGCAAATAGTAAATGTCTATTGAGTAAAAGTACATAAGAAAAAAATTAGGCTATGTAATGGCTGTCCAAATATATAATTACATCAGATATTTGAAATCTAAGGAAGGCATTCAGAATCCTCACAAAAGCAGGCTTACTAAATTGGTGAAAAAAACCCCTAGGTGACTAAATCACTTTCCAAATCACTCCTAAGGCTAACAAATTGGTAAAATACGAGTTGTGAGATGATGAGTGATGAAAAATAAACTAAATCATGGATTTTGGAGATAAGAAAAACAAGGAGGGTGAGTTGGAAAAAAAGATCCAATTTCCAATTTCACTAGCTTTACCTTTTCCACTAAAAGCAGAAAAAAGCAGGATAAAGCAGAAAGGCACCCTTCTAATATAGGAATACCAAGAAATCTCATAGAATCAGAGTAAATATTATCCACAATCTTCTCAAGTTCTCCCTAATGACTGAGGATGGAATGTGATTCCATAAAAGACAAAAAATAGGCCAACTACCTAGTAAACACCTAGGAAATTAATCATGGAAGACTAATGAAATATATCCTAAGTATGGAATGGGTTTTTACTATTATAACACTTCCTAGATTACGTATGAGATCTATTTTTCTTCAATTTCTTTAAAAATATCGCCACTATATTCTTGCAAAATAAGACTTAGGACATGCAAGAGAAGCTTATCTTTTGCTATGGAAGGAGCTCTATCTTCCTTTGTACACAGTTTTTCGAAGTGAAGGTGAGCCTCTTTTTTTATTTGCTCAAAGTCCATTATTCTTTCTTCCTCCCCGGTGAATATTGATGCCACAGTATTGTTTTTCTTTCTTTCTTGTTTTTGCTTGGGGAAGAATGAGGTGTTCCTGTCTCCTCCTTTCAACCAAAGGATTCTAGATTTCATCCTCCAATATTCTTCTTCCTATCTGCATGCTTTACTTAGGTATTCTTGTAGTTGTTTTTCCTTGCTAATCTCTTCTTATGTTAAATAGATTCTTTCCATTTTTCTTGTTTTTGGAAAACCATATGTTTTTTTTCCCGTCTCTCCTGGGAGGGGCCTATAACATTGAGCTTGGACCAGTCCTTTAGTGTTTTTTTTCTCCTCATATTTTCCTCCCAAACATATGAGGGGGGGTCCAAACACTGATTGATCCCATGATAATTTCACTGTTTCTTGAAACCCCAGCTTGGATATCCACAGTGGGATAAATTTGAATGGGATTGGTCCCAAATTTTGATCTTCTTCTATTTTGTGTTTCGTATCCGGTTCACACTAGAAAGCTATCAAAATGAATAAACCAATAGAAAATAATTCCATGACAGGAAGATAAATATTTATTGAATATGAATTGATGATTACATAATAGAGAGATTCCCATATATATAACTATTAAAGGAAATCTTAATGACTCTTAATAAGAGTTGCGACCTTTTATTATTTATTTATTGTTTATTAATATATTTATATATTATTTTATGTTTGTAATATTCTATCAACAAGGATATAGGTTTGTGATCTAAAATTCTGAAGGGGATACTAACAAAGGAGAATTTTAACCCCAAGAGAAGCAGGGAAGAATGGATGAGGAATCCATCTAGCCTTGCTACTATATGCTATGGTCCAGTTCTTTTGTTTGACCAGGTGTATTTCCTTTTTTGGCTTAATGTCTAACAATTCCCAATCCTGCATCAAGTCCTTTACCTGCTCACGAAAAGGATATTCGGCTATTGATCCACCTCTTTTCTCATTTATTGAGAGGGTGATATTCATATATCCTACCATTATGAGATTATGCGACCTTGTATTTTCTAGTAATGTTCTAATAAAATCCCAACAATATTTCTTTTCAGAATAAAGAACGAGAACATAGACATTCATAATACCTACCTGTGTATTTGATTGATTTTTCTACAAATTGACAAGAGACCATGATTAGTTGAGATCGGATGAGTTCATTTTGAATTTGGAAACATACCAAAGGGTCATGATACCTCTCGAGGATCTCCTTGAGCTAACATATACTCCCGAGCATGTTTTCCAAATTTTTGTTTCTACTCGAGGCATACTTTTGCCTCAAGCTTAGTCTCCTGGATTTTCTAACTTAATGAGAATTCTCATTGCTTCCTTTTTTTTATTTATTTCCCACCCCCCTACAATTCTTAGAGAATATCTTAATTACTTAATAGTATTGTGGGAAGAAGGGCCTTTTGAGGGACCCTCGTAGGTTCTTGCTTTCCCTCCTCTTCCTTTTCTAGTTTTACCCATTACTTTTTTTGATGTTTAGTTGTCGTCCTAAGACTTTCTCCTTTTCCGCTTGTTTTTCTTTGGCTTCTTTGTTCGCCTGTATACCATTTCTTGTTGTCCTTTATGGATAGGGTTATTCCTCATCCTGGGATTCTTATGATGTAACTTCATCTTCTGGTATATTTTCTTGAGTGTCTTGGAGTTCTCCCTGTTCTAGGTCCATCTAGGATTGGTCCTTTATTTCCTTGTCCCTGTTTGAATTTTTAGATTATCCTTATTCTACCCATTTTTCTCTTGAATCAATGGGTATTTCCTCATCTTCAGATAGAGAGGAAAAAGGGTTTGAGGTTCGATGGGGGGGGGAGAGAGATTTTATTGGGAGGATTTTCAAGGGATCAAAGGTTGAAGAGATGGAGGGCAGCCGCTAGGCCCAAATTTTTCCCTTTTTCTTGAGTTCTAGGGTTAGATCCTTTTTTACCTATGTCAAACCCTCCTCTGTTTCAATTTCCTGCTACTCCTTTTGTGCTTTCTTGTAGTATTTAGCAAAGTTACCATATTCATGATATATTCTACACTTGAAAGAGAGCTATTCATAGTCAATTTGTTGAATGTGTGTCCAATCATTAGCTATGAGTTCGATAGCTTCTAACAAATGAGATTCTAGATCTAGCTCAACACATATACGAGCACATGAGGCTTGGTATTTGGGTTCTTCTCGATCGATGAATATTCCTAACAAATTTCCAATTGGTTTCATGAATTCATCATTCCAGCAATGATTGGGAAGATGGGGAATCTTAAACTAGATCGAGACAACAGACAAAATATCCAGAGAGGGATCAAAATATGGTATCCATTTGTTCAAATAAAACCCCCTAGGATCCATGAAGTATGGCCCGTTCCTAAAAATTAAATCACGGCCTGATTTTTGTTCAAACTAGAAAATGAAAAATCCCTTACCAACTAAGTAGTAGGAGTTCCGAGCTGAGATGAGAGGAGACCATTTTTTTTGGATCCATGTATTCGTAGATTTTGGCAATGGCCAAAGCTCCGCGAATTGAACCACTAGGGACCTTTAAGCCATCGCAAGAGAAATCCTCCTTTGAGCCATAGAGGAGAGAGAAACTTCTAGGATTGCATCTGCACGTTTGAAAAATTCTAGATTTCCTTTGTCCGGTGGTTTTTTCCTTGCGTTCGCAATCGGGCTCTTTGACACCTCAACATCTGGGGTAGGGGAGGATCCCCCACCTTGCACCATGGACGAAAGGGGACCCTCGAACCTTCAGCACTAAACCCTAGCCAAAAAGAATAAAGAACCTTGACCACTTAAGCTAAGAATCCGAGTGGCTAAGTTATTTATGAAAAAATATTGATCGTTAAACCAAATGGTTTCTCATAAGAGTGCAAAAAATGCTAGTGAAGCAATCATTTGCACATCGAAATTTGATCGCAATATTTTGGTTACCATTATGAATTACAATGAACAAAATCCATTTGTAATATACTTTTCATGGTGAGTGCATTTTCTTAGGGTTTGTGCATGTATAACAGTGGTGAGGAATTGCTAATATTCAAGAGAAAACTTAGCAAAAAAACATAGTACACTTAACACATGGATTTTTTCTACAAATTTTCATTTAGCAAGGATTGGAATCAATACATAATTCTTTGTATTATACTTTTTATGTTGAATGCATTTTTGCATGCTTTGTGTTTGCATAATTGTAGCAAGGCATTGCCATTATTCAAGAGAAATCTCACCAAAAAATAGAGAATGCTCAACACATGGAATGCTTTCCACTATTCAACTTCCCCTTTTGTTACACCTCTTCCACCTTGCCTTCTTTTTACGGCGTTATTTTCCTATCGTCGTTTAAAAATTGAATGGAAATTATAAGAGTAAAATTATACAAGTAATGTATATTTATCATGTGTTTAAAAAAATAAATAACAATTTTGTTTTTTGGTGTTTTTTTTTGTTATTTTTATTTACAAATTGAATGGAAACTATAAGAGTAAAATTATACAAGTAATGTATATTTCTCTTGTATTTAAAAAAATAAATATCGATTTTTTTTTTCTTTGTAATTTTATGTTGCTTTTTTGAAAAAGGTTTATAGTGATAATTATAATGGGAGGTTAGGATTTGTAAAGGGAACCAATTCCTTATCAAATCATAGGTGTTACATAGAAATATTCCACCTTGTGAGCATCAACATTCTTTGGCCTATAAGATCCATTTCAGTGACTTAGATCCATTTTTATCCTTCAGTGATACCAGTTTGCCCTATTTTTATTCCTACCTACATGTTGCATCACTATAGCATGCGTACCCGCGAGTTGCATCACTATAGCCCGCGGGTATCAAGTAAAATGGTAAAAAAACACTATTTTATCACTTTTTACTCCCAAAAAGCGGTCATTGGGCGACCTTTGGCTCTCCATCTGCCCAAGTAACGTCTCGATGAGTCCTTTCACCTACCTTTGAGAGGACTATATATTGAGCACATATGGCTTATGGATGGGAGAGAGAAGAGAATAGTAAAGGAACTCTAGTGGATTTTTACCCTATCTTGAGTCTGCGCTCATTGATCCTTGTAGTTGTGAACCTCTTATGTTCACCTTCCAAACTCCTTCTAGTTTGAGTTTTCCATTCATGGAGGATTGAAGTGGTGGAGGCACAAGTGGATTGATCTAGATCTTGGTACAGATTGGTTGCCGGCAGAGGTCGTATCACTTTGTACTTCTTCTTGTTCATTAATAGAAATACTCATATTCTCGTCCATTCATGGTGTGAATGTCATTTATTATACATTGGGTTACATTTGCTTATGATATTATGGACCATTGTTATTGATAATGTTAATGTCAATTATATATTATACGTACTTGTTGGATATTGGCTGTCAAGACTAATTTGCAGATTACAAGTGCGTGGATTGAAAGTTCCAACATGGATCTACATCAAACATTGGATCGAGGTTGGTTACATTTCTCCATTATATTAACGTTGTCATTTATAATAGCATTGCTTTGAGAATTGAGTAGATTTATGGTAGTCATCTGTTTGTTGTGGTATTGCCAAGCCATAGTGAGTTTTCTCCAATACAGAAATGGCGACTCCGCTGGGGAAAACATCCATGTTTGGGAAATTTTTTGAGCATTAGTCCATAATTAGAGTTGCTGTTTATCGAAGCTCTGTGTCACTGATTGGTCGTTAAGGTACACTGTAGAAAACTTGCTTTTTTTGAGCCTCTGGACTCTCTGTTCGCCCATTTTCCTTTCCTCACCCGTGGGCTAGCTTAGTTCTTCCCGCGTTTACCCGCCTCTGTTTACTCTACTGCTCGTGGGTGCCCGCAGGATTTCCTTCGACAGTAGCGTGTAAATCCAACTTTTGTTGGTTTATGACTATTGGTTGTTGCTGGGTGAGTTTGGTTGGTTCCCGAGTCTTTGTTGGCCTATTTCTTGGCTGTTTCATGCCTTGGTTGTGACCAGATATCTTCGTTTCTCTTGGTTGAGCCTTCTTGGTTTTTTACCAATCTTTGGTTTTAGCCTCTTGGTTTCTTCCTTTTGAGCTCATTCCTTTGGCTGAGTCTTGCTGTTTAGGATCTGTTGGGTTGTCTTAGTGATCTTCTTGGCACTTCAGTGATTGAATAGTAGGATTTTGCTTTCATTTTTTCATTCCATTTATATTGAAAAAATACAAAAATATTCATTTAGTTTTTTGCATTTTACTTCTTGTTTATAAGTGAAAATACAAAAATATTTTATTTCCATGTACTGCATCTTGCATTGAGTGCTTGTTGCCTTCATTTTAGGTTCTTCCTGTGCATTGAAAAGATAAAAGATTGCATCTTTATTTCAGAATTGTTGGTTGATTTTGCATATTAGTGACATTGCTTTATTGGATAGACGAGTCTAGGATTGGACGATGTTGCATACTATTGAGTCTACACATCACTAGTTTCATGATCATATCCCTTGAGTAATCACAGCCACTAAAATTAACGCTTAATCATAAAATTGATTAGACTGATTTTATTTATAGGGTACACCAACTAGCATAGGTTTAGAGTCTTGGAATAGATCATTGTAAGTTAACAATCCAAGACTACTAGAAGAAACATTAGGTGTTTGACCAGGGAGTGGAGGAATCCATGGTATAGATCAGTGTTCTCAGGAAGCTCTACTCAATCCAGAGTTAAGCACTAGGTCACAGAAGGTTGGTTGAGGAGATATCCCTCTGATACCGACTGAACATGGGAGATATATCTAGGATTTGTTCGTATCTGGGGGGTACCGGAGGTTTATCCTCTTGTGCTTCGGGCTTAGCTACCCTGCCCATATGACGGGTCCCACTTGTGACTGTCCCCCTGAGCAATGGTTATATTGCAGTGAACATAGTTGCCTTACCTAGGTACTGCACAGGGTACTTGCAGTGGTTATGTTGTTTGTGTCCCGAGTCAGATATGGATTGGACAACACAATTGTGTTCATGCAGTGGACTTGACCCTGTCGACACAGTGAAGCCTGGGTGTCTCTATAACTGATTCTGTTACCTCCGGCTATAGTTTGGGAGTCTCAAGCCTCTCTTAGGTGAGACATACCGGCTCTAGTGTCAGGAGTTCATTTAGCCACTCTTTTTGTCTGCTCTTGGCTGTAGTTTCTCTAGGTGTGTGATTTTGATTTACTGTTTTTGATCGATAGTTGGCCTTTAGGGGACATTGTGTCTCTCTCTGGAGATATCATGGCGCGGAGCCCTACTCTTAGCCGATCCTGTCGTTTGGCTGGTTTAAAGCCACTCGAAGTTACACGCCGTATTTCTAGAGGATGCCAGAGGGCTCCCTCTGAGTCTTCATATTCTCACGTGACTTACGTCGAAGACTACATGGTTGCACATCCCAATATTGGGCAAGATCCTTCTACTCCTTCGGGTAGATTTGAACATACTTCCGACCCCCATACTCCTCATGAGGATTGGGGAGGTGATCCACTTGACACTCAAACTAGTTCTATTTGGCCTAATCCACTTGATCGGGATCCGTTTGATCCTTCAAATCCGGATAATTATCTTTACGGGATGCCCGACTTACCTGAGGAGGAAGAATAGGACGAGCCTTTCATTCCTTTGTTTCCACATGATTATAGATACGGGATGCCTGAGACTCATGATGACACTGGCCCTACGATCAACCCCACCGCACTCTCTTTTGGTATGCCTAGTCATAGTACTGTCGAACCTTCCACTACGGTTGGTACTCACGCTGGCACTAGTCAAAGTGTTAGCCATACTATATCCACTGGGGGCACTACCCTCGCCGGGGGCACTATGTTGTCCACCCACTCACATAGTATGGGGACTGGTCAGATTCCTAACCATGCTAATGTTGGAACACGACCACCTCGTAGGAATACCCAACCTAGCCGGAATGCTATTCGGAACACGACTCACCATCCACCACCTAATACATGTGTCGCTCCTCATCAACCCAGGACTACTTTTGCACATGATACCGTTCCTCTCAACCACGGGGGTGGACATATACCGCATAATTTTGCGTCCACTTCCGCCACTAGAGATGCTAATGTAGGGGGTGGGAATATTTCCTATCCACATGGACATCACACCACCAACCCTGCTGCTAATCACACTAATGTTGGGGTTGGGAATACTTCTCATGCTTTTGGTCACCACATGATTGCTCAAGCTAATCCTAATGTTGGGGCTGGGAACATACCATACCATTACGGTCATTACAACACGGTTCCCTCTATGAATAGTACATAAATTCCCCATACTCATGGTGGAAACCCTTACTACAACACAGTCAGTGCTGGCCACCAATATCACCCACCACCCCAATATGGTGCTCAAAACACGCATATACCTGCTTACTCTCAAATGGGTCAGCCAGGAGGAGGTTATAAATCCTATGGCCATGGGCCAACTTATGGACCGTCAGGTCCTTATTATCAGCAGTTTAATCCTCATGGTCAAGCTTTTGGTCCGTCTTATAACACAGTTCCGTTTAACCAACCTTTTATGGGGGCTTATAATCAAGCTTTCCAGCCACAACTCCCGTTCCTTGCATGCTTGAATCTCCCGGATCTTTCGAAGCTCACGAATGATCCGGTGTGTCATGACCCTACTTGGCCCCCGGTCCCTACCAAGCTCCCTTCGGACATTCTGAAGTTTGAGGGAAAGGTGGTGAGGACCTGGGAGATCATGTCATGACATTTCACCTTTGGTGCTCCTCCAACTCTTTGAATCATGATTCCATTAGTTTACGACTATTTCAACGCACCCTCACAGGGGCAGCCATGAAGTGGTATGTGGAGTTTCCCGAAAACACATATAGGGGATTCAACGAGATTGCTTTGGTTTTCTTAGACCATTTCCAGTTGCCGGTTCGTTATGATACTGGTATTGAGTTATTGTCCACCTTCCGTCAGAATAATGCCACACATATTTTTGACCACGTTCAAGAGTGGCGTCGGCGGAAGAGATTAGTGAAAGCCGACATTCCTCCAGATTTCCTATTGGAATGGTTCCTTAAGTATTTAATCCCATACATTGCTAAGGATGTTTCAATGTCCGACATTGTGACTGAGGAACAAGCTATCTTGAAAGTCCAGCAGTTAGATCTACTTTATTCTTAGTCTGGCATTTTGTATGACATTATTCCTGACGCACCGAGAACAAGACATGAGCCCACGTCAGTTCCTGGACCACATGTTGATGGCATCATGGGGTCCGCATGCACTCTCCCTGTAGACTTGGTAGCTAATCAAATGCAAAATTTGTCGCTAAACCAGTCTAATCCCAGACAGGTACACACCTTGTCCACTTCCCCTCCGTTGTCTGATGTACACAATGTGCAATCAATGAAACCATCGGGTAACCAACAACACGGTGGTAAGAAAAAGGGGAGAAATAATCGTAGGGGTGGAAACAATGGAAGTAATAACAATAGAAATCGTAATACTCCTCGTAAAGAGAATTCCAACCCTCCTCGGGAAGGCGGTAATGCTGGCGAGGATCGTAAACCTAGGCGTAAGGTGAAATTCCATTGCAAGCTTTGTGGGGAGGATCATCTTACTCACTTATGTCCTCGAATTGAAGAAGCATCGAAGCATTTGGCACAGAGCCTAGCTGTGTTGAAGGATCCCCTTCCTCATCATAAAAACATGGCTTCGCATACTCCCACCATTGGTTATGGTACTAATGAAACGACAACGTCTTCTTCCAATACTAGTGGTTATGGATGTGTGAATATGGTTCAGTCGGAGATTTGTGTTGCTACTCGTCAATGCGATTATGGTGCACTACAACCAAATTTGGGGAATTAGCCTCCCCCTCCTCCTGACAATTCCTTGCATATCGAGAAGCCCTCTATTATGCCGCGGATACTGAAAGGTGTTCTCAAGCACTCCATGCATAATCCTAATACTCGAGCCACCCATAACTACTCCATCGTAGAAGATTTGAGCCAAACTCCGTGTGCCATGTCGGCTCTTGAGGTTTTGCAAGCCTGTCCTTCTCAGAAGCATTCCCTTTTGAGTGCTTTAGGAGTTCAGGATGGGGGAAATCCTAGTGTTATCAAGTTCGATACTACTGATGTCCAACCTCGCTTACCTTACCACGTGGCTTGCCTTAAAAGCTTTGTCAAACGTACTATGGTTGATGAAGGTGCCTCTGCGTCAGTAATGTCGTTAGCTTGTTGGAAAGCTCTTGGCTCTCCTCCTCTACTCGCGTTTAGAACTACACTCACTGCATTTGATGGTAGGTATTTTACACCGCATGGAATTATCCCTTCCCTTGTTGTCTCCTTGGGAGGTAAGTCCGTGCCTATTGAAATCGAAGTGGTTGATGTGCCCATCGACTACAACCTTTTATTGGGTCGGAACTGGATGTATGCTATGAAGGCTGTCGCGTCTATTGTATTTAGAGTTATCTGCTTTCCCCATGAAGGAAAGATTGTGACGATCGATCAGTTGGATTATGTTGGCACTCCTTCCACAGCATCCACGGGATCTGCAGTCCCGCAAGTTTCTAATTCTCAGCCGAAAATTGGGAACATAGGTGTTAGAATGTACCCCTCATTGATGGGAACTTTTAACCATTCTGTGCTTGTGAATTTTGTTGGAACCAATACCGACAATGCGTCTCCTCCTTCGAATAATATGTTATTACGGACCTCCTATTCAAATGATCCGTGAATTTTACCATCCACAAGTTCCACGTCTGGAGACATTGCGCATGTCGGGATGTATATGCCTTTATCCGTAGTGGAGCTCGCTGACAATCATATCCAACAAACCACTGCAGATCCGGATCTCTCTTCTTCCCAGATAGTTGAATAAGATCCCGTTACGCTGCCAGTTTGGGCAGCCAACTCGTCTTGTTCACACGAATGCCTTGATGGTACTCTACCTTCAGATGAAGTTTTTTTTGAGGCCATGGGTGGTGATGACAAGCCGTGGGGGATATTTATCATAGATCTCATTCGCCTCATCCCCTTGATCTTATTGAACAAGATGAGCCTATAATACAACCTGCCATCCATTTGAATTTGGATCCATTCACAGTCTCATCCAGCCTTGATTTGACGTTTGAGTCTGATGAGTCTTTGAGCTCTCCTATAGATCCGCAAATCGGTGATCCTGATGAGTTCGATTCTACTTCTAGAATTTCCAACTCCCGTGATGATGAATTTACTCTTGCAGATTGCTTCACATCCTTCAGCTTTACTCTTCATTTTGATCCCTCAGGTATTGGTACTATGGCACCTTCAGTGGTTAGCTCTACCTACGTTCCGTCTGAGGTTAACAATAGAGAAGTTGAAAATGTTTCTACCGCAGTGAATTGTATCGGATTTTTCTTTACGTACGTTTTAGAGATGATCTTGGTACTTATGTTTCTTGGAGACAGGATTCTTAACTGGACTTATACTTGTTTACTGGTCCTTTTCGACATTTGCTTCGGTCATGGCAGGAATGTTCGGAACCTTGCATATAGGTTTAGGCCTCCCTTTGTTATGATGCACTTGAACCTATTGCTATCTGAATTCACAGACACTCCCTGAGTGTCCTTATCTTGCTCATGTTCCTTGCATTATGCACAACTTTGTCCCATGTGCTTGGAACTAGTCTCGCATGTCCCTGACACTCCTCTGCTTTCATTATGAGCATTCTTCCATATCTCCTTTGAGCTCGTTAAAAACAATAAGGAGGTCACGAGTTTACTTTTTCGGGCTCGTTAAAGCTTTACGGAAAAGATTTTTATAAAGTCTTTTTTAAGCCCTTGTTAGACTTTTTGAAATCAAACAAGATTGTCGAGTATACTTGTTATTTCAGTCTCGTTAAAGGATTTGAAGCGACATCCACTTAGGTAAAAGTTTACCCCTTTTCTGGACCTTTGTGGATTAATTACGAAAAATGTATACTCTAGTCATACGTGACTAGAAGAGTTCTTCTCTCATTGTTTTACACTTTTTTGGGTGAGGAGACTAACTTTACGAAAAAGGACTTCTCAGTTATATCATGTTGTGATTGCATTGCATCATCTTGCTTGCCGCTTGAGCCTTGTGCCGGCTCCCGCTTACTCAGTTGTTAGCCTGGTTCCTGAGCACTTTTCCCCTGTCGAGCCCTGCAGAGCTTATATATTTTCCCTTCACAATTTGATGACCCTTTGACCCTGAGGGAACATACCCCCGAATGTCCACATCCTACACGCACTTCCTTGCATTGAGCATAGGTATGTTCCACTGCTTGGGACTAGTTTGCTAGCTATTTGACACTCGTTCCCTCACTTGTTGTACTATAAGCAATTGTATTCTTTTTCAAGCTTTTCCCAAATATGAAAAAGACCAAAAAAAATCAAATATTCCAAAAAGCCGGACGGGATTATGGTCACTATTTCTTGTTGGCGGCTGTTGTGTCGCCTTTGAACAGAGCATTCATTCCACTCCGTACATTATGAGTTGGGACTATAGTTGGGCCTTAGGCGCTGTACTTGTTTCTCAGTTTTCTCCACCTATTGGTTAAGCTTCCAGTCATTATGGATCCCTCTGTAATGCCTCCTGCATTGCACAGTTTATGTCGAGTCTATGCTGCCCGAGTCTATCCATCTGATCATGCTCTTGTTCAAAGGAAGTCCTGAACTAGTGTCGGCCACTCCTCAGATATCTTGACTATTGCATGTTGTCCATCCTTATTGAGTCATTCCGTTTCACCTGAGATCTTCCAAATATTTCAGCATTGCTGATACCTCGTGCTGGTTGATGGGGGATGCCTTAATGCCCTCCTTCCAGCGAGTCTTGTTCTGTCGACTTCAACTCATTTATTCCAGGACTTGAGGCTTAGAGTTCGGTTGAGTACCTTGAGGTTTGCAGTCATTAGTGGTAGGTTCTCTCGCCATCGACTTTTGGGAATACATCAA
Source organism: Larix kaempferi (assembly GCA_027924585.1). Taxonomy (NCBI): domain Eukaryota; kingdom Viridiplantae; phylum Streptophyta; class Pinopsida; order Pinales; family Pinaceae; genus Larix; species Larix kaempferi. The sequence goes on along the minus strand of BSBM01000093.1, from coordinate 20,377,110 downwards.
TGTCCCCTGATCGATGGATTCATCCTAGTGTTCGACTTCAACCCATTTATGCAGACTCTGATGATTGTGCTCTATGCCTTGATGCCCATTTTCATTATTGGTGGGTCATCTCGTGTCTGTTAACAATATACAACATTGACTGGTAATCAGACGATGTCTCATCAAGTTCAACCCCAACTCCTTTATTCACTTGATGGGAATTGCACCGTCGAAGACTTGTGTAGAAGACCCCAGGCGATTGTGGCATTTAGTATGCTACATATGACTTTGACTTTACATCTGAGATATCACCTTTCAGATTCCAGCAGTTTGTACCTCCAGTTTGCACCGATTGTCTTCTTTTTAGCAGAAGACCATACCTTACTGTAGAGGGATCATGGCTATGATCACTTATCGCATGTATCCATTATGTACTGCCTATTCATGGCCATTGTATCAAATTGTTGTACTATATCGACATGTATTCAGAGATACTATTGTATTATGACGAGTGAGCTGTTCTTTCCACTTGTGTCTCCATCACTCCACTTCTGAGTTTTATAATGTATTTCAGCCATCGTAGCACATTTCAGTCTCTGACCTCACACATTAGGGGGCATCTGTTACACAAAAATCTTCCACCCTATGAGCATCAGCATTCTTTGGCCTGTAGGATCCATTTCAATGACTCAGATCCATTTTTATCCTTCAGTGATACCAGTTTACTTTATTTTTATTCCTACCCGCATGTTGCATCACTATAGCATGCGTACCCGCGAGTTGCATCACTATAGCCCGCGGGTATCAAGTAAAATGGTAAAAACCACTATTTTATCACTTTTTACTCCTAAAAAGCAGTCATTGGGTGACCTTTGGCTCTCAATCTTCCCAAGTAACGTCTCAATGAGTCCTTTCACCTACCTTTGAGAGGACTATATATTGAGCACATATGGCTTATGGATGGGAGAGAGAAGAGAATAGTAAAGGAACTCTTGTGGATTTTTTCCCTATCTTGAGTCTGCACTCATTGATCCTTGTAGTTGTGAACCTCTTATGTTCACCTTCCAAACTCGTTCTAGTTTGAGTTTTCCATTCATGGAGGATTGAAGTGGTGGAGGCACAAGTGGATTGATCTAGATCTTGGTTCAGATTGGTTGCCGACAAGAGGTCGTATCACTTTGTACTTCTTCTTGTTCATTAATAGAAATACTCATATTCTCGTCCATTCATGGTGTGAATTTAATTTATTATACATTGGGTTACATTTGCTTATGATATTATGGACCATTGTTATTGATAATATTAATGTCAATTATATATTATATGTACTTGTTGGATATTGGCTGTCAAGACTAATTTGCAGATTACAAGTGCGTGGATTGAAAGCTCCAACAGGGATCTACATCAAATGTTGGATCGAGGTTGGTTACATTTCTCCATTATCTTAACATTGTCATTTATAATAGCATTGCTTTGAGAATTGAGTAGATTTCTGGTAGTCATCTGTCTGTTGTGGTATTCCCAAGCCATAGTGAGTTTTCTCGAATACAATAGGTGTTGTTTTCTTGAAGTTTCTTCATTACCATATAGAAGGACTTCATGTATAGCTACCGCCATTGAGGATAAAAGCTCAATATCCATGTCTTTCTTCTCTATCCTTTGAGGGTGAATATGGTTCCTCGTTCTAGACAAAAAATGTTCTCTTTCTCCAATTAAATAGTTTGTTGATTGTCAATGTTATGTGCTCCTTTGGATATGGTTGCTCACATGCTTTTCAGTTTTAGGTTTAGATTTATGTCCCCTATTCCTTTTTTATAGGCATGTGCTTGAGGAAAAGAACCATGAAAATGTTGTGTTTGTTGGAAAAGTTGACATTGAAAAGTGATTTTCTCATAATCCAAAACCTAAACCTATCTAAAATATAGTAAGAGAATAATTACAATATGGAATTATCCTTTTACTACATTTTTTAAAATTTTGGATGTCCGGATTCCACTAATCCCGATGTAGACTTCTTGTTGTAGCGACTTCTTGTTATCTGCTTTTGAATGTTTGATTTGCTTAATATTGACACATTTACCAATCCATTCTTTACATGTTCATGGAATGCAACCAACACACAATGATGCTCGTATGAACATCCATAATACTAGCATACTTCAAACATGGTGAGAAAATGTGGATTTCCATCCAGTGCTCTCATGTTATGTTGTCATGAAATACATAGCCAAATATGCTTCCAAAGCAAAGGGAAAATCAGATACCTAGCATCATATGCTAACTAGAATCACAACTACATAATGTCTACATGACCAAGCCTCATATGCCTATCATTGTTTGCACTCAACAACAATTGTTGACTAAGACATTAGTGCTCAAGAAACTTGCATGGACACACAAATGATCAAAAACTAGTCACAAATGATTAAATAATGAGTTTATTATAACTGTCCAACCCATAAATGAGTTGTGAATACATTTATATAGAATTTGGAAGAATTTGTTTTCCTTTGGAGGCTGTTACAAGTGGCTATCTTACATTGGACCTCAATCCCCCCTAAGTATACCAATAGTCTCCCAAATCAACTCAAACAGCTACAAATTGTCTAAATGTTGGGTAGGCATGGGAAGGAATTAATGATGGTCACACATATGGTGGTGAGGATTTGGTGGAGTGTAGGTGGCCAAGGATAGGCCAAAACAACCAAAAAGGGGGCCAATTTTTTTTTTTTTTTTTGAAAAAAAGCGTACCAATGTTATTAAGCCGAATCAAAAGGTACATGAAATTATGCTTATGTTTAAAAGACTTTTTATAGACATCGTTTCCCAAAAGTCTTCAAGCCATAACTTTACAAAAAAAGATTTGCAGATCATCACGAAGGAAGTCTACCAAATCTCTGAACATCAAAATTCTTAATTTTTCAAATAGACATAATGTTCATTATAAAAACAACAAAATTACTCAAAAAAGTTCAAAACTCCTTGATTCAGAATCTCAGAGCTAAGTGTTTCCTCCCAAACCAGAATCCTAATATCACCCATCAGTGCTTGTTTTGACAATTTATCCGCCAGGAGATTATGTTGCCTATAAATATGCTCAAATGTTATTTTCCCGAAATTTTTGATTGCTGCTTTGATTCTTTGGCACCAGTGTATGAGTGATAAAACTTTAAGGTCATAGACTCCCTGTGCCCATTTAATTGTAACTCTGGAATTGCCAAAGATTTTCAAGTCGTCTATACCAAATATCTTTGCCACTTTTAAGACGCACCATAGAGCAATGAGTTCAACTTTCATATTTGATCCCATTCCACAATTCATCTTGAGTGAGAAATGATGAGAATCATTTAGAAAAATTGCACCCCCCATCGCACAAATTCCATCTTGAGCCGCACCATCAAAGAATAACATAGGGCAGTTAAAGATAGGATCAAAGGCTCCAATCCTTTTGACCACTGATGGTTTCTTCCCTTTAAAAATAGATTTATAAAGAGAGAGAATGTGATCAGCCCCAATTTGAACCAAAGGATCCATATCTTCAAAAATTGTATTGTCCCTAATATACCAAATTACCCATGATATAAAAAGAGGTAACACAGGGTGTGTCTTGCAATTTCTAAACCAATGTAAGAAAGAAATATCAAAAGACTCCAATCTCCATTCCAAATTTATACCCAATCCAACACAAACCAGTTCCCAAATATCCCTAGTAAAACTGCAATTTACCAGAATATGCTGAGTGGATTCTGCATCAGATTTTCATAAGGAGCATCTATTCGGTTCAATCCACCCCATTCTAACTAGAGCATCCAAAGTTTTCAATTTCCCCTTAAAAGAAAACCATCCAAAGCATTTAAGCTTAATTGGTATCTTCCAACTCCATAGCTTCTTGAACCACCATTGTTGAGGGTAGTAATTCGTATAATTTATAATAAAATTATATGCAGCTTTGGCTGTAACCTCACCTGAGATAGGATTTCCAGCCCAATTTCAAAACATCGCATTGAGTGGTAAGCCTACAACCAATTGAATCCAAACGGGAAAAATAATTATCCCACTCTCTTTCATAACAACCCAAAAGACCCAAATTAGCTCCTTTTAATCAATATGATGAACCATGCATTGAGACATAGTTTCTCATTTGATCCAAAATAGTAAAATCCCTATCTTTGAGATATTCCAATATTTCAGGTGAGAGCATGTATTCCTCGTCCAGTCCCAAAATCCGATCAACCCCAACCTATATTTGCCGACCATTGCCTACTTGCCAAGATAAATCATTGCCTAGCCAATGAAAAATATGTATAAATCCTTTCCAGATCACTGAGGTATTCCTTGTCTTCTTGACTGGATTTTTGATCCATGCCAATATATCCTGTTTTATATACTTCACCCTTAAAACTTCAGACCATAAAGTGCAGCCAAAAATACCTCTCCATAAGTTCTTCAGACGCAAGGCCTTACCAAATATTTCCAAACTTTTTAGTCCCCAACCACCACATTTTTCAGGTGTAGTGATATAATCCCATTTCGCCATTATTAGACCTTTGCGCTCCGATCCACCTGTCCAAAGAAAGTTTGAACATAGTCTTTTTAATTTCAGCCGGACAGAACTGGGGGCCAAAATGTCCACATACAATGCATAGGAGACTCAAGTCAAAGACATATCCTTAAAACAGGGGATAAGGGCACCTTTGCTCGAGTAGTGGAAATAAATGATGGAGGTGGCCATAAATGAGGGCACCTAACTGGGAGTTTGAATATATTTTGACCTAGAAGTGGTGTATTGTGCCATAAATGCCCCAACTAACTTCTAACAACCTTGGATTATCATCATTAACCTTATTTTGGACTAGTTAATTGTCAAATTAATGTATGAATAAGTTCCTACCGTATAATAATGTTTTAACAAGCCTCCCCACCACCAATTAGCAGCACAAAAGCACACTAAATTTCCCATACAAGAGGAATTATGTTTCTCGAGGCCGCACTTCACAAAATTAGGGTTAAAATATTCACAAGAAATTTGCATTCAATTTGCTTTACCTCCACGAGCTGTGACATTCATCCAACATGCCCTTTGTTGGGTTCCACACAGGTTGTAGTATGGGATTTCCAGGTCGCAACATCAGAGTGAGAAGTTGCAGCTTCTCAAGATGTGGTTAAGGCTCGCAAAACTTATATATCATCAAAGTATCACACAACAGATTGAGGAGCAATGGTGCACGTTCCAGATCATATACTCTTCACGTTCTTCAAGTTCTCGAATCCAACACAAAAATAATAATTACAGGCCTCTCTCAACAAATCGTAAATGAAGATACTTGCAGCATTAGACTCCACACATAGTTCTAGGGAAAAAAATTAGGGTTTCTGTACCCAATGGTCACCAATATTGCAGCGCAAAAAAAACATTTTACCTCCACGAGCAGTCTACGGGCACTTGTTCTGGTCACAGTCGTTCCACGCAGGTCGCAACAGCTTTAATGATGAAATGGTAGCTCAACGTTGTCTCCACGAGCTCGAGAAAGCATGTACAAGCTTCCAAATTTTAATTTCGCAGCTACAGAGACTCAACTCACAATTTAGGGTTTCCTCCACGATTTACAAGGGTGTGTAGAGAACAAAACTGAATCAATGGATAAAGGACAGTGAATGAGAAAGCAGAGTCTCTCAGAAAATGAGGACGTATCTTTTGATAACACGAAACAAAGAAGAAGGTAGCTCCTGTGAACACAACCTCTCAACCATAGATGGAGACGAGTAAGGTTTGTCGCAACACTAGTCAAGAGGAAGATAGAATGCATTATTCATGTTAGGTTCAAAACTGAAACCACCATTGTATGAGCACATGAAAGGAGCACTGTGGGGGGAGAAATCATTGCTATACAGAGGTAGAATGTTAACCCCCAGGCAGAGAAGGAATGAGGTAGGAGGTACCCAAAAATAGATGAGTCGGGAAGGAGGAGTATGGAAGGAAAACAGGAGCAGGCGAGCAGGTAGGCAGAATGCCAGGAGAGGAGTTATGGTAGGTCCAAAGAGAGGGGTGGCGGAATTAGATTTAAGGATTTCAAAAAAGGTATTAGTGATATGAGCATCATACCATATCTCATCATCTTGGAATGCATCTAACAACAGTGCCTCCATGGAACCCATATCCCGTAATAAATCATCCATACCAACTTCTACTTCATTGTCTCCCTTGCCAACATGTAAATAACTGTTATTAGTATAAGCATTCCTAATTGGTGAATATGGATCTAGTGGGAATTGAGTAGGTGGTTGACTCAACCATGCTTGGTATGCTTCATCTTCAAGTTGCACTATTTTTATAGCCTTCTCTCAATTTGACATTGTAGTGGGGTAATGATAGAAGATGGTAGACAGGTTGCTCATCATCAGAACCATGATTTAAAAAATATTGAACACTACATTAATAATATTAGTAAGCACAATGAAATCGGTTTGCTCAAACATTATACCAAAAAATTATTATATAAGCATGAGATTTTTTTTCAATAGTAAATGTCCCACTGCAATAAATTTATAAAACAAAAGTTCAAATTGAGCAATACAAGTTTACATTAATCCCATTGAAAATAATAAAAGACAATTAATCAATTATTTTTGCCTTACGTCCCAAGGGGATGTCTAAAGACTATAAATAATAACTGAAAATAACTGAAAATGCTATAATCTTGGCTAAGCTGAGGATAACACCCCCCTATTATCTCCAGTATCTTCGAGTTCGTTCTCCATATCCAAGAAAATAGGACAAATCCAAGCGAAATTAGAACTGCCCTGTTTTTGTGTTGAATGGTAGTGCAGGTGGCTTACTTTGACTAGCGTTGACTCAACACCTACAAAACTTGTTTCGTGAAGCTGTTAACAATTAATCCATCCTTGGAAATCAAGGATTCCTCTGAGTATTTCAGATTGCGCCAAGCTGTCCTGCAAATATCCAAAGCTAGGAGCATTTACGGGAAGTTAGACAATCCTGTAATTTTTAATCAGAATTTTAATTTTAATGCTTTTAAAAATCACATAATTAAATCCATTAAGAGAAGCAACAATGATACCTTAGATAATAAAATTTCTAGGTCTTATGGGTGAAACATGAGGGTTTATGGATGAAATGTAAAGGATTATGGAGATAACTGAAGGGTTATAGGGTAAGATAGTCATAAAAAATAGTGTCCAACATCTCTCCCAAGAGGAACATATTGCATGTCCTCATGCACAAAAAAGTGTTCTCAAAACTGAACCTGCATATCCTCATGCACAAAATTGTTGTTTCTCTACTGCTACAGGTCCTCTGTCCACTCCTCTATCTTTGATGATGCATCTATACTAGCCTGAGCTGTATGAAGGACCCTTAATCTATGATATTTTTCCTTGAATGTTCTCTTTTGCTGATACAATTTGTATGCTTGTTTAGAGATTTGAATATTTTGAATTCAAAGCCTTCTATTTTTCTTCCTCAATTTCTCATTTTCCAACTCCAATTCGCTCATTTCTGATTTTAACTTCTCTATATTTTTATTGTTCTTTGAAGAACTCTTCTTTTTCATCTCTGTTGGATGCTGTTCGGAAGTAGTGTCCATTCCAATTTCTTCATTTTTTTTCTTGACTTCTTCATGTTTTCAACACTTTTTCTTCTTCTTTTCTGTGACTTGGTGCTCATAAACAGAAAAAGTAATGGTTTTCTCCTCATTGCTTTGTTCTTTTATATCAGTTGGAGTTTTTTTATTTGTCTGAGTGTTTATCTCCATCATATCTTTTGTATCTTGCTGTTCAGAAATGAAGAAGGTGGTATTCACTTCTTCATTACTTTGATCAATCTCACTTGTTAGATTCTTTTCTTCTTGATTTTCCAAAGATTGAATGTATGCATAATGCATTTGTTGTGCCTCATCATCATCTTCTGGTACTTGCCTCTTCTGAACTTGCTGGTGTTTCCTCGATTTTCTTTCATAAGTGGTGAAGATTTTATCTCTTACCTGGAATTCCTTTTCTACCTTTACCATGCTTCTTGTTCTTATCCTTCTCATAGGATGTTTTGAGCTTGTTTCCTTACAGTTCTGTATTTCATCTCCATTGTCTGTTATCATCAATACTTCCTTTTCCTTCAATACTTCTTCTTGTATTTCAAATTCATTATGAACTAAGAATTGTTGCCATGACAAGTCATTTTTTTGTAATTCATGTGTGATGATTATCTTGATGAGACCACAATGGTAAAGGCTTGTTGTAGTATCCTTCTCATGTTTTTGAACAGTTTTAGCCATCTTAGAAAGGATTTGTAACAGAAAATAAGGAAGATTGATCTCACAGTCATCCCTTAAGTGTTGCATCAACTTAATGTGATAGAGATATATGATACTGAATCTCCCTTCACAAGTAACAAATTTATGAATGGAATATGCTATTTCATCCCAAGGATGAATCAACCAACTTCTTGGTATTCCCTTTTTCCTGTTTACTGAGCCTGCGCTCGATCTGGATAAGAAAGGTGTCCATGCCTTGTCCTTGAACTGTTTTGTTTTAAAAAACCTTTCTCCCTGTTGAGGTAATCCAGTGATTTGTGCCATAATATCTTCAGATAATCTGATAGTGAAGTCACCTACTATAGCCCTCTCACCATCAAATGGATAAGCAAATTCCAGACTAACTTTTTCATTATGTCCATCAAATTTTTCAAAGAAAGGAATCCACTATTTCTTCTCAAAAATTTCCAAACATTTTTTATGAATGGTAGAGGGATCAAATTTTTCTGGCTCTATCCTAGAAACCCATTTTTTTTTCAATTTTAACAGAAAAATGTTTATGCAAAGGAAGCTTCAAGCAAAACTTAACCCAAAAAATCTATCTTTCCTAGCTTGCAATATTGATACTCTGTTTTTATTTCAATTTTCAACTCTACAAAAATTTATGTTCTCAAAATGTTCCTCTGGAAGTCGAATTGGTGTTATTTAACAAATCCTTTAACAAGAATTTCAAAATTACCTTCCCTCAGGCGACTCCTATCTGAACACGTTCTCTTTCACATTTTATGCAGGTGTATTTACTCATTTATTCCTGCATGCACGCAATTCTCCATAGTTATTCCTGCATACTCCAGACTTATGCCCATATTCACGCATATATTCATACTTATGCACACATCTCTGCAATTTTATTCCTGTTCTACATATTTGTGCCTGTTCTTCCTACAGAGTTCATAATTTTCAACAGAGTGGAAGTGGAGATAATGTTCTGAACAAAATGCATTGAGAATTTGTGACCATCAATACCTTACCACTATCCTGAAGGAAGTTAGTTAAACTTCGCTAATATCATTCCTCTGTCCTCATCAAAACTTATGGTGATGTCTCAAATATGGAAATTTTAATCAACAAGGTTCTGAATCCCCATACACAGCAAAATTCGTGAAGTAAGGAGAATGCAAGGTTATAATTACTGAGAATGTTTTCATCATATTTCTTCCACTTATGAATTTTCATTTCCTTCTTTCATCATCATTGTCCTTTCAATCACATCATCTTTCAACATGATTTTCATTTATGCTAAAAAAATAATATATGCTCCTCCTAATGCATAAGTTAAACTTCTAGCATATTTCTTCTCACTTTGTTTAAAGAACCCCTCCTTATGACTCCTCTTTGAGATAAAAATGAAATTGCAGCTTGATTGAAGGATGTAGTTTAGTCATGAGATCCAAGGATCTAAAAATACCTCTGGCATTCTTATTGACCACTATTTTTGATGCTTGGGGTAATGGAATGATAGGTAATTATCAATTTTTCTAGAGCAGTAGGTATTTTGTCACTACTCAAAATGAAGAACCACGCAAAATTTTAAAACATTAAAATCAAATTATTACAGACTTGCTTGCTGCTTCTTTGTGCTTTCCCTCTGCTTTGATGTAGCTGGATTGGATTGCTACTGCTGATGCAAAATATTTGAATGTCTTCAAATGTACCTCTGATGAAATTCTTTTCCAATTCCTTTAGCTTGATGTATCCTTCTGCTGTAAAGTATGATGGCTTGATGTACTTCAAGTCCCTTTGCTTTGATTATAATTTGATGTCTTTTCAGGTCCCTCTGCTTAAGATCTTTTCTGATGAAATTCTTTTCCAATTCCTTTAGCTAGATGTATCCTTCTGCAAGGATGGAAACTTATGCTTTTGGAATGAAACTTATGCTGTAATGTAACTATGCCTTTAGAATGAAATTATGACATCTGTAGAAGGCTTAGAGGGTCTTCAAAACTTGACAGAAAATTTATACTTTTTCCTCTCAGCCCTTTTTATTGACTTGTCCTCAAGTCATTCACACCAAAACTTTATTTGCTTCTAAAAATTGATATGTAAAAATGTTGTTAAGAAAAATGCATGAAGTAAATGAAAGTAGAAGGTGAATGAAAATGTTTTTGATAATTTTCATTGGCCAATGTGACTTGGTTTTCCAATGAAAATTTGAGTTTATGTTGTGCCAATTGCCTGGTTTTCACAACTAAACCCCCCCTTTTTTTAAGAAGAAAGTGAAGGAGAAACACCAGTGTGTTTTTCCAGTACCTCCATCTCCTTTTATTGAGAAATATGTTTCAGAAAATCCTCTTTGTTGACAGGATTATTGTAGAGATTTAACCTATGTCCATTGACCACGAATGTACTTGCTTCATCATATATCGTTTGTAATTTGACTGAGCCATTTCCAGATACCTCTGCAATCTCATATGGACCAAGCCAATGAGTTGTGAACTTGGCTTTAAAGTGTTTGAACTTTGAATCAAATAATAAGGCCCAGTCTCCTATTTGAAACTGTCTCTTCTTGATGAACTTATCATGCCATTGTGCTCTTTTTTTTGTACCAAAATATTTTGTTCTACTACTGCTTGTCTTATCTCATCTAATTGATTTAATTGCATGATCCTTTCTCTTTATGCTTCAGAAAGATCCATTCCTAAATCAACTGCTAATTTAAAAGTGTGAATTTGAAATTCAATTGGTAACAGTACTTGCTTACCATATGCTAGCTGATAGGGAGTAAAACCAATACTGTTTTTCCAAGTAATTCTGTATGCCCATAAAGCTTCAGTAAACTTTTCTGACCAATCTTTTATGTGCATCTAAATTGTCTTGTAGACTCTACCTGGACATTGGCTTGTGGATGTTAGGGTGTATATTTCTGATGCTTGATCTTGTACTTGTTTGCTATGCCTTGCACCAATTTAGAAGTAAATTGTGCTCCTTGATCAGTAACAATTTCTCTTGGGACTCCAAATCTCACAAATATTTCCTCAAAGAGAAAATTGACTACTGTTTGTTCTGTTGCTGTAGGAAATGCTTTTGCTTCCACCCATTTTGTAACATAATCAGTACATACTAAGATGTATCGTTTTCCTTTGGATGGTGGATTAATAGGACCGATAAAATCAAGAGACCATTTTTCAAATGGCTATGTTAGAACTTGTGGCTGAAGTAGCATCTCATTAGATGGTACTGGTCATCCCATCCTTTTACAACTGTTACAACTTTTAACATATTTCTTGGACTCTTTGAAGATAGATGGCCAATAGTACCCCAAGTTAATTATTTTGTATGTTGTTCGTTTATCTGCAAAATGGCCACCACAATGTTCATCATGACAAGCTTTTAAAATTTCTAATATCTCATCCTGTGTTACACATCTTCTAATTATAAGATCATATCTTGTATAGAAAAGATATCCATTCATCCATGTGTGTCTAGCACTTTGCTTAATGATTCTTTTCTTTTCTTTTGCTGTAAAAGATGGAGGTAGTTTTCCCGATGATAAGTAGTTATCTATATCATCATACCACGGGGTTATAACATAAATAGCAAATAAACATTCATCAGGAAAATTATCTAAAACAAGAACAACCTCACCAGAATTATTTAATCGAGTTAGAAAATCTGCCACTTGATTTTCTCTTCCAGGCCTATTTAGGAGAGTAATGTTGAATTCTAACATCAATAATAGCCATCTTGTTATCCTTCCATTAGTAATAGGTTTTTTCATTAAATATCTTAAGGTAGCGTGATCTGTATGGACAAATATTTCATAACTACTAATGTAATGATGAATTTATTGATAGCATGTACTACTACCAACATTTCTTTCTCAACGAATGTGTAATTTAGTTCAGCAGGGGTCATATTTTTGCTAATATAGTATATAGAATAAGTCATGACATTCTCTTTTTGACCCAAAGAGGCCCCTATTGCAGTATCTGATGCATCTGTAGAGATGTGAAATGGTAATGTCCAATTTGGCCCTCTTAAGATAGGTGTTGTTGATAGCTTTTCTTTGAGGTTCTGAAAGGAAATTTGACAATTAGTATCCCAATTGAAATGTACATATTTGGAAAGCAATTTGAATAATGGAAAAGCTATTTTACTAAAATTTGCAATAAACCTTCAGTAATAACCTGCATATCCAAGAAAACTTCTCACCTCTTTTTGATTTATCGGTTCTGATAAATTCACAATGAGTTGTATTTTTGCAGGATCCACATTTATTCCAGATGATGAAATATGATGACCTAACACTATTCCTTCAGTTAACATCATGAAACATTTTTCATTGTTAAGAGACAGATTTTTTTCTATGCATCTTTGTAGGATTTTCTCTAAATTTTTCAAGGAATCATCAAAATTATTGCCATACACAGAAAAATCATCCATATATACCTCAACACATTCATGAATTAAATCAACAAAAATAGCTAGGATTGCTCTCTAAAAAGTAGCTGGGGCATTACAGAGACCAAAAGGTAAGACTTTATAAGCATATGTACCACATAGGCATGTAAAAGTAGTTTTGTCTTGGTCTTCTAATGCGATTTTGATTTGATTGTACCCACTGAATCCATCTAAGAAGGAAAAATACATTTTTCTAGCTAGTGCATCCCATACTTGATCAATGAATGGTGATGGAAAATAATATTTAAGTGTTGCTTTGTTTAACTCCCTATAATTGACACAGATTCTCCATTTTCCATTTTTCTTAGGTACAACAACTAACAGAGAAACCCATTGAATTTCAGAGATAGGGTAGATAAATCCTACCTTTAATATTTTTTTTCAATTCATCTTTAACTATCTCTTTCAGTATTCCCGGATGTGGGTGATCTTGCTGCACCTCCCTTGGACGTTGCGCCAACAGAGATGGCGCCACCACACCACCCCGTACGTGACGACAGAGCCTACATGCAAAAGCAGACCCCAACTACGTGTGAAGGATAGGGCAGCCACCTCGACACGACATCTCCACCAGCTCCAGGATGGCCTCCATCTGAGATGACGCTTAAATGCCAAGCTCAATCCACTCCCAGCTGGCCGTTTCACACGCTCAACCTGACTCTAATCACATGGCTTGGTGGGTGGCATTAATGCAAGATCGGTTCCCTATGTCCTCTAACTCCTATTGGTTTCATTTCACCATTACTCTGTCCCATGTGAAGCTCCTCCCTCCTAGATGCCCCCTCCGAGATATGAAGAGCCCGACCTATCCTCTTGCGTTCATTCCTCACTTCTAGTTCTCTCCACCTGCATCTTCTATTGAAAGCTCATCCCCTGTGCATCGCTCCTGTAATTTCTCTAACACGGCCATGAAGCGTACAAGGGGCACTTCTAGGCGTGGATCCACGCAAAGCACTAGAAAATATGCGTCGACCGAAAAGGAAATCCCTGCAAACATTGGGTACAAGGATAATGTTTCGATGCCGGTTCGATGCTTGGTGGATGACTGGGAATCGTGAAATGTGGCTGAAATCCTTGCTTTTGGCAGCCCGGGCACACAGGTGAATCACTACTGGCTGCTCAAGAACCTGATCGACACGCTGGTAGAAGAAATGCTGACCCATTGGCATTTGGACAAGATGTCCATAATGGACACCAGGTCCACCATGGCTCATATGGATGGCATTCTTGTGGAACTGGAAGCCAATCTCACAAACCGCCACCTCTACTCGTTGTTTCCTCAGCCGGCTCAGCCCATCGGTTTTGGACCATAAGGTCCTATTGCAGGTTTTGGGAAGGAGAGCATTGCTCTCAGAAAAGGTACTGGCTCTCAGGAAACAGCGCATGCAACTGGCAGCTCTATTCATGACTCCATGGTAGCACCAATCCCTGGACCCGCCTTTGGACCGAACTCCCCTGCGGCGGTTGTGGTGTAAGGAGTGTCTCCTGGGACCTCCTTTCCGGTTCCATCCACAATCGCGGTCACCGAGTACAAACGCACTCGTAAAGACGGATTTGAAGAAATCATCCCACGCAAAGTTGAACCCCTGCCCGCCAAGCTCCCAGAACAAAAATGGACAGATGATTTCTTCGGTCCTTGCCCCATTTCTGATGATATCCAAGACTCCAAGGGAACGGAAGCCAGCTCTTAAACAGGCTTGTCAAGTTTTGTTTTTTGTCTTTATGTATTGCAGAGTCTCACTTTGTTTTTTTTCTTTCATGATCGGTGGATAATCCGTTTACTACTCTAGGTTTTTCTATACTTCTCTGTAATATGGGCACTGAGAGTAGCACCAGAATGTCATATTTAGCATCTCCTGATGATTGTACTCTTTTTTGTACTATAATATAACTTTCTATGCAACTTACAAAAAAAAAAAACTATCTCTTTCAGTATGGGGCTCATTCTTCGTTGAGGTTGCCTTAGAGGCCTTATATTATCATCTGTGTAGATATGATGAGTACATGTTTCATGATGAATTCCTGGCATGTCAGTATATTCCCAAGCAAATGCTTTGTGATATTTATGCAATAGTGCAGTCAATTGTTCTTCTTGTGATAAATCAAGATTTGCACTAATATTCAATATTTTCCAGGACTGATTTCAATGGTTTTACTTTGAGCATTTTTTTATTGAATGAACAGAAAAATAACATTAAGTGATGATTCCAAAGAATTAATTGCGCAATTTTCCTGAATTTTTTGTCTTAAGACCTGATCTGCAACAATATATTGCATGTTCCTTAATTGTTGAGAGATATCTAGTTCATAAATAAAATAATCTAGCAAATCTTCATTATTTTCCTCTCGAAAATAAAAAAAACTTGATTAATACTTAAGATAGGATGAATTAATTCTTCATGTTGTTCTTTTGTTTCATTGAGCCATGATAACTGATCTACCATAGAAGGTTTTTTAGCAGAAGGATAAAGTGTAATCTGTTTCCTTTCTGTTCCATGTGAAATGATCATATTTCCTGTTCTACAACCAATAAAAGCACTAGTTGTGGCCAACCAAGGCCTTTCAATAATCAATGGATGTCCTCGAAGATTATATTTTGGTTGAAGAACTAAGAAATCCACTGGATACTCTTAGGAATCCAAAGAAACTATGATATCTTCAAGTATTCCTTCTAGTGTTATTTTAGATTGATCAACTAGCTCTAAGACTATAGTCGTTGGTCTAAGATTTTGCAAATCCAGATATTTCATTGTTTCCAGTGTCATTACATTAATAGCTGCACCTAAGTCAATTAATGTTTTCAAAATTGAAAATTTGTTGATAGTTATTGTTACCATTGGAATTCCTGGATCAACATATTTTTCAACAAAAACAGTGTTTGACATTAAGCCTGCTAAATTTCCAATTAAATGGATTGTTGGTGGATCCTTCTTTCTTTTGCCATTTTTGTTTAGACATAACTCCTTAATTTCCTTTGTATAGATTGAGATATATTTAATAGCTTGCAATAAGGGAACTTTTACACAGATATTTGTTAATTCATCTAAGACATCAAATTCAGGAAGATAAATTGATAAGTTTTCCTTAACTAACCTTTATGGAAAAAGGAGGTATTTCAGGTATTAATGTTTTACTCTTCTGATTTTGTTTGTCTAACTGCAAATTTTCTGTATTATATTTTTTTGTAATTTTCTCTTTCTCGATTTGTTCTTCTATAATAACAAGATACTCTTCTTTCAAAATTTTACAAGACCTCAACTGGATGTTTTGGATAGGAAGGATTGAATATGAATGTGTTGTTCCTTCATCAATACTGTACATGGGTTTTTCCACTTTATTATTAGGGTTTTCCATTGGTTGGGATGGTAACTGAGTTAGTTGAGGTGGAGGTTGGTTAGATGGTAACTGAAGTTGTTGAGGTTGGGTTAGTTGGGGAGCAGGGTTTGGTTGTTGAGGAAATGAAGACTGATTCTGCTGAAATTGTTGGTAAGGGAAAGATTTTTGGTATGTTTGATTTCCATATCCTCACCAACCTTGAGAGGGTTGATTTTGGTTTTGCTGAGGAAGCCAAGTTTTCTAAGGCATAGGAGCATTCCATGAATTTTGAGCAAGATATTGATAACTCTAAGAAAATTGTTGCATAGGGTCTTGAGACATACCTGGAAAACGTGGCTACCATGGTCTTTTTTGTGCCAAAAGATATAGAGATTCCATGCTTTGGATTTCTTCCACTCGAGCTGCCTGTAATTATTTCAACTTAGGACAATAATCAATGTTATGATTTTTTGTACATAATCCACAAATCTGAACATTATTTAGAGGAGACTCTTTCAATGGATGTTTCTTCCTACATTTAGGACAAAAAATTGATAAAGCTTGATCTTGTTCTTCTTGTCTCTTCTTAGTTTTTTATGTCTCAACTTGTGTCCCTAAGGTACTCAAAAGATCAGTTTTGAAATATTCTAATAAGTTTCCAAGCTCAACTCTTGTTATACTCTCTATTGCTGATTTGGTTATTTTAGAAGTTACATCCCCCTTTACATTTCTTGTTCTACCTCTTGTATACTTTTGACATAACTCTCTAATTTCATCAAATGGTAAGTAAAAAAATCTCCTTTCCCCATTACATTAAGAATATCAAGATACTCATCTCGGATATATTTCAAGAATATTGTTCGGGTGATATCATAAGTCAAAGAATTATATTTGGAATTTTGTAAGTTATAGAGAAACCTTTCAAGAAATTCTTCTAAACTTTCATCTTCTTGTCGAGACATCCTAAAAATATCATCCTTCAAATCTTTATATTTACAGTATGCTTGATACTTCTTAAGAATTTTTTTTCTCATGTCATCCCAATTGGTTATAGTATGTTCTCCTAGTCCCATGAACCATTTTAATGCAACAACTTTAATAGTAGCAGGAAAGAGACGAATTTCATGTGTATCATTAGTATACCCATAGGTACGACATAAAATATCAAATTCAAATAAAAATGAATCCAGATCTTCAGAAGTCATACCATAAAAGTTAGGTAAAACAGATGGTGGAATTTTTTTCATTTTTACCTCTTCTCCTTGGATGATACTTGTATCTAAGATTGGAAATTTAAAATTAGATTATTGTTCTTCTTCTACTCTTTCATTTCTTCCATCTTCTCTTCATTTGTTTTCAATTTCCATCCTTTTCTCATACTCTCTACACTGTTCTGGGGTTGGTCCTCCTCTTAACAATGCTTATGTTGGAAGATTTAAAAAACCCACTATGTCATTCTAGACTTAGGATAAAATTAATTAATCATTTATGATTAATTTCCTAAGTTTTGACTAGTTAGAATAGGATAGTTTTGTCTTTTAGTGGACCACATGCTATCCTCATTCACAAAAACGAATTTGGATAGATTCTGGATAAGATTTCCTTGGATTCTGTCTGATTTTATTCCATTCCTGAATTAGAAAGACACTATCCTGATTTAGTTAGCTTTGTCCTATTTTTTATACTTTCTAGTGGAAAAGATAAAGCTAGTTGACTTGGAATCTTTTTCCACTTGACCAATTTGACCTCCACATCATATCTAACCTTCTAAAGCCATCATTACATTGCATTTACCTCACTCATGAGCTTCCATACCATACTTATGTTAGTTTTTCAACATTTAATTCAATATGATCTAGGATCTTAACTGAGAGAACAACATGTACAGCATATCAAACACAAGAGACAAGAGACACAAAAGAATTTCACTGGGGAAAACCAAGAAGGTGAAAAACCCCGCAACTTTCTCAGAGATATAATGGGCACCAATACAAAGATCACAAATATGAAACCCCAAAAGATAGATGTCTCCAGCAGCTAATCCTCCTCCACTTGTGCACACTCCTCTCTCTCGACTATGCAAGTTGGATGAGTGAGTGAATGAATAGAATGAGAGACTCACACTCTCTATTTATATAATGAATTGAACTTCCTTTAACCCTAACTGGTCCGAATTCCTAAGGAATCCTAATAACCCATCCACATGACTCATACACGGCTGACCCCACCAAGGTGGTCTAATAACCCATCAAATATAAGTTACGACACTTACAATGTAACTTGTGACACTTTCAAATACAAATGACGACACTTCCAATCGAAGGAATAATACATCTCCGTTGGGAATCTATTCTCTTGACACAGGTCATCAATACATATAAGCACAAGTATTCAATTTTGGAGCTGGATCATCGTCAATGGATCACAGAACATCATCGCCACTACTGTTGTACTCGTCATCTCGATGACTGGGGCTATCTCTCAATTATTCTCGTCATAGTAAGTTCTGCAGAGCCAACCCTTTTTCATGATGGATGTAGGCCTAGCCTCCTGTATGTCTTCATCATCTCTGTGAGTGGCCTGATAGAGGTGGAATCTCAGGACTGATTATGTGCCTCTGCAAAAATTGACAAGAGAATCCCAGGATCCTTTATGTTCCTTAGCATGACCGGAAAGATCTCCCAGGACTGATTACATGAAGCCTTCACAAAACCTTTAAAGAGCATCCCAGGAACATTTATGTGCCTAACACAGTCGACAAGATCTCTAAAGAGCATCCCAGGACTTTTATGTTCCTAGCAAAACCTATCAGATCTCCAGGACTGATTACATGTGAACAAGAAAAACCTTAAAAGAGAATCCTAGGAACGTTTATGTGCCTATCAAGACCGACAAGATATTTAAAGAGCATCCCAGTACTTTTACGTTCCTAGCACAACCTATCGGATCTCCAGGACTGATTACATGCCTCCCTCGCAAAACCTCGAAAGAGCATCCCAGGACTGATTATGAGCTTACTGCTCAACCTATCGGATCTCCCAGGGATCTATTACATGCTACTGCACAACCTGCCACATATCCACAGCCTCGAAGTATCACCTTGATACTCATGATCAACCTGATCATCCTCACACAAAGCATAATCCTGATGATCATGATCATGATCATACTGATCATCATAAAGTGTATCATCCTAATGCACATCATCATCACATGATCGTCATGATCATCATCATAGAGTCGTCTTGATGCATATCATCATCACATGATCATCCTGATCATCATCATAGCATCGTCCTGATGCATATCATCATCACATGATCATCCTGATCATCATCATAACATCGTCTCGATGCATATCATCTGGAGCATCATCCTGATGCTCATCACACATGATCATCCTGATCATAATCATACATAGCATCATCCGGAGCATCGTCCTGACGCTCATCACACAACACTTACATCCAAATCCATGGGAAGGATCCTCCAACCACCATGCTTGATATGGCTCCTGCAAATGTGTCCCATCACTTCCTCCTCGAAGTATCTTCTATCTGAAGAAAACCAAGCCTCTCTTTGAAGTACTTGAGCTTTAATCTGGATAGTGGTTTGGTCAACACATCTGCAATCTACTCATCCGTAACAACATACAGGAGCTTCACTTCTCCTCTATGCACCATATACCTGATATAGTGATATTTGATCTCGATGTGCTTTGACTTGTCATGGAACATCGGGTTCTCTGACAACTTCACACAACTATGTTTTTCACAATAGATAGAAGTAGCATCCAATTGGAGATCAAATAAATTAGACAGTAGCTTCCTTAGCCATACTGCCTCACAACTAGCCGAACAAGCTGTGAGAAACTCTGCTTCGGCTGTACTTAGTGCTATACAGGATTGCTTCATGCTAAACCAAGAGATAACACCTGATCCCATACTGAAGCAACACTCTGAAGTGATCTTCCTATCTACAGCACTGCCTACCCAATCTAAATCAACATAACCCTCCAGGTTTAAACTTTTGATTCGCATCATACTTGATCCCATAATCAACTGTACCCTTCAGGTACCTCAGAATATGCTTTACAACAATCAGGTGAACATGTCTAGGATCCGTCAGGAACTGGCTCAAAGTGTTCACCACAAAGTAAATATCTGGTCTCGTGTTCGTTAGGTACATCAAGGACCCAATTATCTGACGATACATCGTGGCATCAACCGACTCTAATGAAGCATCACTCAATAGCTTCAGATTCGATGCCATAGGTGTGGCCATGGCCTTGTATTCTATCATCCCGAACTGCTTCAGGATTTCTCTTGCATACTTCCCTTGTCCAAGGAAGATTCCATCTGCACTCTGCCAAACCTCCATACCTAGAAAGTAATGCATCATACCCAAGTCCTTCATCTCAAACTTGACAACAAGCTTCCTCTTCGTGTCAACAATCAACCTATACTCACCTGTCAGAAACAGGTCATCTACATATAGTAGGAGTATCATTGGATTGTCTTCCTCAACCTTGTAGTAAAGGTTGGAATCCACTTTACTCTTGGTAAATCCCAAACTGGTCAGGAAGCTGTCTATCCTGCCATACCATGTCCTGGGTGCTTGTTTCAAGACATACAAGGCTTTCTTTAACTTGCACACATATGACTCCCTGTCATGTGTCTCAAAACCGAGTGGCTACTCCACATACACTTCCTCTTCGACTACACCATTCAAGAAATCTATCTTGACATCCATTTGGTGTATCTTCCACTTCATAAATGTAGCCATAGCAAGTACTGTTCTGATGGAAGTGTATTTGGCTACAGGTGCAAAAGTCTCTTGATAATCTATCCCTTCTTTTTGGAGAAGCCATGAGCCACAAAAATTTCCTTGTATTTCTCTATGTTACCATATGCAGCATGCTTGATCTTGTAGATCCACTTGGAAGTCACAACAGACTTCCCTTCTGGTATTGGGAGCACATCCCAAACATCATTCTTCATGATCGATTGGTAGTCCTCAATCATTGCATCCTTCCATTACTCTATCCTTGATCCTGGGAACTTCAGATCCTTCAATATCTTCAATAGGTAGTTTTCATGAACTTCATTGCTGGAACAAATGTTGTTGTCCTTCTTTTGTAGGTGATTGTACACGATATTTCCTACAAGTAAAATTCAATTGCATGATTAGAAACTTCTCATCGTTTTCAGAACAAAAATATTACACATAAAGACATATGTCATACAATCACACAATTATCTTAGCCAATGCTTCAATACAACATTTATCCATATCCCATAAATTTCTAGATGCATTCCATCTCTACCAGAACATTGTTAAGAGTGTGCACAACTCCGAACATGTCAGCAAAGAGGTTCATTCTAGATAAGCAACAATGGAATGTTGTACAGTACCATACGCCACTTACCCATTATTTGTATATTAATAGTATATTGTTCATTAATGCAACTTTTCTACTATGCATAACATACATCCTAAATCTAGGAACATAAGTATGTAAATGACTAAACAACATCATTTAAGTAATAAGAAATGGCAATTCAAATACTTATCTTTGTTTGCTTATTGGGTGGACTCCCTCTCAATCTTTGATTCCTTACAGGAATTACTGGAATGTGCTCCCTCTTGATCTTTTCTTTCTTGCAGGAACTATTGGAGTGTGCTCCCTCTTGATATTTGCTTCCTGGATTATCTGTCTTTGAACTTATATCCATCCTAGACCACTATGCATGCTTAAGTGTGCACTAGTGTCATCATTGTGTCATCCTCAAGATCTCATACATAATCATACATGCATTAGTATAATCTCAATACTATCAAAACATTATGATTCTAAATATGTATGGTCATGATCATTTCATACACAAGTAATGTTACTAGAAAATCTACTGAAAGCGGACTTAAGGCGTGATCTCCCTAGCTCAACGTAAGTATAGAACAATTGAGATAGAATACGAAACAACTTTCCTAGATCTAGGTAAAGATCAAGTAATTAGATGTCTTACCTCTAGATTGTAGATATTTCTCGTTAATGTTGTTCCAAGCTCCACGGTCTTCAGATCTCAGCTGCAAAACCTGTCAAGTCATACAAAACAATACAAGCAAGTAAAATGAATCTAAACAATAACAGATCGAAGTAAATAGTTAAGCAGGTAAACTACACAAAACATCATTAACACAACAAATTTTGGTGGAAAGCGTTTATATTACTGTATTAAAGAAGGGAAGTACAAAGAGTGATGATTACAACCAAATATTAACGTCGCAATCCTCCTACAACAAGCCAATGCCAAAGCATCCAAAGGAAGTATAGGTCTCCCAAGAGATGAGTAGAGATCTCCTAAGCTAATTTCACCAACATGCAAGTGCTATAGAATTCCTCCCTTTGGAATGGGAATGAGCCTCATATATATAGGACTAAGAGGATATGGTAGGTTGAGATATAGTGGGAGAGGGTTAAGGGATCCTCCCAAAGGGCTACGAAACTGAATGCCAGCTCCCCTATAAGTTAGGGATAGAGATCCACATCACACACCTTCGAGAATGGGCTCAAAGATTCCCTTTTATCCATTTAACTAACATTGTTGTAGGATGCATGAGGGTGACCTGCGATGTCGCAGGCTGCATGAGGGTGACCTGCAACGTCGTAGGTTGCACAAAGGTGACATGCGACTACCTCACTAAACCCAATAGAAATAGGTCAATATATCTTCCAAGTTGATAACTTAGTCAAAGGAAATTCAAGGATGTTTACACTGAGTATTATGATGGGAATATTTAGGTGTAACAGAATGCCCCCCAAAGCATGAAGCTGTTGGAACTTGATAGGTGAAATGATTTGACAGAAGGTATTGGCAAGGAATTGTTGGATGGAGGACGCTGCTGTAGTACAACTGACTCTGAGAACACAGCCTTGTATGACTCACAACATGGTTTCCAATCAATACATTGCAGATCCATGGTAGTAATGACCGACTGAACACAATCATGGCTACTAGAAACAAACGTAGATCCATGATGAGATGATAACACATCCACGACCAATACAAAAGTGGATCTGTGTAATTTGACTCAAAAAAATCTCCATCGCAACCTGGGTAAAACATGACTCCCCAGGGTCTTCAAGCCGAATCCACAATGATACGAATCTACCCATCTGATGACAAATGTCTTGACATCAAACATGGTAGAAACTGCTTAATTACCGGTCATTGATGTATACCATTAACAAGCGCGAGGGAAATCATCATTAATGTCGATGATCTCCAAGGTATCATAGTACATCTCATCAATTGCGAATGAATAAATTGAAGTCGAACTCCGGATGAAATATTTCAATCAAGATTCAATGATGTAAACTCATGTCGAAAGCGAGGTAACCTGCCATTGAGGCATGCAGGCCCAAGGTACTCGATTGGTTTCTAATTTCAATCCCTGGATGATGATTTGAAGTCAACGAGGATGAACTTGTCGAAGGAGGGCCATGATGAATCCCCCATCATTGACACAAAACTCGATAACATATGTTTGGAGTAGATTGGATGGTACAGTAACATGCAAGACGAACTCAGAGTAGACCGACATGGTGGAAGATGTACTGACTGCAAATGATGAGCGGTGAATGTGTTCTTGAACATGGGCATGGCATGACTTGGAAGTGCTGACATTAAGAGTAAGATACCAACTCCTAATGCAACTGATGGTGGAAGTATTCTTTGGATGATCCAAAGGAGTAAAAAAACTTAGGAAGTAGGAAAAATCAAGGACAAACGGATGACCCAAGTACTATATGCAAATGCAAATGAGTGCCATGTTTAAGAACGACTAAGTACTGCCATTGGTAAGGGTGTAATACAAAAGCTTTCCTTTTTCCCCATCATGAATGATGAGTGCCTCATGTGTTTTTGATGAGTTTGATGAGGGTAACCATATGCTCGGTATAGCTCATCTCATAGATGAGTCTAATCCCAAATATTTTCCAAACCTGGGAAAGGAGGGGTTCGTACCATGACGGGTCCTTCAATGTTGAGTTTTAAGGAGTCCATGGAAGGTAAACTCAACGCCATTTCATGTTTAGAGTGTCTGAAAAGAACTAAAGAAGACTCCAAAGGTTCTTTTTTGTAAAGTAGTACCCCTGGTCTGAAAAAGGGGTAAAATATCACGAGGAAGACGACCATTCAAATACTTTAACAAGCGTGAACGCGACACGTTTGCTTGGCAATCTTTTCATATTTAGAAATCCTAAGAAGAGATTAAAGAGAGACTCCGGGGGGGTTCCTTTTTAGTAGGAGTTTAACGAGCTCGAAAAAGTGATAAACTTTAACTCAGTGACTTATTCTCATCGTTTTATGAGCACGAGAAAGAACAAATAGTAAGCTTGGTTGTCATTAATAATTGAATTTAATGAGCAAAATAATAACTAAAAAACGCTCGAGGAAGTTGTTCATATGATGATACTTACGGGATGATCATCATGGTGAAAAATGGCATTAATTAGGAACTTAACTTGTCCCGCAACTCAAAGACTAGGTCAAAAACGATTAACCAAGCATTTAAATGCAGTAAATGATTCAAACTATAGCAAAAAACCCACTAAAGCATCAATTCATAAAATGAACATTCCATTTTTTGTTATAAAAAGGATGAAATAGTGAAAAGAAATTACAATTGGTTTTTACCAAGCTTGGAGAGTTGAAAGAGCCATTTGGAGCGAGATTTCAACTACTGATTCCAGGAGCTATGGTCCACCATTCCGCGAGCCGTCAGGAGCAGGTAGGCCTAAACTCATCCCTGCAAATTTTCAGTGGATTGATTTCTTGTTTTTCAAGGTTTTGAGTTGTTTTAATTGGGGGAAATGCATCCTCAAGTCGTCGCAAGGCGTCTTTACGGGAACTATGATGACCCAGGGTCATCCCAAATCCCACAAGGGTCGCTTGTGACGATGTTGAACTGTCTGCAAGGACAAACTACGACGGGGGAAATGTCCAAGTTCAACTCAATACCCAACCCAAAAGAAAAAACCTTAATGCATGGGGTGATTTCTAATGTCGCTCATTTGTGCTTCTTGACAGGTTCATAGCGATAATCATGGTATTAGAGTGGCGAGAACGAGAACATGAGTTGGATGATGCACAGTTTGAAAATGACCCTCAATGCGTTACTGCATTGAGGAATTGTGGAATTCTCAAGTACTTCCGGGTGTCGAGCATGAGAGCCCAAGTTCAGCTATTGACACATATGATCCGATGTTGGGATCCGGCGCAGGAGCACTTCGAGATCATAGTGCATACATTGAGTATAGATGTCGAGGACATCTATTTTCTTACATGATTATCCTGAAGGGAAGAACCTGTATCTCTTACTGGGTCACAAGGAGGTGACCGGACCGTAGATGACTTGATTACTCAGTACTGCACCGCAGACACTGTGGCCAGTAGCAGGAAGATTTCCATTAAGGGGATCGTCCATTAAGTGTCATTCTCTTCACCCTGGTGAGGGTGGCGGGGAGTCAGTCTACTCACCTCGCGAGCAAGACCTAGTTGTTGTATGCGAAGGAGTGTATGGCTCCTCAGGTATTCAACTGGTGCGAGGGACTCCTTACCAACCTCCGGGGTCAGCTTACCAAATGTCGGCGCGAGGTGCTGAAATAGTTTGGGTATGGGTCTAGGGTGATATCCTTTCTATTGGAGCGAGTACCTCATCTATGTCCATAGGTGGACTTAGATGACTGGGATTCCAGGGATTTGCATATGACATGATGTGCTGAGGTGATGGCCCTCCATGGTGGAGGGGGTCCCATCAAAGGTTATGGCACCAGGTTCTTTACTTGGATGGAGGGACAAATCCTCATGATTGAGGATTACCCTTACATCGGGACAGACCTTAGAGGTGGTCCCGACCTGGTGCTCCCCGAGGGAGCACAATGGGGTGACATAGGTAAGAACAAAAACTTTAAGTGTTTTTCATTTTATATGTTTTATGATTTTTTGTAGTAGTGCTGATAACTCGGTGTTGCGTGCAGATGTGGGTCCGTCGCGGCCAGTAGGAGTTTCTCTCAATGCGAGGAGAGGAGATGTGCACATCTTGGGTTCCGTAGCGCGAGATGCTACTAAGGAGGTAGAGGAGGTTTATGAGAACCTCCAAAGGCTGACCCTAGATATCCCAGAGCCGGGTGTTCGTGATCTACCTCAGAGCTATCAGAGATATGCTATCGGGGTATCTGATTGTTTTGGCACATTGATGGCCAAAGTGGCGAGGGTCGTGGTCTTCTTTCATGGGAAGTAGTCGGGAGATTTAGGATCTAGGGCTAGGTGACCTGAGCCTTAGGCTCATGTCATTCTTATGTATATTGAAATCTTATGAGATTCATATTTTGTAGAGACCTACTGAAAACTAGTATGCTTCAGATTTTGTATCAACCTACCATTTCACTTATATATATACAGAAATTTTGGCGGATTTATATATTATGTGTCTTATGGATGATTTATGTGATCTTTTTTATGTGTTTACTTATACTACGGATGATTTAGATGTTATGAATGATTTTACAATTTATGAATATGTTATGTGTGTGCAATGTACCAATCTAGAATGAAAGTGTCCATAGAGTCAACAACTGTGTTCCTGTCTCGTGGAATGTGCAGGTATTGAATAGATTCAAAGGACCTTCCCAGGAGACGGACTCGTCTGTAGAGATAGAGTAGAGTAGGGTCGCAGATAGTTTAGATCTGGTTAAGATGAGAGACCACCACTTGCGAATCCAAATAGATAACAACGTGGTTCATACCCAAGGAAAGAGCGTCGGTTAGGGTTCCAATTGTTAACACCCAAAAAGTGCTCACTACCTCATCTCCCTCATTACATGACTCATTTGTCTATATTTCCTACCATATTTGCCTCCAAAACCTTAAAAAACCATTAAAATACCTCCAAAAGACCAAAAACCCCCCTTTTCCCCTAAAAATAATTTAAATTTCCTCCAGAAATAGCAAAAACCCTCTAAAAAGGGAATAAAAAATATAAAAAGAGAAAAAAGAGGGAAAAAAGAAGCAAAAACCCTATACAATTGACCTAAACCATATGGTGCCCAAAACCATGGGTCAATACTCCACCACTAAAAAACCTATAAATAGGTGATGGAGGCTTCCCATTTGATATCCATAATCTCTCCTATCCCCATGCTGCCAAAATCACTCCTGAAACCCTAGCTCACCATTTTGAGCTAATTTCACATTTGAGTGCCTCTTTGGCCCATATCCAAAATTCTTTGGAGAAGGAGAAGGAACCCATTGGAGCTTGGAAGCAGCCCTCCTGGACTACTGCAAGATATTCACCAACCTCAACACTTGAGGTAAATGTATCTTGGTTCCCATTTTTTAATACAAAAGAAAATTCTTAATGTCTTTTTATTTCTTGTTGATGCACATGCTAGTTTAAGTTTACTTTGCTTTACTGTCATATTTTACTGTTTTATTGAACTGCTACTAAGGAGTCCCTTCTCCTTAGTAGGTTCTCATTTGCACAAGCTGGGGTGAAAACCCTAGCTACAGTTTTGGCGACTCCATTGTTGTTCCTTTGAATTTCTGGTTAAATTTTTTTTTAAATTTTTTATTTTCTGCAAGTACTTTTCGGTTTTCCCCTTTCGGCTGTCCTTTTCGGCAGTTGGGTTTGATGCTAGAAATCGCGTATTTTTTCCTCACAGCTGCGATCTAATCACGACTTTCAGCTTGTTTCCTGTGATCTCCCCGCGGCTTTCAGTCTGGTTCCTGCGATCTCCCCGCGGCTTTTAGCCTGTTTCCTGTGATCTCCACACCGCTTTCATCCTGTTTCCTGTGATCTCCCCGCGGTTTTCAGCCTGTTTCCTGCGATCTCCCCACCGCTTTCATCCTGTTTCCTGCGATCTCCCCGCGGTTTTCATCCTGTTTCTCGCGATCTCCCCATGGCTTTCAGCCTATTTCCTGCGATCTCCCCGCGACTTTCAGCCTGTTTCCTGCAATCTCCCCACGGCTTTTAGCCTGTTTCCTGTGATCTCCCCGCGGCTTTCAGCCTGTTTCCCGCGATCCGACCGCGTAGTTTCACCACAGACCCGCGATCTGTTTTCTGCACTTTTTTATCCTGTTTGAACCCAGAACTTTGCTGCAATATTTTATGCACCTGCAAAACCACCTTTTCTATCTGCAGCCATACTTACCTACATCCTTTTTCTGCAGTTTGCTTTCTGTTCCATTTACAGAGTTTTTTAAGTTTAAGCATTTCAATTGAAAATAGAAAATTTTACATTACAAGTTTAATTTATGCGTTATTATTATTAGTTAGAAAGTTTCCCACCCCGTGGCACTTTTGATTGGGTTCATTACCTCACACGCACACACTCTGTCCCCTAATTCAAGTGAGCCTTAAAATACTACTTAACACAACCAACATTCTAACCCCACTTGGGGAACACATAAAAATATTGTAGTTAGGTAGGACAGGGGGGATAGGCATCCAAATAACACCCCTCGGTCACTTACACTTGAGACATAATTGTTTTCCATTAGGGAACGAAAATCCCCTAGTATTTTTTGGCACGGTCACAACCAGTTTATCAAAGGGCCTCTCCCTTAGGAGGGTCGAAGTAGCCATATTGGTTCCGGAGGTCTGAGTGGAATACCGCAATCCATTCAGTAACCGAAGGATACCTACTCGTTGGTCTGCGTGTGGTGATTCCTTTTAGGCCCACACGGTGATAGGACCAGAGCTGCAGATTCACTTTTTCTGGACGTGTCATGAATGAGGTATCTTAGTTTCCTTTCTTCTAAGATTGTCTTACCCGGTGTCCGTCCCGGTAGGGGAATATATTTAGCCACTTGGCTCTACTATCCATATTGTCTGACTTTTATTTCATCACCTTGCAGAGGATATGTCTAGTTGAGTCAGAATACTATTTAGCTAGGTGTTTGCATGATCCCTTACCTCCCTTTGGTCTAGTGAGTCCACTATTTTTATTTTTTTAGGAAATCTACTGCTTGTTGGTATTCTAACCATTGTTGTTGACACTTCGCTTATTGTAGCATAGCTGTTACAGTGAGTGTTTTGAGCTGGTTGTTGGCCTGAGTGCTGTACTTTTTGCGCTCTCCTTCTGCACACTTGACTGCATTAGGGTTTTTGAGCTGTTTTTCAATCGACACAACCCCCAGATACTTGACACCATCTGTCACCATTGAGTCCCCGAGACATTCTCGGTGTCTACGGGGTGAGCCTTCATAAAAAAGTTCACTTGACATCACCCGTCATAGACGTAGAGCTTCATCACTCGACTCCACTCGTCAACGACACAGAGCTCCGTCCCCCAGCCCTGACGCCCCTTATTTTACATCTGATTCTGAGGCAGAGTCCTAGAACCCCACTTATACTGCACCAACCAGCCCCATGGCTGACACGACATCCAACCCTTTCTTTGTAGGGACCATTGGTGGAGCATCCACCACCACGCCAGCTACCACACCCGCTTTGGGTATTCCCTCGATGGGGCTCACACCCACCATTCCGATCACTGTGCCCATTCCAGTGGCTAGCATACCCAACCCAACTCCACTAGTGACTCATGCTACCCTTGGCGGTGCAGGACCATCCCATACCACCTTCATTCCTCCGCTTGGGGGCAACATCCCCAACCTAAACCCAGCCCCTAAACTTGGGGGCATTGGCCCCAACGTGGCCACGACCACCAGTATGTCACATCCTTCTACTAGTTTTCCATTCATGGCTAGTCTCAACCTTCATGACCTGGCCAGAATGACCAACGATCCCATCAGACACGACCCTGCGTGGCCTCTAATTCCCACCAAGCTCCCATCAGACATCCCTAAGTTTGATGGCAAGGAAGGTGAAGACCCCCATAACCACATTATGTCCTTCCATCTATGGTGTTCCTCCAACTCCATAGTGGATGACTCTGTCTGTTACAACGCACTCTCACCGGCTCTGCAGCCAAATGGTACATCGAGCAACCCCATGGGACCCATGCCACCTTTACCTCCCTCGCCTCGACCTTCCTGTAGTTCTTTCAGTTACCTGTTCGCTATGACGCAGGAGTTGAGATCCTACTGTCTTGCAGACAGAATACGGCCACCCACATCATTGACCACATTCAGGAGTGGTGTCGACGCTGAAGCCTGTGCAAAATCAAGTTAGATGACTGTATCTTCTTAGATTGGTTTCTAAAATCTCTCCTTCCTATCATTGCCAAGGATGTGGCATCCAAGTGACCCCATTTCGAGGAAGAGGCCATCCTAAAAGCCCATCAATTTGACCTTATTTACTCCCAGTCTAGTTATCTATATACCATTATACCTGACGCCCCTCGCAGCGATTCCTCCCGACATGATGCATCGGGGGCATCCCATGCCGCAGATGGCATCATTGGCCATATTGCCTCGCATAAGCAGCCCTTTTCCATAGCACGTACTAGCCATGGCCCCAACCTTTCGGGGGCTACATCCCACTATGGAGCAACCAATTCGTATGCTCCCATGGCACACCACCACCATTCCCACGGACCCTCATGTCCACCTCAGTGCTTTGGCCATGCATCCCCCGCTTATGCCCCCCTGGTCGCACCTCAACCATATTACCACCCGCAGGCCATGCAAGCTCCTGTATCCTCTCAAGCCCCTCTTTCTTATCATCCACCCCAGGTAGCACCTGCGACAAACCCACAACCCATCACACAGACATATCAGCAACCTCCACAAGGTTCAGCACCTGCACCGCCTCCACCCACTTATTATCCACCGCAGCCTGCTCCCACACCTGCAAAACCCTAGAACCCACTTGCCACCCAAGGGAAAGTGTATGCACAACAAAATCTGCAGCCCAACCAAAATAACCAATTCCAACAAGGCCAGCAAAACCGTGGCAAAGGACGTAACCGCAGGAACAACCCCCCTCCAAACCAAGGCGGCCAACACCCTAGTCCCCCGAACAATAATAATGCGGCACCTGCCAACCAAAACCATGACAGGATGCCCAAGCAAGCCAAAAATCCTAATTTGCGAACAAACCATCCTTGTTCTATTTGCGGGGTCTATGGCCATTACACACACGCTTTCCCACATTTGGAGCGGGCTCGACAACTCTGGACTGATGATGCCCACCGCCAAGGACATGCGGCACCTCAGGCGCTGCCTAACCCCCCACCACCTCAGATGCAACCCTTGGTGTTATAGAACCCTTTATCAACCCAAGCCGTAGTGAACACTCAATCGTTGGCTCCCCCTTAAGGAGACGCGCCACCACCACAACAAATCACTTATGCCGCTCCTGATCAACCCATGATAGACTCAGGTACCCATCACTTGTTAATGATGTCATCCGTCGATGTAAACCTTCAAACCCATCGGAACCAATATGGCTCCACCCTTGAAGCCCCTCCCACCAACAAAAACACCAATTCTCTTCCCATCGATCAGCTGTTACGAATACCTCCGGCTCCAATAGATGGCGCCTCCAAAGCCCCTCGCTTCCCACTTCACCGCATGAACAATAACCCCAATGCTCGCGCTGCGTCTAATTACAACATTGTAGATGATTTAGCTCAGTCCCCATGTCTACGTTGGAGGTCTTAAAAAACTGTCCTACATAGCACGAGACTTTGATTTCAGCCATTGGTGCTATTGACCCAACTGATTCACGAATGATGGCCTTCGATTTGGACCAATCCGAACCACACCTGCCTTCCACATTAGCGTTCCAAGTTTTGGTATTCGTTTGGAATCTTGTCATCCATCGGTGCATCATCGATGAGGGTGCCTCTACATGCGTTATGTCCACATTCGTTTGGTAGAAGTTGGGATCCCCTACTCTCCAGCAGTCCACCACTGCGTTGTGAGCCTACGATGACCATTCGGCTCAACCCCAAGGTCTCTCAGCTAATGTCCCCATCTAGTTGGCTGGTAAAACAATGCTTATTGACATAGAGGTCATCAATGCCCAACTTGATTATAACCTCTTACTTGGCCGCAGTTACATGTATGCCATGCGGGCGGTTGCCTCATTCGTTTTTCGCACCATGATGTTCCCCCATGATGGACGCGTGGTCAAGGTTTATCAACTCACCTATTATGATCCCAATTCCCCTGCTGCACCCGAAAATGTTCTCCCCATTGTTGAACAACCTGTTTGTGGTACATGTACCTTGTTGGTTTCCTCAGTGGGACCCAGATTTTACTTAGATACATCGATGAACTCAACATTCCAATCCATTCCACCCTCGACACCAGCGACCGAAATATATGACTTATGTACCCTTTCCCACAATACACCAACATCCAACCATCAACTGCCCTTGCTACCCCAACCACCATTGGTACCTAGTCATGTTGGTGTTACACCCATCCATACAATCCCCTTCCTATTCCCCCCTTCGAGAGTAGTAAGCGCCCCGGTTATGGCTGCTCTCAGCCTCCCCGGTTTAACTTTAGGATTACCTGTATGGTACATCACGCCTCCCGTTTCCCCCCCGACACCAAATGTTGTCCTACAACTAGTGCAACCCATCACCACTACTAGTCAACCACCTCCTAGTGTCACTACTCCTTCGTCGTCTACTAATCCATCCCCACTTATCAAACACACTGGGGGTAGAGGTCCACAACCATACACTGCCCTACCCCCACCCAAAACGGTTAAAAACCCTCCCACGTTTCACGCTCCTCCCAAATGCTCTTTGTGTGATGAGTTGGGCCATGCTACCCATCAATGTCCACAATTACCCGCATTACAAGAGCACATGCAAATGCTTGACGACGACCCCAACATCCCGGCTGTCCAACTCGACCCTACCCCTAAGCCTCGTGATAAATTACTGTATACCAACCACCCTTGTGCCATATGCGGTATTTATGGCCACTACTCACATCACTGTCCTGATCTCTCATATTACAGAGTCGCTCTCTACGAGATGAATAATTTGGACCTCGAGACATCTCCCCCCACCATTGAAGAAATCCACCCCCCAGAATCTCCGCCATCAGGAGAGATCAATACCATTTATATGATCTCTTCTACTAGCACTCCCTCATCAACCGATTTGATGATCCAGAGTTTCCACAATTATGAGGAGATTCTCGAGGCTCTTACTGCACCTAATTACCCTTGGGAGGATATGCACCATTGTTCATATTTCCTCCCGGAGGATTCCTCCACCACCACAGCCACCCAATTTTCGGTTGAGTCCAAAGATTTCCTTGCCACCAAAGTTGAATGGTTTAAAGATCCCATTCCCACCCCTGATTCCTTCGAGGAAAGTAACATGGCCAATATATCACCCGCAATCCACATTGATATCTCTGCCCCAGCCAGTGCTCATGAACTCATTACGTTAGGAGCCTCCTGCACTGAATACGAGATTGGAGAGTACAAAAAACTTTTCCAAGATTTCCGCGATGTCTTTGCCTAGTCTTACACCGAAATTCCTGGTCTTGACCCCGCTATCATAGAACAACACATTGACACATGGCCCGATGTGCCCCCTGTTCGCCAAAAACAATTCCCCATTCATCCATCAAAGCTCCCCGCCATTAAAGCAGAGATTCAAAAACTTCATGCAGCAGGTTTCATTTATCCTATTGCATACACCTCTTGGGTTTCGAACCCCCTCCCTGTTAACAAGAAACAAGGCACCATCAGAGTATGTACTGACTTCCGCTATTTAAACTGAGCATGTCCCAAAGAAAAATTCCCCATGCCATTTATTGACCAACTCATCAATGCATGTGCGGGGCATGAGGTCCTCTCCTTCATGGACGGTATCTCTGGGTACAACCAGATTCAGATCCGCAAGGAAGATCAATATAAGACTGCCTTCACTACCCCATGGGGCACCTTTGCCTATTGTGTCATGCCTTTCGGCCTTAAAAATGCTGGTGCCACCTTCCAGTGGGCCATGACCTATTGTTTTCATGACTTGGTCCATATCCCACTAGTCTATCTTGACGACCTGATAGTACGTTCCAGGAAACGATCAGACCACCTTAACGACCTCCGACAAGTCTTTCTGCGTTATCGCAAGTATCAGATCCGCTTGAACCCACTCAAGTGTGTATTTTGCGTTCCGACAAGCCGCTTGTTGTGTTTCATTGTTTCGCATAAAGGAATCGTTGTTGATCCCCTCAAAGTCCAAGCCATCATAGACCTTCCCGCACCACGGCAGCTCCAGAGTTTATAGGGGAAATCTAATTTCTTCTGTCGCTTCATTCCTTATTATGCCACCACAGTTCATGGTTTCTTACACCTGCTTCGTACTCACATACCCTTTGTTTGGGACGACCAAGCCCATGACAATATCGGTAAAGGGAAGTTCGAATCCATGTGGCAATGCCCTTACATAGTGCATACCTGCCTTGGACATGGGGCATATATTCTAACTGACTCAGAAGGCCACCCCTTGCACAAACCCCATAATGGGTTGTATCTTAAATGCTTTTATCCTTAACAACCCGGCGGGCCCACTGGTTCGTATTGTACAGTTTGATTTCTTTCCATTTTCCAAACCATTTCCACCATTGGAATCAGCACGACGAGACCTTCAGACTGGTTGAATCGGTTTCTATTTTTCTCCGAACCCCTTTTTTGGAATTTTTTCCATGCCCGTTGCCATCTTGATTTGTGCGCCACATCGGCCGTTGTTATTTTTTAGCATTCCTTATACCATCGGATTCAATTTTTCCGAGCTTGTGATGATGCTTGAGATCATTTCTCGCTCTCACCCCGATATTTTTCAGGCATTTTTTACCAGCCCCTAGTCATCTCGGTTTGCATACCACCTCGGTCGTTATCCATTTTTGACACTTTTTATATCGCCGGATTCATATTTATGTGCCTGTGATGATGTTTGAGATCATTTCTCACTCTCACCAGAACCTTTATTGACATCGTGACATTTCACCTTGTTTCCGCAATTTGCATACCACAGCGGCATCGGTCGATTTTTTACACCACCTTTGCATCACAACTTATTCATGAGCCCTTCAATCCATCCATACCGCAGTTATAGCATTGTTTTGCTACCATTCATCATCCTGCAAGGAGGCCCCACTAGTGTTCCCCCCCCCATTCTTGACTCTCATTCGTGTCCCTTGACTGAGCACTTCCTCCTTGCCTGACCATTTCTTTTGTTCGGTATAATTTTATCCCTTTTTCGGGCCGGACAAGTCCTTTACGAAAAAGGCACTTAGGGAGTTTCTGTTATGCTCTTTTCTGACTCCTAAAAGAATGAAAATATCGACGAGAAATCTTTCTTCCTTTCATTCTCGTTAAAGTACTTGAAAGGGAATCTACTTGGTATAAGTTTAACCCTTTTCTGGACCTGGTAGACTAATTACGAAAAATGAATACTCTAGTCACATCGGCTAGAAGAGTTCTTCATTGCATCCTTTTATGCTTTTTCGGGCCTTGGAGACTAACACAAGAAAAAGAACCCCCCTAGAGACTTCTTATTGCTTTTAGACTCTCTAAACATGAAAGCAACCATGAGCATGCATCGTCCTGGGCTCATTCAAATCCACACGATGGTACCATTCTATTATTTCAGAGTCTTCTTATCGCTTTCAGACTCCTTAAAATTGAAAGCAATCACGAGCATGAACTGTCCTGGGCTCATATAAATCCACACGACAGTACCATTTTTAGCACACTTCTTTCAGCGCCTTAAACCATGAAGAAGACCCCACCAATGCCCCTCGGCACTATGATCAATCCTCTCGGCAGCACCCCCAATAAGGTCACCTTTTTTCAGAGTATTCTGCAGTCTCCTTCCATCTTACACCAACTTGAGTATCACTCATCCCCATGACCCTCCCTAATCCATTAAAGCTATGATCCCCTTCCCACCAGTCAGTTTCATATGCTGCCCGATCACCCCCGCCATCATACTCTGAACAAAGGAAGTTTGAGTCCACCCACTCTATTTTCCCAGTTATTCCCCACCCCCACAGTATGTCCGTCCTACCATCAATAATCTCACACTTTGTAATATCCCTTTTTCAAATTTTATTAAAATGCCAATTTTTCAACTTTTTCCCCAATTTCGACCTTTGACTAGTTTAACTGTTTTGACCTCCAAATCATCCCAAATGCTCCCAAATCTTCTGTATGAGTGTATTAATGGTATTTAGACTTGAATATCAGGTTCAGGGATGTTTTATGGACCTCCAAATACTGCTGCAAACTTTATTTGTATTCTGATCAATATAGGTAATTTTGACTAGTAATTTGTGCATCAAATCCCCCCCGGGTAACACTGAAAATGGCCTTCCAAATGCCTCCAAACTCCCACAAATTTATGAACAGAGGTATATAATGTGTTAAGCATGTTATTGAGGTCTCATATGCACCATTAATTGATTTTTACTACTGTTATAACTCTCTCACATTCAACAGCAAAAACCCCCAATTCGACCCTTGGGGAAATGGCACTATTTCATCTCCCAATACAACTAAACTGAGTAAAAATGCTTCAAATGCTCAAGTACAGTACATGAAACTTGTATAAGACATACATGGCATTATATTGATCACAAATATATCAGAGAATCATCCATCCATTCGAAATAATCAACATTATAGTGTCATACATCAATGCATTGGGGAAATGGACATTGTTTGCTCATTAATCAATAGTTTTGCATACAACCAGTGGGTATTTCGACCTGATACTTTCTGAATATGAATAAAAGAGGATATGAATCTATTACAATCATAAATATATAATGAGAATCTCTCTCAAGAAGCACAAGTGCTCACCAAAAACGCCCTCCCTCAAGGAGCATGAATATGCCTTCAAAACTGGAAACGGTGGAGAGAAAGTGCTGCACTAAACCAAACCATGAAACTTCCTGTAGCTGATACCTACAAATACAAACTCCATTAAAGCACCATGAAATACCTGAGTGGCCTCTCCAAACACCAACTTGGATGGGAATCTTTCACCCTCGAAATTGGCTAAGGCAAGAAACTAGTCATCCACTAGCTCTCTCTTCACAAATGCAATTTTTCTCAAATCATCAAAAGCCATTCTCATACTTGATTTCTACATTTTATAACCAACATTAGCCTTCAAGGGGTCGAAATCCTCTCAATAGATTCAATAATTTTTCATTTAGGAAATATTCCTCATTTGCCACTTGTCTCCTAGTTCCAACCTTCCATCTTCTCCCAAATTCGAATTTGAGTCTCTTTGGATTCCTCCAACTCCATGAGCGCCTTCCTTGAGCCTATTTTTGGGGCTGACATGTCATAATGGTCAGGTGTAAGAAGTCAGGTCTGAATTTTGTCATAAATGTCATAGATGCTTCATTATTGTTGTCATAAAACTAGGGAATCTAGCCCAAGTGTCCACTAGTCTCCAATTTGACTCTTCCTCTCCCATGGAGGTTACTATTCCATCCCATTTCGACCTAAGATGCTCAATTCCATGTGTTATGACTTACCAACTCACCCAAGAGTGTTCACCTTCCCATGAATTCGAATTGGCAAGAGAGAGCTGCCATGTGTCATTGAAAAATCAAGCTAGTGTGGGTCCCACCACCTCCATATGTCTCCAAAACCACTTGCCACCTAGAATTTCTCTTGAATTTATTTATTCATCATATTTATTAAATACTTGAACCCTTCTAATGTCTAAATATCATTTATTAGCTTCCTTATTACCATCCCACATGTTCCCATCCAACCTAGGAAACTAGTAGGATTGATGGGATTGTCTTACTATGCACTTATTTGAATGGGGACATTACAGTCCTCCCCACCCAAGATTGTTTGTCCTCAAGCAATTTCAAATTTGGATGCTGAAAAATCTTCTCCTCTTCCCATGTGGCATCTTCATTTGGTAAGTCCTTCCATTGCACTAAATATTCTTTGATGATTCTACTCCTCAACCTTCTTTCCCGTTTCTTCAAAATCTTTTCCGGAACAAGTGTGAGCTGACCTTCATCATCCAAAGGAGGAAGTATTTCTGAAGTGATGATTTGCTGACCAAGAGCTTTCTTAAGACAAGAAACATGAAATACATTGTGGATTTTACTCCCTTCCGGAAGTTCTAGTTCATATGCTACTTCTCCAACCTTCCGCACTACCTTGTATGGCCCATAGTACCTTGGTTTTAATTTTTCTGCTCCATTCTTTTTGAGAGATGTTTGTTTATAGGGCTGCAACCTTAAATATACTAAATCATTGACTTGAAAGGTTCTCTCTTCTCTATGTCTATCAGCATATTGTTTTTGCTGATTTTGAGCAACCTGCAAATTGTCTTTCAAGAGCTTTAAAATTTCTTGGCTCTCTTCCACCCAACCTTTAGCCTTTGGGGCTCTACTATCACCAAATATAATGTCAGCAAATGTAAGTGCATCATAACCATATAATGCTTTGAAAGGAGACATTCCTATTGACATATGATAAGTGGTGTTGTAGCAAAACTCACCCAAGTGTAGCCATTTTGCCCATGCTTTTTGCTGCCCTCCCACATAGTTTCTTAGGTATCCTTCTAACCATTGGTTTACCCTCTCTGTTTTTCCATCAGTTTGTGGATGATAGCTGGTACTTGGAGTCAATTGAGTGCCTACCAATCTAAAAATTTCTTTCCAAAAAGCACCCATGAATCTACTATCTCTATCACTGACAATGCTCTTGGGAAGCCCATGCAATCTGAAGATTTCTTTGAAAAAAATATCAGCCACTTGTGCAGCACTAAAAGATGATGTAACAGCAAAAAAATGAGCAAATTTTGTCAACCTATCAACTACCACATAGATACAATCCTTACCCAAGGATTTAGGCAATCCAGTGATGAAATCCATGGAAATACTGTCCCATTTTTGCTCCGGAATGGGCAATGGTTGTAATAGGCCGGCTGGACATGTAAGTTCTGATTTGTTTTGTTGACATGCTTTACATTCATTCACATACTTCTGAACATCTTCCTTCAGCCCCTTCCAAAAAAATCTTTGCCTCAACTGTCTATAAGTTTTGAAGATCCCCGGATGGCCCGCTAGTGGGGAATCATGTGCTTCTTGCAAAATTCGGTACTTGAGCTTGGAGTTATGAACTAAATAAATTCTTCCCTTATAATATATCAGCCCATTCAAAATCCTATAATTATCATCCCCTTTGATTCCATCCAACACATCACAAGCAAATTTGTCTTTGGCATATTCAACTAGTAGCATGTTTTTCCAATCCTTGGCAATATCCATGAGAGAAAAAGAAGGCCTTCTTGACAAAGCATCTGCTACTATATTATTCTTTCCTTTGACATATTCAATATCAAAATCATAAGCTTGAATCTTGCTTACCCACTTTTGTTGCCTTTCATTTAGATCTTTTTGGGTGAGAAAGTGTCTTAGACTATTGTGGTCAGTTTTCACCACAAACTTGCTGCCCACCAAGTATTGTCTGAATTTGGCCAATGCATGCATAATGGCCAGCATTTCTTTATCATAAATGGAGTAAATTTTTTCATGAGGCTGCAACTTTCTGCTCTCAAAGGCTATGGGGTGTTGGCCTTGCTTTAGGACAGCCCCTATTCCTCCACCTGAAGCATCACATTCCACAACAAAAGATTTAGTAAAATCAGGAAGTGCAAGTATGGGACAACTACTCATTACCTCTTTCATTTTTTGGAAGGCCTTTTCAGCCTCTTCATCCCACTTGAAAGCATCCTTCTTAGTCAAATCAGTGAGTGGAGAAGTCAACTTGGAGAATCCTTTCACAAATTTTCTGTAGTAGGTGCATATGCCAATAAAGCCTCTCAATTCGGTAATATTTTTTGGTGATGGCCATTCCAAGATAGCCCTGATTTTTTCCATGTGTACCTTCACTCCTTCTTGCCCAATAATGTGCCCAAGATACAGTAGTTCTTTCATTCCAAATTCACATTTTGATAATTTAGCAAATAAGGACTCTTCTTGCAAGATTTTCAACACAATCTCTAACTGCTGCAAATGCTCTTCCCATGTTTTAATGTAAATGAGAATATCATCAAAGAAAACCAAAACAAACCTTCTTAGTTGCTTGCAAAATATCCTATTCATACATGCTTGAAAGGTGGCTGGAGCATTTGTTAACCCAAAAGGCATGACAAGAAATTCAAAGTGGCCAAAATGACATCGAAAAGCGGTCTTTTGCACATCTTCATCTTTCATTCGAATTTGGTGATACCCTGATCTAAGGTCAATTTTTGAGAAGTATTTGGCCCCATGAAGCTCATCCATGAGCTCATCAATCCTAGGAATAGGATACCTATTCTTTATAGTCTTTTTGTTCAAGGCTCTAAAATCTATGCACATCCTCAATGTTCCATCTTTTTTCTTCACTAGCACAACTGAAGAAGCATAAGGGCTAGAGCTTGGTCTAATGAGTCCCAACTCTAGGAGTTCTTGGATAGCTTTTTCAATCTCA
Organism: Larix kaempferi; assembly: GCA_027924585.1. Classification (NCBI taxonomy): domain Eukaryota; kingdom Viridiplantae; phylum Streptophyta; class Pinopsida; order Pinales; family Pinaceae; genus Larix; species Larix kaempferi. The sequence continues at coordinate 20,336,629 of BSBM01000093.1, read as the reverse complement.
TCTCTAAACCTTTTAGGATGTCTATAAGGTGGTATCTGAATGGGTGAAGTACCCTCCTCCAAAACAATACTGTGCTCAACCCCCCTATCCGGTGGCCTACCATGTGGAAGGTCTCTAAAAACCTTTTCATATTTTTGCAAGAGTCTCTCTATATCCTTTGGGTGTTTGACAATATTTATAGTTGGCTTGGGAGATGTAATATGACATTCAGCAGCCCATTATATATCCCCATGCCTCAATATAGATCTCATGCTATTGCAAGTCACTACTTGATTTGGATAAGTGTGTTGCCCTCTCACAACTCTTTGTACTCCTTTTGAATCTTGGAATTTCATTTCGGGAATTTGATAATTTACTGTATGCTCTCCTATTGAATACAACCATTTCACTCCCAAAACCACATTAGTATCAGCAACATCAACCACATAAAAACTATCAACAAAAGTATAGTTACCTACGGTGACTTGCAGCTTTGGAACCCATGTTTTGCATTGCATTGTGTTGTGACCGGGAATGACAACTGTGAAGCCATCAAATGGTTCAATAGGTATCTTTCTTTTCTCTACCATCTCTGCATCAATGAAGTTATGAGTGGCTCCTCCATCTACCAAAACTGAAGTTCTTTGTCCTTGTACCACACCTTTGCAGCGGATAGTATGATAGCGAGGTACTGCTGAAAGCACTGCCATTCTTGCTTTGTCCGGTGAAGGCTGATTTTCTTCTTGTATTTCCTCTTCTACTGCTGTCTCATATGCTTCTTCTTGATCTGAAATATGTCCATCTTCATCCATGCCCCCATCATACCCCTCATTATCAGAAAATACTTCTATGTATTGAGCCTTTCCTTTGGTACATTTGTGCCCCGGTGTCCATGGTTGGAAGCATGTGAAGCATAGTTTCTTTTTTCTAAGTTCATCCCTGTTTAGTCCCTCTTTTTTATTCCTCTCAAATGACTCTCTTTGCCAAGGTTTCTTATCATATCCATCCCTTTGCCAAGGTTTCTTTTCAAATTTATAGCTAGGCTTAGGAGGAAATCTCGTTCTAGGAAGCACATTCTGGAGATCCCTAGTCAAGCTCATTGCATCTTTTAATGTAGTTGGCTTGTGGGCTTTGACCAAACCTCTTAAGGGTTCAGCCAAACCTTCAGTGAACAGCAATACTAATCTTCCCATAGATACATCAGCCACCTTGACTGATAATTTTTGAAAGTCCAACATATATTCAGTAGGGGACCCAGTTTGCTTCAATTGAGCTAGTTCTTTGAAAGGCAATTCTGGATCTTTTTGTTCAAATCTTTCTAGTACCCTGTCAAAAAATTCTCCATATGTTTTAACCTGATTATGACCCAAGGTTTTCAGCCCATGAAACCACTATTCATTGGCATCTCCTTCCAAATGCAAAATGGCCATTTTTAATGCATCCTCTTCCAACATAGGATTCAGCTGAAAATATACATCCAATTTTTGCACCCAAGTGTTAGCAGAATTTTGAGAAGAACCATCAAAAGTAGGAAGTGACATTTTTCCAATAGCACTATTTAATTCTTTGTTTTGGAATGGACTCCTATTGTCTCCCTTCCTATTAATCTTTTGCATAGCATCAATGTAGTCACTGAGTGGTACACCTCTTTTACACTCTTCATTCAAATCATTCCAATCATTTACTAGTTTCTTGTAATCCAATGCAAGATTGGGCTCTTCTTTGGGTGTGAGAAATTTAGGTGCAGTATGCCTTTGTTTGCTTTGAAATTCATAAGGTCTATTATGAGGTCCTGTACTTGAGAAAATATGCTCATTCCCTTTCATCTTTTCCCCTGAGTGTGAACCGCTATTATCTCCTATTATCCCTTTGCTTTGAAGCTGGCTAATCAACAATTCAAATCCTTGCAACAATTTATCACCTATCCTATCCATGTTTGCTGAAAGTTTAGAGAAACATGGATCTAAGGTTGCAATAAGTTCCTCCTTATGTTTTAATTTGTCATCCTCCTCTCTACCCATGGTTTCAGCAAAAGACTCCTCTTCTTCTACTACCTCTTCTTCAACAAAAACCTCTTCAACTACTGGTTCAAAGGGTGGTGGATTATTCTTTTGACTTCTTGTTAGGACCATCAGGTGCCAAGAACATGCTCTGATACCACTTGTAATATCCCCTTTTCAAATTTTATTAAAATGCCAATTTTTCAACTTTTTCCCCAATTTCGACCTTTGACTAGTTTAACTGTTTTGACCTCCAAATCATCCCAAATGCTCCCAAATCTTCTGTATGAGTGTATTAATGGTATTTAGACTTGAATATCAGGTTCAGGGATGTTTTATGGACCTCCAAATACTGCTGCAAACTTTATTTGTATTCTGATCAATATAGGTAATTTTGACTAGTAATTTGTGCATCAAATCCCCCCCGGGTAACACTGAAAATGGCCTTCCAAATGCCTCCAAACTCCCACAAATTTATGAACAGAGGTATATAATGTGTTAAGCATGTTATTGAGGTCTCATATGCACCATTAATTGATTTTTACTACTGTTATAACTCTCTCACATTCAACAGCAAAAACCCCCAATTCGACCCTTGGGGAAATGGCACTATTTCATCTCCCAATACAACTAAACTGAGTAAAAATGCTTCAAATGCTAAAGTACAGTACATGAAACTTGTATAAGACATCCATGGCATTATATTGATCACAAATATATCAGAGAATCATCCATCCATTCGAAATAATCAACATTATAGTGTCATACATCAATGCATTGGGGAAATGGACATTGTTTGCTCATTAATCAATAGTTTTGCATACAACCAGTGGGTATTTCGACCTGAGACTTTCTGAATATGAATAACAGAGGATATGAAGCTATTACAATCATAAATATATAATGAGAAGCTCTCTCAAGAAGCACAAGTGCTCACCAAAAACGCCCTCCCTCAAGGAGCATGAATATGCCTTCAAAACTGGAAACGGTGGAGAGAAAGTGCTGCACTAAACCAAACCATGAAACTTCCTGTAGCTGATACCTGAAAATAAAAACTCCATTAAAGCACCATGAAAGACCTGAGTGGCCTCTCCAAACACCAACTTGGATGGGAATCTTTCACCCTCGAAATTGGCTAAGGCAAGAAACTAGTCATCCACTAGCTCTCTCTTCACAAATGCAATTTTTCTCAAATCATCAAAAGACATTCTCATACTTGATTTCTACATTTTATAACCAACATTAGCCTTCAAGGGGTCGAAATCCTCTCAATAGATTCAATAATTTTCCATTTAGGAAATATTCCTCATTTGCCACTTGTCTCCTAGTTCCAACCTTCCATCTTCTCCCAAATTCGAATTAGAGTCTCTTTGGATTCCTCCAACTCCATGAGCGCCTTCCTTGAGCCTATTTTTGGGGCTGACATGTCATAATGGTCAGGTGTAAGAATTCAGGTCTGAATTTTGTCATAAATGTCATAGATGCTTCATTATTGTTGTCATAAAACTAGGGAATCTAGCCCAAGTGTCCACTAGTCTCCAATTTGACTCTTCCTCTCCCATGGAGGTTACTATTCCATCCCATTTCGACCTAAGATGCTCAATGCCATGTGTTATGACTTACCAACTCACCCAAGAGTGTTCACCTTCCCATGAATTCGAATTGGCAAGAGAGAGCTGCCATGTGTCATTGAAAAATCAAGCTAGTGTGGGTCCCACCACCTCCATATGTCTCCAAAACCACTTGCCACCTAGAATTTCTCTTGAATTTATTTATTCATCATATTTATTAAATACTTGAACCCTTCTAATGTCTAAATATCATTTATTAGCTTCCTTATTACCATCCCACATGTTCCCATTCAACCTAGGAAACTAGTAGGATTGATGGGATTGTCTTACTATGCACTTATTTGAATGGGGACATTACACACTTCGGTTCTCCACCTCGTGCTCCTATTAAGGAAACATCATTGCTTTGGTAGTTGCAGGTCTCCCTCTATCGACGCCAGCCCATCTATTCTAGAGGATAGACCTAGAGGTCCCTACGCCTTGGACTCATCACCATCTGTGGTGAGTGCCTATGGACCATTTTGAGAGGAGTCATCAGTGCCTCTTCGAGTGGTTGTTTCTCACACGCTCGACTTCAACACCTTGATCGCATCGTTGAGAATCGTGCAGGGTATATATCCCTTCCGTTATTGGTCGAAGACCCCGAATATCCCCCGACTCTAGCACAATGGTGAGTCACTTCGGAACACCCAGTTATATATTCCCGTGGATGTCTGGGTTGCGTTGGCGATTGTATTCGGAAGCCATCCACTTATATGCTTCCTTGAGTACCCAGTTCAGCTCCAGTCCAGTGTACCATTGAGGGTATGACTCCCCGTTATTATGATCCAACAGCTCATCAGTTCCTCTAGTACCACACTCAGCAACACTATTGTTATTCCAGTGTATCAGTTCTTCAGCTCAGACATGGTCAGCCCGGTAGTATATCGCATATTTGTGTCCCCTCTAGACTCTTATGATGTACACAGTGGTTTTCCATGTATCTTTCAGGTCCCCATTTTTGGGCCTTATTGTTATTTTTATATATCTTGATACAAGCATGGGTATGCCCACCTCGTCCATATATTGAGATTATTCCTCATTCATTATTGAGGTAATGTATTTTAAGTTTTTGCAGTTTTTTCGGGACCGTTGTTTCGGGCTCTAGTTCATTTCTTCTCCTCTCCACATCCAAGGAAAACCATACAGAGACTTATGATGTCTATCAGCCATACAATGAGCTCCTATCGACCATTATGATGGGAATATTTAGGTGTAACAGAATGCCCCCCAAAGCATGAAGCTGTTGGAACTTGACAGGTGAAATGCTTTGACAGAAGTCATTGGCAAGGACTTGTCGGATGGAGGACACTGCTGCAGTACAACAGACTTTGAGAACACAGCCTCATATCACTCACAAAATGGTTTTTTACCAATACATTGCAGATCCATGGTAGTAATGACTGACTAAACACAATCATGGCTACTAGAAACAAGCGTAGATCCATGATGAGATGATAACACAGCCACGACCAATACAAAAGTGGATCCATGTAATTTGACTCAAAACAATCTCCATCGCAACTTGGGTAAAACATGACTCCCCAGGGTCTTCAAGCCGAACCCACAATGATACGAATCTACCCATGTGATGACAAATGTCTTGACGTCGAACATGGTAGAAAACGCTTAATTACCGGTGATTGATGTATACCGTTACAAGGCGTGAGGAAAATCATCATTAATGTTGATGATCCCCAAGGTATCATAGTACATATCATCAAGCACGAATGAATGAATTGAAGTCGAATGCCGGATGAAATATTTCAATCAAGATTCAATGATGTAAAATCATGTTGAAAGCGAGGTAACTTGCCATTGAGGCATGCAGGCCCAAGGTACTCAATTGGTTACTAATTTCAATCCCTGGATGATGATTTGAAGTCAACGAGGATGAACCTGTCGAAGGAGGGCCATGATGAATCCCCCATCATCGACACGAAACTCGATAACATATGTTTGGAGTAGATCGGATGGTACAGTAACATGAAAGACGAACTCAGAGTAGACCGACATGGTGGAAGATGTACTGACTACAAATGATGAGTGGTGAATGTGTTCTTGAACATGGGCATGGCATGAATTGGCAGTGCTGACATGAAGAGTATGATACCAACTCCTAATGCAACTGATGGTGGAAGTATTCTTTGGATGACCCAAAGGAGTAACAAAACTCAGGAAGTAGGAAAAATCGAGGACAAACGGATGACCCAAGTACTGTATGCAAATGCAAATGAGTGCCATGTTTAAGAACGACTAAGTACTGCCATTGGTAAGGGTGTAATACAAAAGATTTCCTTTTTCCCCATTATGAATGATGAGTGCCTCATGTGTTTTTGATGAGTTTGATGAGGGTAGCCATATGCTCAGTATAGCTCATCTCATAGATGAGTCTAATCCCAAATATTTTCCAAACTTGGGGAAGGAGGGGTTCGTACCATAACGGGTCCTTCAATGTTGAGTTTTAAGGAGTCCATGGAAGGTAAACTCGGCGTCATTTCATGTTTAGAGAGTCTGAAAAGAACTAAAGAAGACTCCAAAGGTCCTTTTTCGTAAAGTTATCCTCTTTTCTAGGAAAAGAGTAAAACGACGCAAGAGAGGACTCTTCCAGTCATGATTGGCTGGAGTATACCTTTTTCGTAAGTAGTACCCCCTGGTCTGAAAAAGGGGTAAAATATCACCAGGAAGACGACCATTCAAATACTTTAACAAGCATGAACGCGACAAGTTCGCTTGGCGATCTTTTCATATTTAGAAAGCTTGAAAAGAGATTAAAGAGAGACTCTAGGGGGGTTCCTTTTTCATAGGAGTTTAACAAGCCCGAAAAATTGATAAACTTTAACTCGGTGACTTATTCTCATCGTTTTACGAGCACAAGAAAGATCAAAGAGTAAGATCGGTTGTCATTAATAATTGAATTTAATGAACAAAATAATAACTAAAAAATGCTCGAGGAAGTTGTTCATATGATGATACTTACAAGATGATCATCATGGTGAAAAATGGCATTAATTAGGCACTTAACTTGTCCTGCAAGTCAAAGACTAGGTCAAAAATGATTAACCAAGCATTTAAATGCAGTAAATGATTCAAACTACAGCAAAAAACCCACTAAAGCATCAATTCATAAAATGAACATTCCATTTTTTGTTATAAAAATGATGAAATAGTGAAAAGAAATTATTGGTTTTTACCAAGCTTGGAGAGTTGAAAGAGCCATTTGGAGCCAGATTTCAACTGCTGATTCCAGGAGCTGTGGTCCACCATTCCGCGAGCCGTCAGGAGAAAGTAGGCCTAAACTCATCCCTGCAACTTTTCAGTGGATTGATTTCTTGTTTTTCAAGGTTTTGAGTTGTTTTACTTGGGGGAAATGCGCCCTCAAGTCGTCGCAAGGTGTCTTTACGGGAACTGCAACAACCTAGGGTCGTCGCAAATCCCATAAGGGTCGCTTGTGATGATGTCGCACTGTCTGCAAGGACAACCTACGACAGTGGAAACATCCAAGTTCAACTCAATACCCAACCCAAAAGAAAAAACCTTAATGCATGGGGTGAGTTCTAATGTCGCTCGTTAGTGCTTCTTGACAGGTTCATAGCGATAATCATGGTCTTAGAGTGGCGAGAACGAGAAAATGAGTTGGATGATGCACAGTTTGAAAATGACCTTCAGTGCGTTGCTCAATTGAGGAATTGTGGAATTCTCAAGTACTTCCGGGTGTCGGGCATGAGAGCCCAAGTTCAACTATTGACACATATGATCTGATGTTGGGATCCGACGCAGGAGCACTTCGATATCAGAGTGCATACATTGAGTATAGATGTCGAGGACATCTATTTTATAAGAGGATTATCTCGAAGGGAAGAACCTGTATCTCTTACTGGGTCACAAGGAGGTGACCGGACCGTAGATGACCTAATTACTCAGTACTACACCGCAGACACTGTGGCCACTAGTGGGAAGATTTCCATTAAGGGGATTCAAGATCGTCCATTAAGTATCGTGCTCTTCACCCTGGTGAGGGTGGCGGGGAGTGAGTCTGCTCACCTTGTGAGCAAGACCTAGTTGTTGTATGTGGAGGAGTGTGTGGCTCCTCAGGTATTCAACCAGTGCGAGGGACTCCTTGCCAACCTCCAGGGCCAACTTACCAAATGTCGGTGTGAGGCACTGAAATAGTTTGGGTATGGGTCAGTGTAGATATCCTTTCTATTGGAGCGAGTACCTCATCTACGTCTAGAGGTGGAATTAGATGACCGGGATTCTAGGATCCGCGTATGACACGATGGGATGAGGTGATGGCCCACCATGGTGGAGGGGGTCCCATCATAGGTTATGGCACTGGGTTGTTTACTTGGATGGAGGGACAACTTTTCATGATTGAGGATTACCCTTACATCGGGACAGACCTCAGAGGTAATCCTAACCTGGTGCTCCCCAAGGGAGCACAATGGGGTGACATAGGTAAGAACAAAAACTTTATGTGTTTTTGATTTTATATGTTTTATGATTTTTTTAGTAGTGCTGATAACTCGGTGTTGCGTGCAGATGTGGGTCCGTTGCGACCAGTAGGAGTTTCTCTCATCGCGAGGAGAGGAGAGGTGCCAGTATTGGGTGCTGCAGTGCGAGATGCTACTAAGGAGTTAGAGGAGGTTTATGAGAACCTCTAAAGGCTTACCTTGGATATCCCTGAGCCGGGTGTTCGTGATCTACCTCAGATCTACCAGAGATATGCTGTCGGGGTATCTGACTGTTTTGGCATGTTGATGACCAAAGTGGCGAGGGCTGTGGTCTTCTTTCATGGGAAGCAACCGAGAGCTTCAGGATCTAGGGCTAGGTGACCTGAGCCTTAGGCTCATGTCGTTCTTATGTATATTGAAATCTTATGAGCTTCAGATTTTGTAGAGACCTACTGAAAGCTAGCATGCTTAGATTTTGTATCAACACTACCATTTTGACTGATATATATATACATACAATTTGGCGGATTTATACATTATGTGTCTTATGGATGATTTATGTGATCTTTTTTATGTGTTTACTTATACTATGGATGATTTATATGTTATGAATGCTTTTACAATTTATGAATATGTTATGTGTGTGCAATGTACCAATCTAGAATGAAATTGGCCATAGAGTCGACAATTGTGTTCCTGTCTCGTGGAATGTGCAGGTATTGAATAGATTCAAAGGACCTTTCCAGGAGATGGACTCGTCTGTAGAGATAGAGCAGAGTAGGGTCGCGGATAGCGTAGATCCGGTTAATATGAGAGACCACCAGTTGCAAATCCAAATAGATAACAATGTGGTCCATACCCAAGGAAAGAGCGTCGGTTAGGGTTCCAATGACTACCTGATATTCCGCATCATTGTTTGTTACGAAACCTAGACACATTCCTCCTGAGATGATAAGATCTCTAGTAGGAGAGTAGGGTACCCAGTATGCCGAAGCAAGGTTACGGGTATGCTGGCTGGCACCATCCGCAAATCCGTAGCAAGTTTCCATATGCACATGCAGACAGAACATGGTATAAGAAACAAAACAAGACCTAGACACATAAAAACAAAAGCGTTACACCACACAAAACACACACGCCATGTACAGTATATACAAAATGTCTATGCGTGAAAGACACAGGCATAGTACTTCTTTAGGTAGAGCCCATTGCAGGGATCACCCAAATACATCCCATTGTATTCCTCTAGTTTGTAGGCTCCTTTTTCCAGAACACGTTTCACTATATACGGTCCATGCCACATGGACTCGAACTTACCTGCCCCCATCTTATTGTGCCTTTGGTCATACGTGAGGACCAAATTACCTTCATTAAAGATGCAATATTGGACTGACCTATCGTACTGTTCCTTGATGCACTTCTTATGTGCCTCGTTACAAGAGCAGCATCGTGATGGGTCTCGTCGAGCTTTGTGAGGTAAAGGAAATGTTCTTCCTCGGTAGTGGTGTTCGGAAGAAGTTTGAATATGAGTTTGAGAGATGGAATCTCACACTCTATTGGTATGACTGCCTCCAATCCATAAACTAGATGGAATGGTTTAAATCCAGTGGTAGTCTTAACGGAGGTCCGGTATGCCCATAGTGCATAAAAGAGCATGTTGTGCCAGTTGGACTTATGCGTACCCACCATGCGCTGAATCATGGTTTTCAAGACCTTGTTAATGGCCTCTACTTGTCCATTGGACTGCGGGTAGTAAGGTGTTGAGTTTTCATGACAAAAACCTAATATGGCACTGAGCTCATGCACCATATGGTTCTGAAATTGAGATCCATGGTCGGTGACTATGGCTTGCGGGACTCCGAATTGTGAGATAGCATCATTGAACATGAAGAGTGCGATGGTTTTGTTGTCGTCCATGTATGTAGGAATAGCCTCATCCCACTTTGTAAAGTAATCCAAGGCTACTATGACGTAACCATGCCCCCCGAATGAGGTAGGATTACAATGCATGAAGTCAATGCCCCATTTTGCGAAGCCTCCAACAACAATAACTGGGTGTAATGGGGCTGGGTGGGTGTGATTTTTCATTTGAAAATGCTGGCATGGGGGACATTTTTTAATGACCTAAATACAATCTTTGAAGATAGATGGCCAATAATATCCCGCGCGCAGTATCTTCTAGGCTGTAGCCATCCCAGAGATATGACCACCACAAGCCCTAGAGTGGCAGTCATTCAAGACGTGTTCAGCCTCCTCATGAGTGAGACAACGTCGAAGAATAAAATCAATGCCGCGACGGTACAAGGTATCACTGATGATTAGGTAATAATTTTCATAGTAGCGGATTCAACGACGATCGTCACGAGACAATTAGGGGTTGAAACATTGGGTCTGGAGATATAAGGTAATATCCCCATACCATGGGTCAAACGTGCTGATAAGGAACAATGATTTTTCAGGAAGAGAACCATTGGGCTCAGATCCGACATCAACATGGGGAAGATCGCAGATGATCTCGGCAAAAACCAACGACTTCTTAGACTTGGCCTTCTTGAAGAGGAGATCGAACTCCTGAAGTATCACAATCCAACGTGAATACTTGCCCCCAAGCACTTGACGTGTTAAAACGTGGTACATGGGGTTTGATTTGGTGATGATGGTGGTGGTGCGGAGAAATATGTAGTGGCGAAACTTTTGGATGGCAATGACTGCTGTGAGAGCAAGCTTCTCGACATGCGAATAACGCGTTTCAGAGTCCATAAGACCCTTACTTAGGTAGTAGATCACATGCTCCTAGGAGTTGTTGTCCTCTTGTACCAAGACCATGGCGATCATGGTGGAAGAAGCAACGAGATAAAGGATATAATCCTTGTAGTAATTGGGTGGTTGGAGAACATGGGCGTGCGTAATGGCATGTTTGAGACTATCGAAGGATTGCTGCGCTTGATCGTCCCAAATGAACGGGAGGTCATTCTTGAGTAGTATCATGTAACCCTGCGTCTTCTACGTGAAATTACAGACAAAAAACCGTAGGTAAGTTGCCTTCCCTTGCAAGCTTTGAAGTTTTGTAATGTCCATGGGAGGTGGGAAAGCGACAATGGCTTCCACCTTTAAGGGATCACTGTGGATCCCATCTTTCGAGATGATAAAAACGATGAGGCATCCAGACTCGACACAGAAGATACACTTTTTAGGGTTCAAAAGGATGCTATACCACCTGCATCTAAGGAAAACGACCGTTAGATGATCAATGTGGTACTCACGCTACCATGAATGGGTAGGGACATTGTCTAAGTAGGGTTCCACAAAGTCCTTCACATCATGAAAGGCGTGCTACATGGCCCACTGGAATGTGGAACCATCATTTTTGAGACCAAAAGGGAGCTTGTGATAAGAAAGGACAGATGAAAGCTATCTTGTGTTGATCAACTGGGTGGATCTCAGTCTGGTTATAACCGGAAAATCCATCCATAAAAGAGAAAATGACACTTCTAGCACAATTGTCAATGATCTGGTCGATAAAGGGAGTCGGGTAATTGTCCTTAGGACAAGCCTTGTTGAGATCGCGATAATCGATGTAGACATGAACGATACCATGCTTTTCAGCTACAACGATGACATTTGAGACCCATTCAATCAGTGGGATAGGGTAGATGAAACCTTCCTTCAAGATATTTTCAATTTCTGCCTTAATCACCGCAGTCTTTTGATGGTGGACCAATCACAACTTTTGTCGGACTGGTTTAGCATCAGGATAGGTTTGAATCTCGTGCGAAACAATAGCAGGGTCTATCCTAGGCATCTCCTTGTAGATCTAAGCAAACATGTCTCGAAATCGCTTGAACAAGGCCGTGAACGTTGTAATCTCTTCAGTGGAACACTTCTGGCCTAAACGGATGTGTTCCACTATACCAGGAGTAACCGATATTTCTACCAAAATGGTAGGTTCAATGTTTTCCAGGTCCCCTTTAGAGTCTGTTTGACATGTGAGTATCGAGGACTAAGGGAAAAGATAGACATCCGATGTAAAGATGGTGGTAATGTGGTTCTCCACAGATTCCAACAGAGGAAGGAAAGACGATCGATGGTGAAGGTATTCCTAAGGAGGGTCATCCGCACTCATGATTTCCATGATGGAATACTCAGAATGAAAAGTCCGGAGCAGAGGATCGGGTGGGGATGACGTCCACTATAGATAACAAGAGTTAGAGGCCACATCTAGGTGGTCCTCTGGTGCTGATTGGATAGCCTCACAATAGAGCTCAGCGGGTGAAAGAGGCATGGTGTGTCCAATCAGGTGCATAGTGGCTTCATTAGGTACAAGCCATTGATCAGTAGAGTTGGGGACAGATGAAAACCCAGAGGAGATCATGTTCACTGTGGCAACATGATTAGGGGGATCCGAGGTTGGAAAGACACCCATAAGAGATGAATATTTTATGAGGCTGACCCCCACACTCTCATATAGCTGCGAAGATTGTCCAAGTAATGGAACATTATCGCTCGGATGAGTAGCGGTGTCAGGTGTACAGAAATCCAGTTGGTCAAAAGTGACAATTCGGCCTTGGTGGGGGAATTGTACTATGCGGAAGACAGATGATGTGACCACAGTCATGGCGTAAAAAAAAATATGACCAAGTAAGATATTATAATCTAAAGGGGCTGCGACTATTTCCACATTAATGGTTGCGGTATTACCCCCCAACTCGACTGCTAAGGCTTGTAACAACCCATGAGGTTGAAAGTCACGTCGGTCGAATGCTTTCAAGGTGGTGGGAGAACGGTTCAACTCGGGAGAGCCTATGGCTCTCCAACACAAAATCGACATGACCGAGGTAGGGGCACCTTCATCCAAGACAGTACGATCGATTGTATTCCCAGCAATGTTTGTGGAAACTTGAAATGCCAGTTGATGGGAAATCCTTGGCTTAAAGTACTCTAGCCGGAACATGATGGTGTTAGAAGAATCCGGATCGACCACACCGATGGCAGCGAGGAGAGTCTTGCGCTGATTAGGGAAGTTTTGCAAGACCTCTAGCGTCGACATAGCACAAGGAGCTTGTGCTAGGTCCACTGAAATACTGTAGTTTTGAGCTTCCCGAGCATTAGGATTGAAGACAACTCTTTGAATCGTGCTCTTGGGTGGATGCAACACTGACTCTAAAGAAGGCTTCTCAATGGTGAGAGAAGCGTGTGGTACGGTGACGTCAGGAATAGAAGTGGAAGGTTTTTCAGTATTAATTCCAACGGTTTCCTTCTGAGGGACGGATTCATACGAATAGGAATGTATGTTCAAGTTGACGGTCTCACTACGCATCATGAGAACATGTGCGATGGAGGATGACTGTCCCTGGGAAGGAGAGGTTTGCGCAATCAGCTGTTGGTTTTGAGTGGGGAAGGGATCATTGAGAACTGCGGTAGTAGAGTTTCCTTTGAGAAAATTCTGCACTTCGTCTCGGTGGGGACATTCTTTTGAGAAATGGTCTCCACCGCACAGCAAACAAGGATACTTTAACTTCCTCTTCTGTTTGGTGTCTTCGGGAGTGGACTTGGGCTCTTGTTGGTTAGAAGGATTCTTAGGTTTTCGTTTGTTTTTCTTCTTACCACCAGATTTATGAGATGAAGATGATTGAACATAATTCACCTCTTTGGTGGAGGCAGGAGTAGTGGACTTGGTAGTGCTATGGCCAGCCTATGGTGGTGATGGTCAAGAACCTTGGGGGTTCGACGAGTCACAAGTTTGAGTAGAAGGATGGGAGGTAAGGGAACTAATGATGCCATTGGCCTGTGGTCCCTTGGGTGGTTTCGTAGGGTCATACGTAGGGAGAGGTGCATCAGGAACAATTTCGTACAATGTGCTGGATTGAGCATAGACCAAGTCTAAGTAATGGGCACGGGAAATGGCTTGTTCCTCAGTGACGACACCTCCCATAGCTACGTCTCGAGATACGACAGGTAAAAGTGACTTTGTGAACTAGTCAGCTAAGAGTTGGTCCTGAATATGAGCCTTAATGAAACGTCATTTCGCCTCCATTCATGAATATGATCTAAAATATGAGTGGCAGTGTTCTGGCGAAGGGAGGTCAATAAGTCCATACCAGTCTCATAGCGAATGGGCAACTGGAAGTGGGTAAAAAATGACATAGCAAGAGAGCGGAAATATGGAAAAGAATTGGGCGGTAGTTCAATATACCACTTGGCGGCTGGGCCGGTGAGAGTCCGTTGAAATAACCTAAGACCGATCGAGCCGTCCATCAAGGAGTTGGATGAACACCATAAATGGTATGTCATCACATGGTTTTTTGGATCCTCCCCAGGATTTCCATCAAATTTGGGAATATTTGATGGTAGTTTCATCGGAATGGGTGGCCAATTATGTTCATGGAAGATGGGGTCATTAGTCAGATGAGATAGGTTGGGTAAGTCCAATGTAGCCAAAAAGGGAAGTTGTTGGTTTGGCTGTAGGTACTGATAGTACTGGTATGGCATGTATGGACCAGTGGGACATTGCATTGACCGATAGTAGGGAGTCCCCAGAGGAAACTGACCATAAGGGGGTATGCTTCCCGGACTATATGTAGGTCTGCTGCCATAATAAGGTGGTTCCTTACCATAATAAGGTGGTCCTTTACCATCATAAGGTGGGGGTTTGCCTCTACCATCGGGAGGGGGTGGACCGCCTCCAAGTGGTGGGGGTCCACCACTGCCACGAGGATAAGATGGACCTCCACCACCTCCACCGGGATAAGATGGACCTCCACCGCTTCCACCGGGAGGAGGTGGTGCTACAACGCTGTCGCCGAAATGGTAAGGGCCTCCTCCGCCACCTCCACTGGGATAATATGTTCCTCCATTGCCACCACCACCAGGATGGGATGGTCTTCCACCACCACCACCAGGATAGGATGGTCCTCCACCACAACCACAAGGATGGGATGGTCCTCCACCATAAGGTGGGGGTCCACCACCACTCGAGGGGGGGGTGGCCCTCTTCCTTCGCCTGAAGGGGGAGGGCCTCCACCTTCTCCGCCAGGGGGGGTGGGCCATGGTTTCCAGAATGAGGCGGTCCTCTGGCAGAAGGTAGAGGTCCGCCTCCTCCGGAATTGTGTGTGGACTTTCCACCTTCGGCGGGAGGTGGGGGTGGACCAAACGGGGGTGGTGGGACTTGAGGGACTGTAGGTGGGGGTCCATGTTGTAAAACATTTTGCTTCCCCAATACTAGTGTATGGATTTCTGGGATAAGGTTTCCCATAGAGTGCGTTTCCGGGATTGAGTTGTCACGACAAAGGGTTAAGATAACCTGGATACACTTGAATCCATGGTGGTTGAATTACATAATTGGATGGTCCCCCAACATGGGATAATCCCGTGGTGGAAGGTTCGACAGGTAGGAAATTTCCAACAGAAGGACCGATGGGAACTCCTCCTCCTGTATTATGGTGAGGGGACAGGGGTTTCCCCCCAACAACAACTTGCTGACCATTAATCAAAGGTTGACCCAACATGGGTTGTTGATTATCTACTGCAGGATTAACATTACCTGTAAGGAAGGTAGGGGGTAAGGAGTATCCTCCCCGCGAGTTTTGGGGTGGGGGAGGAATGGGTAATGTAACCGTGGTAGTAACAGGTGTGTTGGACTGTTGTCCTTCAACAGGTTGATTCGTTTGAGGTATAAAACTGGTCTCCTGTCTAATGGGTGTATGTGCAGGGAGTGAGGGTTGACCAGATTCAGAATTGGTCACGTGTTGGGTAGGTGATTTCGGTGAGTCAAAAGATAAATAATGACTTGGGAGTGGCTGATAAGGAGGTAACGTCGGGTTTTGAACCCTTTGTAAAAGACTTTGTCTTCGAAACTCCTCACCCATAGCACGTAATCGAGTTAATTGTTCACGATAAGGCGCTAGAGGGTCGTTAGGAGTAGCCCAACTGGGTGGGGATGCAATGGAAAAATGAGCCACTGGGTGACCTAGAGATGATGTCCAAAAATATACAAGGACTAGCAGTTGAAACAGGGTCATCATGGGTGGATTTAACCATTCCACCGATCCAGGCTCTTCCGGTAAAACAAGAGGTGAGTCTTGTGAAGTGGAAGTTTGCGCCTCTTCAACCTGTGGGGGGTTGGAGGCAGGTGAATATGGAGGGAACATTTGTGCTCCAATATTCAAAGTAGGGTTTTCTACTTCAGGGGAAATGACCATGGCGTGTGGGTCCATTCTTACCTTCGAAATTACCTCCTGGTTAAGGGGATATTCGGGTGTTAAGTTCAAAATTCGGCGGGACCTTCTCCAAGGAAAGTCAGCTAGAGTGACTGAAACATAGTTTCTCCTAGGGTAATCTAAATAAAAGAAAAGCAGTCCAGAAAAACCTACAAAAACTAAGGCCATAAGAAAACTTATGTGATAGGTGTGGATTCAAAAGTCTAGAACCTCACAGGATTGTCAAGGCTTCGCAACTCGCTATATACAGTAGGGTCCAACAGTAAAACGCGACAAGGAGGATTGGGACCGTACTCTTTCGTGAATACCCGACTACGTGGATGACACATGCGTAGTAATATCCTCGAGTGTTGTTCTCGGTGTATTGCTCTTGTTATACCTCAAATTGCCACACCATGTGTAAGTGAAAATATACATGTTTCACCACCATGGAAAACATGATGTTTATGGCTCCCAAGGGTGTTAGGACCCTTCATTCTAATGTTGGTACCTTC
This sequence comes from Larix kaempferi, assembly GCA_027924585.1. Taxonomy (NCBI): domain Eukaryota; kingdom Viridiplantae; phylum Streptophyta; class Pinopsida; order Pinales; family Pinaceae; genus Larix; species Larix kaempferi. Next base: position 20,319,876 of record BSBM01000093.1, on the reverse strand, counting down.
CCTAGTCACACTTGGAAGAAAATCCAACAAGAAAGGGGTCGAAACCCACATTAACCACCTCCAAAAATTAAGCCTTCTGGAACTACCGCGCCCTGCATGCCTATGGGGGAGCGGCAGTGTCAAACTACCGCGTTATGCATGCCTATGGGGGAGCGGTACTACCGCGCTTTTCTTAGTTATAGGGGAGTGGTAGTTTTGGTTTAGGCTTATCCCTTTTATTTTGGATCTTGGATCTCATGGAGATTTTCTTGGGATGAGGTACCCCTTCGAATCCCATCTCACTTTCCCTCCTTGGCATGATTTAGATCTTTGATCCACATATTATTCACTTAGATCCATAATCTCCTCTTAGTGGTTGGCCTCCCAAATCCTACTTAAAGAGAGCCATCCATGAGCTAGGGGGGGTGATCTTGGAAACACTAAACCTATGATCCTATGAGTCTTGCAAGGGTGATGTTGGAGAGATTGGAAGGAGGTGCTGCTACTTTGGACATCAAGGTATAACATTGTAATCAACTTCTTTTGGCTTTCTTATCATTAATATAACTTAGCCCATTCCTCTCATTTTCATGTCTTTAATGATGAATGCATGAAATTGTCTCTATTTATATAGTTAGATCTTTGTTTATACATATATTGCATTGGAGAAGGTGTTGTCTTTCCTTTGTGAATAGGTTCATAAGTCCATAATCAAAGGCTGGAGCTGTAGCAACTTAGGAGCAGCAGGACAACCATCAAAGTAAGGTATGCCATCTACTTTATTTGTATTTCCATAGCTTGTTAGCTGATGTGTGAGCTAGATCTAGGAGGACTATAGTGTCTATTTGTTTTATCTTTGTCTTGGGTAGGCAACTAGGGGCCTTTTCTAATCCCAAGGGGATATCTATGTATCCGTAGGGATATTTTCTCACAACAAAAACTGGCGACTCCGATGGGGAGGTTTCTTCCCTAGTTTCACCTTTGCTTGCTTGTTTAGATCATCAAATCCTCTTCTAAGTGTTGTTTCTCATCACCTTAGATCCTCTTTGAACATCTTTGAGGACCATTTTAAACTTAGGACCTTATCCTTGCTCGGATCTTGGCCAACCTTTGATTTTTTAATCCTACAGGAGACTATTGCTCCCCCACAGTGTTCTAGGGCATGGTACTGTCCAACTACTGCTCCCCCACAGTGTTCTAGGGGGCGGCAGTGTCCTTTTTTGGTCATTTTTGAGCTTATTTGGAGGGGTTCCCTTGGGTTTTTTGCTCCCAAACTCTTGGGGTGCCTCCATATGGTCCATTGGATTCTTTTTTACACATTTTTGAGAAGATTTGAGTCTCTTTTGAGTCCTTTTCATCCACATTTTTGTCTCTAGTCCTTCATTGGCATCTTTGAGGCCATTTGGTCAATTTTGAGTCCTCTGAGCCATTTTTTAGTTCTGGGAGTCAAGTGTACCTTCGCAGTCACTTTAGGATCTCTATAACATAACTTTGAACCCTTCCAAACCTCATTTGGGAATATTTGTGACCCTTTTTCTTTGTTTGGAAGACTAGGTTCTATCTTGGAAAGTTGAAATCCCCTTGGGTTAACTTGATCCCTTGTGTACATTTTCAATTTTTCTGATTTAGAGTCTCTTGATCAGTGATTTTGTGACCATTACATGACTAATTTGGACTGATACAATTCATTTTTAGCTTGTTTTAGAAACTCTTTGCATCTTTTGGAAGATCAAAGCCTTTGTTTGGTTTCTTGAGTCAGACTAGTGCTTTGTTTGCTTGTTGGGTAGAATTGTCAGTCTTTTCAAGCCCCAATAGCTTGCATTGGTTTTTAAAACTTCTTCTCGCCATCAGATTGTGATTGGATTCATTTTTTTTCAGAAATATCTTTAGTGTGATATTCCAAAGGTTTGTTTGGTTTGGCATCATTTGGATTGATTAGATTGGATTTGAAAAACTTGGGACATCCTTGTCTTTTGAAGTCATTTTCTTGGGTTTTGCACTTTGTTTCCTTTGCATCTTTAGCTATTTATTGGTCATTGGAATAGATCGATCCCTTGTTTCCATTTTTTTTTTCAAAGGAAAGCTTTATTTTGTCACTCTTTTGCTATATTCATTAAGATGGAAAACATAAGCATTCTTCTTGCTTTAATTTAATCATTTGACATTCTTGGTCTTACATTCATGAGAAGAAGAAAGGTTTGTTTCATATTTATGTGCATTTGAGTTAGACAATATTATTAGGTGCTTCTCTTTGTCTTTCATTTTATTGGAAGTGTTTGTGGAGTCCTTCTTTCCATAGATTAGATGTGTCTTTTTCAAGTGTAAAGAGATAGGAAACATATTATAATTATTACATTTGGTGTTCATATAAAGAACTTTTTTATTGCTTTGGGTTAGTTTTGGGTACATATTTTACCTCTTTTTATCATTTTGAAAGAAATAAAATTACATTTGCATTGGGTTGTACATATTGGGAACGAAAAGAATTCTTCCTTACTTTAGCTAGTGTTCATCGAAGAGAAAGGCTCATTTCGATTCATCTTCATTTGCATGGTTTGAGTCGTCACAACACCATCAAGTTACACTTCCATAACCCGATTGTGTAAGATAGCCTCTAAAATTAATCTCCCTAACTAAACCAATATTAACCTCACTTGAGGAAATCAAAAGACTTTGGTAGTTAGGTAGGACACTGGGGATAGGCATCAAAATAATTCCCCCTTGTCATTTTTCATCCGAGACATAGTCGTTGTCTTTAGGGAACTAAAATCCTCTAGTATTTGTTGACACGGTCATACACCAGTTTGTGGAGGGGTCGCCTGACTATTTCACACTTTCGGGGGTTAAACCGCTGCGATATTGAGAACCGAACGGACTTTATGGAATGCCGCACTCCACTTATCCCTAAGGTAACATCGATCATTGTCTTCCTTGTATTCATAGTAATGCAAGGATGATAAGGCAGAAGCGCCGAAAACCTTTTCCAACGTGTCATGAACGAGGTAGCTTAGTGACTTTTCTTCTAGGGCTCTTTACCCAGGATCCCTTTCGGTAGAGGGATATCCTTCCATTATTGGTCTCTCATTTTGTATTGTTCGACTTGGATTTCATCACCTTGCGAAGGATACAATTTGTTGAGGTCTCCAGCTCTTAGTTAGGAGGTTTTGCTTGCTATCTTGTAGAGGGTCTTTTTCTTTATAGGGCTGCTTGTTGGCATTTTGGCCATTTTGTTGTACAGCTCGCTTACTGTGGCAGCGACCTCAGTATAGTTTTTTGAGCTTGCTCTTTTGGCCTGTGAGCCTTGTCTTTTCCTAGCTCCCCTTTCGCACGCTCGGTTTCCTGAGGGTTTTTGAGTTCTTTTTAACAAGACTTCGTCCACATCACTTAGTTTTGTTTCATGGAGAATCTACCTCCATGCACCCATGGTCCTTCTGGGACTACTAATCCGGAGACCCCTTTTCAAGGGGTACCTTTTACTTTTCCTCCAGTTGGAGATATTGGTCCTCCCTTTATTTCCACGTTAAATCTTCCTGGATTAACCATAGGATTACCGGTATGGTTATTCAATCCGGTAATTCCAATTGCGCCAAACGTTTCGAATATTAACTCTCCACCACAAGAGAGTCAATCCCAAACTAATCCTTCCCCTTCTTCATCGAATGAATCTTCTTTCGTTCCTTCTTCCTCGCCTGATCAAAGCAATAGTGTTAGTAATCAGGTGGATAAGAAGAAGAAGAAAATGAAAGTTAAGAAGAAGAAGGATAAGAAAGAGACCAAGCATAAACCAGTTGTCTCTAATGGCACTCATTCTACGAAAACACCTCGTAATCCCAAGTTCCCTTGCAAACTCTGCAAGGGTGATCACCTTCTCAAGGATTTCCCTGATCTTTCTCGTGTATCCGAAGTGTGGTCTAAGAAACCCAAACCACTTGTATCATCGACATATGACCATCATGTCGATGACACTCCCTAAACCAGTGACCCCTTGTTGAAGGGTTGGAAGGGTAAAGTCATATATCCCTATTTGATATGCAAGGGTATGCACCGTACTTTCCTTTGAATAAGCATGGATGAAGCTTCGTGGTGGTTGGAAGATATTACTAGTTCTCAACTGGTGCTTCCAAAAAACGATAGTAAGTTGTCCCCCAAACCCCCGCTGGTTGGCAAGTGATCAATTCAGTTTCATCTGCAATTGATCCCACTCTCCCTTTCGAGAGTGAAGTGATCGATTCGCTGTCATCTCCACTCGACCCCACTCTTTCATTGAAGAAAGTCCAGACTGAAGCAGTCATCTTGACACAATCTTTGTCTCATTCTTATCTTCCAAGCGAGAGTGAATTGGAAACCGCTGATGTTTTCCTTATCGGTTCAGAATGTCCTTGGCAAGGGGAAACCCTGTCCATTTCCGCGAGACCCCCTCCAAGTACTGAGGTTATTTCCTTTGATTGGAACGGTTTAACAAAATCTCGTCATCCTTCGAGTGTTCCTTTTCAAATATCTGTAGGATTTTACGATAAAGAAAGTTTTTGTACGATAGTTGATGAAGGAGCTTCTGTTAGTATTCTATCCTCAACTGCTTGGAAAGCCTTAGGTTCTCATCAGCTTGTGCCCATCACTGACCAGATACTGGCTTTTAATAGAAGGCCTACTGGACCTTTAGGGTCCCTTCCTCAGTTACCTATCACTTTGGGAGGGAAAACTGTCTGTATTGATGTCATGGTCATCCAAGGTCCCTTAGGTTTTAATCTACTCCTTGGACGTGATTACGTCTATGCAATGAAGGCTGTAGTGTCCTCACTCTTTCGAGTGATGTATTTTCTCCATCATGGGAATGTTGTGACCATCGATCATCTTTCCTTTGTGACACCCACTCATCGCATGACTCCTAGTCACCAGACTTCCCTAAATGTTCCACATGTTTTAGTGGTTTCTTCCCCTTAAGGGGGCTACGTTGGAGCAAAGTTCTATTCCGGTGTCAAGCTCGTTAAAAAATGAAACCATTTTATCAAGCATAGTTTACCCTTGGTTTTAAGATTGTGTAAAAATGAAACCAACCCTCACTATGAGCATAGTTCCCTTTCTATGTCAAGCTCGTTAAAAAATGAAATAGGTTCCCACGAGCATAGTTTATTCTCTGTTTCAAGCTCATTAAAAAATGAAACCGACCCTCAAGCACAGTTTACTTTTGGTTTCAAGCTTGTATAAAAATGAAATAGATCTCCCTTCCATTTGTTCGAGTCTCTCGCTAGAGTTAGGATTTGAACCTTCACTTAATCTACCTGGGTCACTTGGTCCTGGTTCTCCCTACCCCCCATGGTGAACACATTCGGATTAGTAACCAGGATTTTTGGGTAAGGAAGAAGAGTAGTCAGACGAAACGAAGCTTGGGGGGCATGTTTAGCCGTTGGTAATCATGCTGGGGGCATTTACCAACCTCTGGTCATCATGTTGGGAGGGAACCCATCAATGGGCCTTAATTGTGAGCAGAGTTTACCTTTGGATTCAAGCTCATTAAAAAATCAAACCAGTAGTCTGAGCAAAGTTCTACTCCTGTGTCAATCTCGTTAAAAAATGAAACACACACTTTCCCTTTGAGTGGAGTCTCCTCGTAGATTTAGTACCTGAACCTTCTTTTTACCCGCCTATACTTTAGGCGAATGAAATGAATCTTGGGGGCATGTCTTCAACCTATGGAAGTTACGCTGAAGTCAACTCGATCGCCTCTCCACACCACGTTGGAGCTAAGTCACTTACTTCTAAAAATCATTCTGGGGGCATGTACCAACCTTTGGATTTCATGACAGGAAGAAGTTCACCATTGGGAACATTTTCAAGCATACTTTCCTTTTTAGGTTTCGAGCTCATTAAACCATGAAAATTATCCTGAGCATAGTTCATTTTCTGTTACAAGCTCGTTAAAAAATGAAGCAGACATCATGAGCATTCTTCCAACCTATCTTTGAGCTCGTTAAAAACAGTAAGATGGTGTTTGAGCTTACTTTTCCTTTTTCGTGCTCTGGTTGAAACATGAAAAATGGTTTGAGCTTACTTTTCCTTTTTCATGCTCTGGATCCAAACATGAAAAATATTTCAATTGCTTTTGATACCATTATCGTGTTCGTTAAACAATTGGAGTAAAAAGGTGTGTCTAATGAGTATAGGTTTATCACTTTATCCGGCCTTGCTAGACTATTTACGAAAAAGGAACTGTGTCGAGTTTACTTTTCCTTTGTCGTACTCGGTCATCAACCATGACAAAGTTATACATGGAGTCCTCTTTAAGCTCTTTTTAGACTCCTAAAATAGGAAAATATGGCCAAGCGAAATTGATTCATTCACGCTTGTAAAAGCATTTGCATGATCGTCTTTCCGGTGATAGTTTACCCCTTTTTCGGACCAGGAAGTACTATTTACGAAAAAGGAATACTCCAGCCAATCATGACTGGAAGAGTCCTCTCCTGCGTGGTTTTACCCTTTTTCGGGCGATGAGGCTAACTTTATGAAAAAGGACCGTTGGAGTCTTCTTTAGTTCTTTTCAGACTCTCTAAACATGAAAAACTGCCGAGTTTCCTTCCTTGGACTCGTAAAATCAAAGATCGAAGGACCCTTTTGGGATCGAACCCCTCATTTCTTAGGTTCGTAAAACATGTGGGATTGGACTCGTCCAAAGGATGAGCTATACCGGGCATCTGTTATCCTCCTCAAGCTCGTTAAAAAACAAAGTGGTACTCATCAAACATGATGGGGATTGGGGAGGAATAAGTTAAGTTTCTTTTAGAAAGCTTCATGGCAGCTTGTGTCTCCCTTGAACATGGAACCTTTTTGTGTCTTGTCATACAGTTGGGTAATCTACTTATCTCTGAGTCATGCCAATTCTATGAGTTGTCCCACTCCTTCAAATCATCTGAAGAATGCCTCAGTCATCGTTGTATTATGTCTTGGTCTCTGCCTCGTTGAGTCAATGCTGCCAAGTCATTATTGTCGTTCCGTTCATGTTCAAGGGAAGTTTACCTTAGTCATACTCTGCAATATTGTTAGCCTTTACATCTCTGTGTCAGTCCATACTCATCTAATTCATTACTTCATATAACTTTCCTATGTCGGTTTCGTGTCGATGATGTGGGATCCATTATGGCCCTCCTTCGACGAGTCTATTCCTGTCGACTTCAACTAATTATCCAGGGATTAGTCTTAGAAACCAACCTTAGTACCTTGGTACCTGCATGCCTCAATGGCAGGTTTCCTCGTATTCGACAGTAGGTTTTTATCATTGACCTCTGATCAAATGATTCGCGGATGTTCGACATCAACTCATCTATTCACATTTCGTCGAGATGTACTATGATACCTTGGGAGTCATTTTCATCATTGGTGATTTCCCTCGCACTTGTTAACGGTTTCAATAATTGACCGGTAATCAAGTGGTTTCTACCATGTTCGACTTCAACACCTTGTAATCACATGGTTAGATTCGTATCGATTTGGGATCGAGTAGAATACCTTGGATAGTTCTGAAGTCATTTTAGCACATCCAGGTTGCGATTGATATTTTTTGAGTAGGTTCCCACATATATATATTATGTTGGTGACCTCATTGATCTGTTATACCTCAAATTGCCACACCATGTGTAAGTGAGAATATACATGTTTCACCACCATGGAAAACATGATTTTTATGTCTCCTAAGGGTGTTAGGACCCTTCATTCTAATGTTGGTACCTTCCCTAGTCACACTTGGAAGAAAATCCAACAAGCAAGGGGTCGAAACCTACATTAACCACCTCCAAAAATTAAGCCTTCTAGAACTACCGCGCCCTGCATGCCTATGGGGGAGTGATAGTGTCAAACTTCCGTGTTCTGCATGCCTATGGGGGAGCGGTACTACCATGCTTTTATTAGTTATAGGGGAGCGATAGTTTTGGTTTAGGCTTATCCCTTTTATTTTGGATCTTGGATCTCATGGAGATTTTCTTGGGATGAGGTACCCCTTCGAATCCCATCTCACTTTCCCTCCTTGGCATGATTTAGATCTTTGATCCACATATTATTCACTTAGATCCATAATCTCCTCTTAGTGGTTGGCCTCTCAAATCCTACTTAAAGAGAGCCATCCATGAGCTAGGGGGGGTGATCTTGGAAACACTAAAACTATGATCATATGAGTCTTGCAAGGGTGATGTTGGAGAGATTGGAAGGAGGTGCTGCTACTTTGGACATCAAGGTATAACATTGTAATCAGATTCTTTTGGCTTTCTTATCATTAATATAACTTAGCCCATTCCTCTCATTTTCATGTCTTTAATGATGAATGCATGAAATTGTCTCTATTTATATAGTTAGATCTTTGTTTATACATATATTGCATTGGAGAAGGTGCTGTCTTTCCTTTGTGAATAGGTTCATAAGTCCATAATCAAAGGCTGGAGCTGTAGAAACTTAGGAGCAGCAGGACAACCATCAAAGTAAGGTATGCCATCTACTTGATTTGTATTTCCATAGCTTGTTAGCTGATGTGTGAGCTAGATCTAGGAGGACTATAGTGTCTATTTGTTTTATCTCTGTCTTGGGTAGGCAACTATGGGCCTTTTCTAATCCCAAGGGGATGTCTACCTATCCGTAGGGATATTTTCTCACAACAGCTCTTCCAAGACGGCCAAATGGATAGCTCAGTTGGTTTTAGGAATCCTAATGGTGTCTCCCGATATACGTGAGCTACGTGGCAACTCAAATCCTCAGTGGTGCTGTCTAATGCACAGCCGTTCGATACGATACCTTCCTATATACTACCAAGTATGTGAAACACCTTTCTATATACGCCAAGTATGTGAAGTGCCTTTCGATATACCCTAAGGTACATGAAATATCCTTCGATATACCTGGTTGGTACGTGAAAGAGCTTCGATATACCGATTGGTACGTGGAAGACTAGAATATCCTCGGAATACAGTGTTGGAAAGTAACGACAGTTGCCACGTTTTACGACATCGGAACACGTCTCTAACTTAACACACAAGTTACTAAAGATTTTACCCTAGTTCTACCGTTAATTTTATCTGAACAGTTAGGTGAATGCATGAGGTGAGTACATAAATGTAAACAGAATGCAAGCCCTAACGACATGCAAAAAATGTACTTTTCTTTCGATGAACTCTATATATGGGAGGGAGAAATATTTTTCCAAGTGATTTTACCAAAACAACCAAATGCAACACAATCCCAAATCTACCAAATTTGATAACAAAAAATACTCTTTTTTCATTTTTTTTCCGTTTTTCCAAGCAAAACACAAAATCCACAAGCATCAAAACCCAAATCTAAACATTTTCCTTTTTTCTTTTCGAATCGAAAATGAAACTAAGTGATGAAAAGAGAGAATTTCTATCTAGAGCACACTAACTTTTCCAATTCCACTATGATGGCTTAAAAGCATAAAAAACCAAAAATGCATACAATTGTTTCAAGCATGGAATCACTTTTGTAAAACTTGATCTCACTTGAATTTTTCAAGAAAATGAATGATTCATAATTCCCGAAAAGCACAAATGACTAACTTTTCTCTCAAGCTTTCCAAAAGGCCAATGAATGATAAATTCCAGTGGATAAACCAATTTCCACAACAATTTTCAAATGCACTTGAAAACGGTAAAAATGATGCACTTTTAATTTTTCAATGATATGCCAAGACTACAACTTGATAACAATGATGTTTTTAAGCATGAATAACTAAAAAGAAAGATTATTTGTAGCACTCCAAACACTCAAAAATTCTCAAGAAAATGATAAGCACTCATATGGACTGAAAACACTGAAAACACTCAATCAAACAATTGAATGCAAGCAAAGATAAATGACACATGCAAAAGAGGTATGGGATCTAAGCCAATGGAAGGACTAGACCAGGTGAGGAGAGCAAGGAATGCAAGGTCAAGTGGATGAAGGTGGGGGATACCAAAGTGTCCACCATTACCAGAACTCAAACTTGTCCAAGATGGAACCCAAAACCACTCCGAATCAAACCAAACAAAACCAAACACTAGCAATGCAACATCAAAGAGGTTTCTGACTGGAAGATACAGTGCAGAGCAGGTCTGTAAGGAAAACCAAAATTAAAGTTTGATGAGGAGAAGTACCAAGCACAAAAACTAGACTTCTCGTCGCAGTATCTAGTCAGATACAGAGCGACTGTCGCAGGAGGGGAGCAGTTGAACTACGACAACATTGCAGGATGCCAAACTGTGAAGTGCGACAATGTCGTAGGTTGCAGATAAGAAGACTACGCCTAATAGGGGATCATTGATCTGGCTATATTACCTAGGTGCGACGGGAGAGATCCCTATACAAGGATGAATAGATCTCCAAATATGATCAACCAAAGGGTTTGACAATAAAACATACATACTTTAAGGAAATCAAAAGATTAGATCTGATAAGATCTGGTGGTGAAATGGCTCATAAAGAAATCAAAGAAAATGAATTTCAAACTGAAAACTTAACACAACAATGCATGTAATCTTCCCCAGTATGGTCGCCAAACTTGTTACTGGACAATCTGCCTAAAGCGAACTTAAGGCGTGATCTCCCTAGCTCAACGTAAGTCTAGAACAAGTGAGACAGAATACGAAACAACTTTCCTAGATCTAGTTAAAGATCGAGTAATTAGATGTCTTACCTATAGCTTGTAGATATTTCTCCTTAATGTTGTTCCAAGCTCCACGGTCTTCAGATATCAGCTGCAAAACCTATCAAGTCATACATAACAATACAAGCAAGTAAAATGCATCTAAATAGTACCAGATCTAAGTAAACAGTTAAGCAGGTAAACTACACAAAACATCATCAACACAACAACATTTGGTGGAAAGCGTTTATATTATTGTATTAAAGAAGGGAAGTACAAAGAGTGATAATTACAACCAAAGCTTAACGTCGCAATCCTCCTCCAACAAGCCAATGCCAAAGCCTCCAAATGAAGTATAGGTCTCCCAAGAGATGAGTAGATATATCCTAAGCTGATTTCACCATCATGCAAGTGCTATAGACTTCCTCCCTCTGGAATGGGAATGAGCCTCATATATATAGGACTAAGAGGATAGGTTAGGTTGATATATAGTGGGAGAGGGTTAAGGGATCCTCCCAAAGGGATAGGGAACCGAATGCCAACTCCCCTATAGTTTAGGGATAGAGATCCACGTCACACCTTCGAGAATGGGCTCGAATATGCCCTTTTATCCATTTAACTAACATCATCGCAGGCTGCATGAGGGTGACCTACGATGTTGCAGTTTGCACAAAGGTGATCTGTGATGATCTCTTCCAAGTTGACAACTTAGTCAAAGGAACTTCAGGGATGTTTACACCGAGTATTATGATGGGAATATTTAGGTTTAACAGGTAATTTATCACAAGCGTTAGTATTCAAGGTTTCAAGGAGTACTTATTTTGCTCATGCATATTCTTATTTGACTATAGGACACTTCTAGTTTGTCATATCATTAATCAAACTAAGAAGCATAATATGCATAAACCCATGATTATTCAAACCTATAACTTCATGAATAATAATTATCAATCATATGAAAGTATACTTATATGAGACCCTAACATAAGGTAGGATTCTAACTGATATAGGAAAAACATACCTGGATTATCATGTTTGCTAGTTATGTCTAACATACCCAAACAATGTCTTCTTTGCTCTCTTCAACGATTTAGAGACCTTGTGCTAGTAACATGCATATCTCATAAGTTAAGCATTGTAGAACCAAATTATACATACCTCATAAGTAGAGATTCTATGTGATCAATGGCTATGAATGAGTCTTTGTCTTCATGTCACCATGGTCATATGTTCTTGATCTAGAACCTGATTTGTCTTTCTTGATGTACCTTTAATGTTAGCGGACAACATCATCCTCATACAACACCACAGTGCATTAGTACAATCATAAGTGTCATAACCCTAATTAATGAATGTCTTCTATCATTCACATGCATTCATACTTTTACTAAGGTGATAAGACAAGTCTAAAATTAATCAAGATTGTACTAACCTTAATAATATGAAGACAAACATATCATAAACTTAATGATGAACAAATTTCAAAAACATACCTGTATCTCCTCAAGTCATACCTGTCAGGATTACTTGTACGCTTCTTATGAAAGGCCTTAGCCTCATATCCATTTGGAACTAGAATATCTTCACTTATGTAGGTTTCCAATTCATTCTTTCCTAGGATTAACCCAATCCTATGCACTTTGATTTGCTGAAACTGGATCTGGAGATAGCCAGGGTTTGATAGAGAAACCCTAAAAATCCAAACTTGGAATTTCAAACTTCTGTCTAGATAGGGAGATGCAGATGAATGAGGCGAGCAAGCTGGTGTGCTCATATTTTGAAAACTCCAAAAATTGACCCCTCAAAATTGACCTGCAAGTTTCGGATCTACAACTTCTGTCAAATTCTGGTTTTCTGGTCAAAATACTGAACTAGGGTTTGATAGAGCCCGAGGTTCTTCCCAACCAAAAAGTTCGATCTTGGGATATAAACTTTGATTTTTCTGAGGAGCATCCCGCCGTGGTCTCATATTCCAAAAGTTCAAACTTTTTCATAAACCCTAATTTCCCGCAGCAGTGACAATCCAAAAATGAAAGTGCTCAAAATCCAATTCCGTTTTAATAGAAATATATGACATATTGTTTCCGATGTATCTATGAAATTTTGGATCCCCAGGGTCTGAAGCTTTGTCCTGTGGTAGAATGACCTGTCATCTTTCCAACCCCATAGATATGACCTCAAATGGATTCTCTATGAGATAGATATGCTAAGTGTCGCAACATGACATGTTTTTGGGATGAAACAGAATAGAGAACTTGTATGGAGTTCCACATGTCACTGTTTCAACTTTGGCCTTTGAAACTCGGACCTCTGAAACTACAGTCCATTCCCTAACTGACACATTTTACAGAATTCCATTTGGAGCTTCCTATCCTGAGATATGACCTCTATTTCCAGGTCACCTGTTTAGGGATGCATTCTGGAAGAGGCAGAAACCCTAACTTGTACGAATCATATCTCACAAAGTACAATGAATATGAGGTTGATATTCAGACACAAGGTACATGAACATTTCATCTTCGCCTTGTAAAAGTTTTAGATCCTAAACCTTTTCCAAAACGGATTTATAGCGAAAGTGCTACGATGACTAGTTTTTACTATATCAAGCCCTAGCTTCCAAATTATCGCAAGTGAACAAGTGTCATTAATCCCATACAATGTATTCCTTTAGGATAGCTCTGATACCAAATTATTTTTTCAGCATTTAATTCAATATGATCTAGGATCTTAACTGAGAGAACAACATGTACAACATATCAAACACAAGAGACAAGAGACACAAAGCATTTCACCAGGGAAAACCAAAAAGGTGAAAAACCCCGCAACTTCCTCAGAGATAGAATGAGCACCAATAAAAAGATCACAAAGATCAAACTAGAAAAGATAGATGTATCCAACAGCTACTCCTCCTCCAATTGTGCGCACTCCTCTCTCTCAACTATGTGAGTTGGATGAGTGAGTGAATGAATAGAATGAGAGACTCACACTCTCTATTTATACAATGACTTGACCTGCCTTTAACCCTAACTGGGATGAATTCCTAAGGAATCCTAATAACCCATCCACGGAACTCATACAGGGCCGAACCCACCAAGGTGGTCTAATAACCCATCAAATATAAGTTACGACACTTACAATGTAACTTGCGACACTTGCAAATACAAATGACGACACTTCCAATCAAAGGAATAATACATCTCCGTTGGGGATACAATAAAGTACAAATTTAATATGCAAGTGAATATCTTCTGAATTTACAAATACATCAACAATTTACGAAATTCGTGAGCCTTTAGGACAGTTTTGGAAACTGATTTTGCCACCTAGGGTTTTTTTTGTCTTTTCTAAGCCTTTTCTTTTTGCTCTTTCCATATTGCCTCAAAGGAATTCAATTTTCTCCATGGAGGATGTATTATATATTGTTATAATATCAATGAATAATATACAGAGTGATTTCCACAATTTATCTTCTCTCATTGTATGAAATATTCCATGGTGAAATTGTCTTATGAATCTAGTTCCTGGTAATTAAAAATCTCACATGATATCAGAGCTAGCTTGATTCAAAGCAATTTACAAGAGTGTTTTTTGCAGGTATTTCCATCACCAGGAGTGCATCATTATGGATCAAAATCAAGCCAAATATGTGACTTTCACTCCCTTCAATTTCTTTGACTGGAAGGCACATATGATCATCCAGCTTTAGAGCAAAGGATTGTATAGAGTCACTATGGGACTTGAAACTGAGCCAGGAGCTATTGCATTAAAATCCAAATGGTTTAATAGGCTTGATGAAGACCATGGGTTACTTTTTCTCTCTGTATCTCCATATCTTCTATTCCATATTGATTCTCTATCCACTCCAAATGAAGTGTGGATGAAGCTAGAATCTCTCTTTGGAAAACAGGATGAGATCAGAGGTCATTTGTTGGAGATTAAACTGATCTCTCTTAGTCCAAGTAATTTTGATTCTATGGAGGAGTTCATATCAAAATTAAAGAACCTAGTGCTTCAACTCAAGAAATGTGGCATAGAGAATAAGGATGATAAATTAATCCTCACCATTCTGTCAAAACTGAGTTCAGAATATTCAGTATTTGTGTCTACTTTTCATTCTACAAGACTTGCAGTTCCCAAGTGGAAGATTCCAACCTTGGATGCATTCATTGATTCTATCACTCAGGAGAAGGACAAGCTGGTCCAAATGAGGGATCAATCACCCTCCAAATACTTTGCACTTGTTGCTCATGGAACAAAGAGTTTCAAGAATAACAAATCCAAACAAAAGATATTGTCAGATGAAGAGGATTCTGATGGAGATTCCAAATCCAAGAAAATCAAGAAGGAGATTCCCATGTGCTCTTATTGCAGCAAAGTAACTCATCCCGAGAAATATTTATTCAAGAATAAATTGGACATCATGGCCAAAATGATTGAAGAACATAACATAGATGTTCCTGACTTTGCAAAGAAAGAACAAGGCAAGCTTGCTGTAGAACAAGAACTCTGTCTCCAAGCCTCTCCCAAAGGTAATAATTCTTATGCTTTGAGTGATAGAGTGAAATATAATTCTGATGTCTCTTATTTTGATTCACATTCTGATACATCAGAATAAAAAACCTCCACCTCTTCCATGGAACAATCTTTAGTCAGTTCATCCAAGTCTACTCTCAAAACTAGTCATTTTTTACTAGCTTCTAACTTGTCTTCTGAAAGCTCTTTCCACCACCATTCAAATATTTTATATTCTTATTTATAATATGATTTACAGTATGATATGTATTTTATTACATATACCACATCATATTCCCAACCTTTGGATGCACAAAATACCCTACAAACCCCAAGTTCTCCAGTTAAGAAACTACACAATTCTATGTTTTCCTACACCATGTCACTTGCCTCTCTTGCACTTTTGTCTTTCATATCTTTCATTGGTTGGAAAACCATTTTTTTGGATTTCTTTGGATTGATATTCCACACATATGGACCTGACCCCATCATTCATGGTTCAAAATTCAAGTCCTCACACTCTCCAGGCTCGCTCAGCTGTCAGGGTGATCTAGTTTCTCACACTTTTCCTACTGAAACTTTGTTCGATCATGGAGACTCCACATCTTTATTGGTTTCTGCTCCATATGAATCACATTCTGATATTTCAGAGCTACATGATCTCATTTTAAATATCATAAAGGTTCTACATCATTTTGAGAAGAAAATACAAGAACTAGTACACCACATTGTAGCTACAGAAGAAATTTATCCTGTTGAGCTCATTGTTTCTCCTTGGGAAGGAGTATGGATAGATCTATTTCCATCATTGATTATGTTTTCAAAATAGGATTATGTATGTTACAGCAGCAAAACAAATTCATTTGATGCTCCTCCATCATCAGAAGATGAACTTCATAGAGCTTCAACACATGGTTCTTGCCTACACAACATTGATGCACTGATGCATGATCATGACATCCACAATCTCTTCATCAAGTCAGTTACTCAGAAGCATCCCATTTATCTCATTCAAATCATTCAACTCATTCAAATGAGCAACATGACAGTATGAAGACATCAAGTATGTCCATTTTTGAGGGAGGGTTTTGTTCCCATGAGGTTTTCCCTATTTCCTCAGTTTACATGGACTAGTTATTATTGTATTGGGGTGACCACAAGCCTTGTTGCTTGGGCCCTATATTTCTGATATTTTTCTGATTCCCATCACATAAAGTAAGGCTTAAGGGGGGGTGTTGGAACATTTAAAAGACCCACTATGTCATTCTAGACTTAGGATAAAATTAATTAATCATTTATGAATAATTTCCTGAGTTTTGACTAGGTAGAATAGGCCAGTTTTGTCTTTTAGTGGACCACATGCTATCCTCATTCACAAAAACGAATTTGGATAGATTCTGTCTGATTTTATTCCATTCCCGAATTAGAAAGACACTATCCTAATTTAGTTAGCTTTTTCCTTCTTTTGTTGATGTATTTGTAACTTCGGAATGTATTTCACATGTGTATATTGTATTCCTATAGAGATGTTATTATTCCTGTATATGGAAGTGTCGTCATTTATATTGTAAGTGTTGTAACTTATACTTGATGGTTATTATACCACCTTGATGGGGTTGGCCCTATATAAGTCACGTGGGTTAAAGGGTTATTATACCACCCTATTGGGGGTCATCCCTATCAGCATTATGTTATGTGGTTAAGTTAAGGCCGACCTAGTAAAGGTTATTAGGCAAGTCAAGTCAAGTATAAATAGAGTGCGGGAGGCACCCTATTTGATCATTCACTTCGCACACATACACTCATTGGAAAGTGGCGCACTAGTGGAGGATGAGAAGATGCTTCTAGGAGGACTATCTCTTGTACTTGGGTTGTATCATTTCTCTATCTATTTCTGAGGAACTTGCGAGGTTTTTCACCTTCTTGGTTTTCCTCGGTGAAACTCTGTGTCTCTTGTGTGCTTGCATTATTGTGTCCATGTTTGATATGCTGTAGATATGTTGTACATGTTATTATCTCAGTTAAAATCCTAGATCATATTGAAATTCTGAAAAACTAACATGGTATCAGAGCTAGCCTGAAATAAGGCATGGTATGGCATTTATGACACTTGTTCCACTTGCGAAGCTAGGGATTGATATAGAAAAAACCAGTCATCGTAGAAATTTCGCTATAAATCCATTTTGGCAAAGTTTAAGGATCTGAAAATTTTACAAGTCGAAGATAAGATCCCAATGTACCTTGTGTCCAAAGAAAAACTTCTAATGCATTGTACTTTGTGTTTTATGATCTGTACAATCTAGGGTTTCTGCCTCTTCCAGATCTTAGTCATAAACAAGTGACCTAGGAAAAAAGGTCACAACTTGGGCTAGGAAGCTCCAAATGAAATTTCATAAAAATTGAAAGGTAGGGAATGGACTTTACATTCACAAGACAAAGTTTCAGAGGCCGAAAGTGAACTAATGACATGTGGAACTCCGTACAAGTTTGCTCTCCCGTTTTATCCCATAAACAGTCACGTTGCGATACTTGGCATAACTATCTCTTAGAGAATCCATTTGAGGTCAAAACCATGGGTTTGGAAAGATAAAAGGTCAGGATACCAAAGGAAGAAGTTTCAGACCCCGTAGATCTGAAATTTTGGATTTACACCAGAAACAATCAGGTGCATATTTCTGTCAAAAAAGAATTGGATTTTGAGCACCTTCATTCATGGCTCTGAGAATTTAGGGCTTCGGAGAAAGTTGGTATTTTTGTAATTGAAGACCACCGATGGATTATCCTCATAAGAGTCAAAATTTAGAGACCAAGATTGATTTTTTTGGTTGGGAAGAAGGCCAGGCTTGATAAAACCCTAATTCGGGACTTTGATTGGAAAGGTGAAAAATTAGGGCTTCTGCAAAAATGGGAATTTTTGAAATCTGTGACCATAGCTGGAAGCTCCTTGGAAAAATCGAAGTTTAGAGCTTTGGATCAAACTATTTGGTTGGGTGAAGCTCCGAGAAACTCAAACCCTAATTTAGGGTCCTCCCTAGTGAATCCGGAAGATTGAAAAGCAAATATGAGGGGTGAAACTTGCAGTTTTCAAATTTTGAGTATACCAGGTTGATCAGCTCATCAAGGCGCATCTTTCTATCCTTTCAGAAGTTTGAAATTCAAAGTTTGAATTTTTAGGGTTTCCCTGACAAACCCTAATCCAGCTCGAGATCTAGTTTCTACAAATCAAGTGGATTGGATTAATCCTAGAAGAGAATCGATTGGTCACCTGCATAAGTGAAGAAGTTCCTGTTTCAGAAGGAGATGAGGCTAAGGCCTTACATAAGAATATTACAAGCAATCTCGATAGGTATGACTTATCCAGGTATGTTTCGATATCTCTTCATGATTAAGTTTATGGTATGTTTGTCTTCATTATGGTTAGTACAATCTTAATTAACTTTAGATTTGTCGTATCACCTTAATAAAATTATGAATGCAGATATTCATTGATTAGGGTTTTGACACTTATGATTGTATTAATGCATTGTGGTGTTGTATGAGGTTGATGTTGTCTGCTAACATGAAAGGTACATCAAGAAAGACAAATCATGTTCTAGTTCAAGAACATATGACCATGGTGACATGAAGACAAAGACTCATCCATAGTCATGGATCACATAGAATCTCTACTTATGAGGTATGTATAACTTGGTTCTACAATTATTAACTTATGAGATATGCAGGTCACTAGCACAAGTCATTTAAGAGAACAAGAAGACATCATGTGGTATGTTAGACATAACCAGCTAACATATTAATCCAGGTATGTTTTTCCTATATCAAGTTAGAATCCTACCTTGTGATAGGATCTCTTATATAAGTATACTTGGTATGATTGATAATGATTATTCATGAAGTTATAGGTTTGAGTAATCATGGGTTTAGGCATACTATGCTTCTTACTTTGATTGATGATATGACTAACCAGAAAAGTCCTATGGTCAAATAGGAATATGCATGAGTAAAAGAATTGTGATAAATTATCTGTGTATGAAATGATCTTGACCATACATGTTTAAGATGACTTAGAATCATAATGTTTTTTGATAGTATTAAGATTATAGTAATGAATGTATGTATGAGACCTCGAGGATAACACAATGATGATACTAGTAAGTATGCATAGTGATAAAGGATGGATATAAGTTCAAAGATAGGTAATCCAGGAAGCAAAGATCAAGAGGGCACACACTCCAGTAGTTCCTGCAAGGAAGCAAATATTGAAAGGGAGTACACCCTACAAACCAAACAAAGATAAGTATTTGAATTGTCATTTCTTGCATATTTGTTTGTTTAAATAATATTGTCCAATGATGTATATGCTTATGTTCCTAGACTTAGGGTGTGTATTATGCATATTAGAATAATTGCATTAATGAACAGTCTACTACTAATATACATGTGATGGGTAAGTGGCCTATGGCACTGTACAACATTCCATTGCTACTTATCTAGAATGAAACCTCTTTGCTAACATGTTGGGAGTTGTGCACACTCTTAACAATGTTCTGGTAGAGATTGGAAGGCATCTAGAAAGTTACAGGATATGGATAAATGTTGTATTGAAGCATTGGCTAAGATAATTGCATGACTGTATGACATATTTATTTATGTGTAAGAATTTGTTCTGAAAACTATGAGATGTTTTCTAATCATGCAATTTAACTTGTTTTGTAGGAAAGATCGTATACCATCACCTACAAAAGAAGGACTACATTATTTGTTCAGCAACAAAGTTATCTATTGAAGATATTGAATTTCCCAGGGTTTAGGAAGGATGCCATGGTCGAGGAATACCAGTCGATCATGAAGAATGACGTTTGGGATGTGGTCCCAAGACCATATGGGAAGTCTATGCTGACTTCCAAGTGGATATATAAGATCAAGCATGTTGCAGATGGAAGCATAGAGAAATATAAGGCAAGGTTTGTAGCTCGTGGATTCTCCCAGAAAGAAGGGATTGATTATGAAGAGACCTTTGCTCATGTGGCCATTTACACTTACATTAGATCAATACTTGCTCTGGCTGCAATGATGAAATGGAAGGTACACCAGATGGATGTCAAGACAACTTTCTTGAATGGTGTAGTTGAAGAGGAAGTGTATGTGGAGCAGCCACTCAGGTTTGAGACACATGACCAAGAGTCACATGTGTGCAAACTGAAGAAATCCCTGTATGGTTTGAAACAGGAACTCAGGACCTGGTATGGCAGGATAGATGGCTTCCTATCTAGTTTGGGCTTTACCAAGAGTAAAGCGGATTCCAACCTTTACTACAAGGTTGAGGAAGGAAATCCAGTGATACTAATATTGTATATGGATGACCTGTTTATGACAGGTGAGGATAGATTGATTGTCGACATGAAGAGGAAGCTTGCTGCCGAGTTCAAGATAAAGGACTTGGGTATGATGCACTAATTTCTTGGTATGGAGGTGTGGAAGAGTGCAGATGGAATCTTCCTTGGACAAGGGAAGTATGCAATAGAGATCTTGAAGAGGTTCGGGATGATGGATTGCAAGGCCATGGCCACATCTATGGCTTCGAACCTGAAGCTTCCATGTGATGCTTCATCTGAGCCGGTTGATGCTATGATGTATCGTCAGATGATTGGGTCCTTGATGTACTTGACGAATACAAGACCAGATATCTACTTTGCGGTGAACACCTTGAGCCAGTACTTGACAGATTCGAGACATGTTCACCTGACAACTGCAAAGCATATTCTGAGGTACTTGAAGAGTACAGTTGACTATGGGCTCAAGTATGAGGTGAATCAAAAGTTTAACCTAGAGGGTTATGTTGATTCGGATTGGTGTGTTGGAGAAAATTCACGATGGCTTGGGAGACCACTACAGACAGCTTACTACCAGAAATAAACTCAATTCTCAGAACTATGCTATTATAAATGACAATGCTAAGATAATGAAAAAGATAACTAACCTCGATCCAAACGTTTGATGTAGATCCCCATTGGATCTCTTCTGATCCGTGCACTTGAATCTGCAAATTAGTCTTGACAGCCAATATACAACAAGTACATATAATATATAAACGACATTAACATCATCAATAGCAATGGTCCGTGATATAACAAGTAAATGCAACCCAATGTAAGATAAACAACATTTACAACATTAATGGACGAGAATATGAGTATTTCTATTAATAAAAAAGAAGAAGTACAAAGTGATATGACCTCTTGCTGAAAACCAATCTGAACCAAGATATGGATCAATCCACTTGTGCCTCCACCACTTCAATCCTCCATGAATGGAAAACTCAAACTAGATAGGAGTTTGGAAGGTGAACATAAAGGGTTCACAACTACAAGGATCAATGAGTGGAGACTCAAGATAAGGCAAAAATCCACTAGAGTTCTCTTGCTCTTCTTTTTCCTCCCGTCCATAATCCATATGTGCTCAATATATAGTCCTCTCAAAGGTAAGTGAAAGGACACATCGAGACGTTTCTTGGGTAGATGGAGAGCCAAAGGTCACCCAATGACCGCTTTTTGGCAGTAAAAAGTAATAAGCTAGTGATTTTTACCATTTTACTTGATACCTGTGGGCTATAGTGATGCAACTCATAGGTACGCCTGCTATAGTGATGCAACAAGCGGGTAGGAATAAAAATAGGGAAAAATAGTATCTCTGAAGGATATAAGTGGATCTGAGTCAGTGAAATGGATCCTACAGGCCAAAGAATGCTGATGCTCACAGGGTGGAAGATTACGTTGTAACAAATTCCCCCTAATGTGTGAGCTTAGAGACTGATGCTACGATGGCCGAAATACATTATAAAACTCATAATACAATAGTATCCCTATATACATGTCGGTAGTACAAAAATCTGATACAATGACAATGAATAGGCAGTACATAGTGAATACATGTCATAAGTGATCATAGCCATGATCCCTCTACAGTAAGATATGGTCTCCTCCTGAAAAGGAAACGGCTGGTGCAAACTGGAGGTCCAAACTGCTGATATCTGAGAGGTGATATCTCAGATGTAAAGTTAGAGTCATAAGTAGCATAGTGAATGCCACTATCGCCTGGGGTCTTCTACACAAGTCTTCGACGGTGTAAGTCCCATCAAGTGAATAAAGGAATTGGGGTTGAACCTGATGTGACATCGTTTGATTACCGGTTAATGATATATACCATTAACAGATGCGAGATAACCCACCAATAATGAAAATGGGCATCAAGGCACATAGCACAATCATCAGAGTGTGAATAGATGAGTTGAAGTCGAACACTAGGATTAATCCATTGATCAGGGGACATTGATGTATTCCCAAAACTATTGATGGCGAGAGAACCTGCCACTAATGACTGCAAGCCTCAACATACTCAACCGAACTCTAAGCCTCAAGTCCCGGAATAAATGGGTTGAAGTCGATGGAACGAGACTTGCTGGAAGGAGGGCATTAAGGAATCCCCCATCAACCAACATGAGGTACCAGCTGCGCTGAAAGATTTGGAAGAAATCGGGTGAAACGGATTGACTCAATAAGGATGGCCGACATGCAATAGTCAAGATATCTGAGGAGTGGCTGACACTGGGCTCAGGACTTCCTTTGAACAAGAGCATGAGTAGATGGATAGACTTAGGCAGCATAGACTCGACATAAACTGTGCAATGCATGAGGCATTACGAAGGGCTCCATAATGACTGGAAGCTTAACCAATCGGTGGAGAAACCGAGAAACAAGTACATCTCCTAAGGTCCAACTATAGTCCTGACTCATAGTGTATGGAGTGGAATGAATGCTCTGGTCAAAGGTGACACAACAGCTGCCAATAAGAAGTAGTAACCATAATCCCATCCGACTTTTTGGAATATTTGATTTTTTTTTGTTTTTTTCATATTTGGGAAAAGCTTGAAAAAGAATAAAATTGCTTATAGTACAACACGTGAGGGAACGAGTGTCAAATAGCGAGTAGACTAGTTCCAAGAAGTGGAACATACCTATGATCAATGCAAGTGCATGCAGGATGTGGACACTCGGGGGGGGTGTTCCCTTAGGGTCGAAAGGTCATCAAATTGTGAAGGGAAAATATAAGCTCTATAGGGCTTGACAGGGAAAAGTGCTCAGGCACCAGGCTAACAACTGAGTAAGCGGGAGCCGGCACAAGGCTCAAGCAGCAAGCAGGATGATGCAATGCAATCAGAACATGATATAACTGAGGGGAGTCCTTAAGGGAGATGGCCAGCATAAGACAAAGTAGAGTATGAGTCTTTATCACAACGTCATGGCGTAACTACAAAGGACTCCCAATCCTAAGGAAAATAATGGCATGGGCACCAGAATGCACAAGGGGGTTCTAACTAGGGTACCCATGTTCGGAAAAGCCCTACCGCCACATAACGACACTTCTATAGTAGTGTGAAGGTTCCGTGTTGGTTACGAAGCGGGGTCACACCTAGGGTTTATGAAAATGGTCAACAGGTCAAATGCATAATGCACATGGAAATGGCATCTAACATATATGCCAGGTGTGAAACGTACCTGTCATAGGTGTGAAATGGTCCAGAACAGCTTTCGTCGAAGAAATATGATTAAAAAATACTACTCCAAGACATTATATTAGTCCACAACGACACAAAATGGTAAAAACTATAGACAAGTGGGTCCTGAAAATTATAAATAGTAATAAAAAATCACAATTTACAATTCATTTTTACTATTCACCCATTTGGACTATTGGTTAGTTTTCACCTGAAAGTTCAGTTGCTGATTCTGGGAGCTACAAGCGACCGTTTATCGAACCGTCCAGAGTAGGTTGGTAGTCTCATCCATACATTTCATTTCAATGCTTTCATTTTAGTTTTCAGCAGTGGGATTTTTTGTTTGGCCAAGCCCTAAATGGCTTCGGTGCTACCCACTGTTATACCTCTATATTTCACGGTGTCGCATCCCCATTACAACACATTTCGACGACACTTTCCCTACTGTTTTGAACCATCCAGAAGAGACAGATGATGAGTCAACCTTGAAGGTAAATCCACCCTGCCAAGTTTTGACCCACCTTGGACTTTATTTCCATACACTACCGCGCCCTGCCAGCTTGACAAAACGCGGCACAGTGCCGCGCTCTATATCATTTGCAAAGCGCGGCACCCTTTTAATAGTTTTTGCCCTTGACTTATGGGATCTTGGATTTTCGAAGATGATGGAAGATTGGGTTCCTTGATTCGATCCCAACTCACCTCCTTCGATTAGAAACCCTGATCCACTTATCCCTCCTTAGATCCACCTATCTCTCTTGTTGGTTAACCTCACCATTCACTATAAAAGAGAGGCATGCCATTGGGAAGGGAGAGGACTCTTGAGAGCACCAAACTTATGGTCTTGCAGCATTGTGGAGATAGCTAAGAGGAGAAGACACTTGGAGTTGGAGGTTTGGCTTGGGCATCAAGCACCCTTTGTAAGTAATCTTCAAGTTGTAATGGAATAACTTGTCTTGTTTCCCCAAATCATTTGTGTTGATATTGTTTTAATGATATGATTTGCATCTCTCATAGATTTAGATCCTAACTCATGTTTTCAGATTGTTAGAGAATAGTACATGCTTGTGTTTTGGTTACTCTTTAACAGGTTCATTTGTGAAGACTTGGAGCTTGGAGCAAATACCAAAGACAAAGCACTTGGACATGAGGTCAGTTAAATCCTTTCTATTCTCTTCAGCATTTTAATTCTGAGATGTTTGTTAGATCTAGGGATTCAAGGTTGCATTTGTTTTGTCTGTTCTTAGCCTAGAGTTAGTTAGATCCTACTTTAGCCTAAGGGAGTTTTGACTTATCCGTAGGGCAGAATTCCACATAACAAGAATGGCGACTCCACTGGGTTTGATTACTGCTTGATTGGTTCAAATTCACAGTCATTTATCTTTGAATTATCAGTCTTTTGTTGCACTTCAAACCAGCTTGAATTTTGGTCTTTTTTGACCCTTATTCACCCCTCCTCGCAGTATTTATCTCCCTGTTTAATTACTGAGTCCCCTGGGTTAGCAACAACCCTGAAAACTTGATTTTTTCTTTTCCAGTTGCATTTTTTTTTCCTCTTGCCACAGTGCCGCGCCCTCTGAACCACTTCCAGCGCGACATTTCCACAGTGCCGCGTCCTAGGCATTCATACCAGCGCGACAGTTACACAGTGCCGCGCTTCAGGCAGTCTATAGCCCGCGGTAGTGTCTGCAAGTAGGTAAATTTTTTTTTTAAATTTTTGCTTGGTTTCCTGAGATAGTCCTTACTGTTGCCTGTTAGCATCCTGATTAATTTCCAGTCTGTTTGGTCTGCTTATTACATGGTTTGTGAGCTTGATTGATTGATTGAATTAAGTGGCACTTTTGACATATTGGTCATTTTTCAATTTGATTGCATTTGACTTGGCTTTTCCCCACAACCAACTCAACACCATTGTCTTCTGTTACTGAACACTGTAGTTTTACAGTCATATTGTCATTATCATTTTCAGTAAATTAACAAGATCATTGGTTGAGAGCAAATTTGTTGTTTAATTTGAAAAAGTCTAGTGGCATTTTGCATAGAGAAATGAACCATTAATTTTGCCATAAAAATTCTCATCATAGAAGCATTGTAGATTGTAAAATCAGTGCATTGAAAAGCGTGTTTACTTCAGTTTGGTTTGGTTTATAAATCGAAAAGAAAAGAAAAATCTTTTACTTTGAGTGCTTGTGAAAATTGTTATGCATATTGGATCGAAGAACCTCTATCTTTACCTTAGCTAGATTTCATCGAAGACAAAGGCTTGTTTATGATTCATTCTCATTTGCATGGTTTGAGTCGTCATAACACCATCAAGTCTCACGTCCACTACCCGATTGAGTAAAGACAGCCACTAAAATTAATCACCCTAATTAAACCAACTTTAACCTCACTTGAGGAAATCAAAAGAATTTGGTAGTTAGGTAGGACACCGGGGATAGGCATCAAAATAATTCCCCCTTGTCATTTTCATCTGAGACATAGTCGTTGTCTTTAGGGAACTAAAATCCTCTAGTACTTATTGACACGGTCACAGCTAGTTTGTGGAGGGGCCTCCTGACTGTTTCTAACTGTTCAGGGGTTAAACGGCCGCGAGATTGAGAACCGGACGGACTCTGTGGAATACCGCACTCCACTTAGCCCTAAGGCAACATCGATCGCTGTCTTCTTCGGAAGGCTGAAGTGCCCAAAACCTTTTCCGACGTGTCATGAACGAGGTGGCTTAGTATCTATTCTACTAGGGCTCTTTTACCCAGGATCCCTTTCGGTAGAGGGATATCCTTCTTATATCGGTCTCTCATGTTGTATTGTTCGACTTGGATTTCATCACCTTGCGAAGGATACAGCCTGTTGAGGTCTCCAGCTCTTAGTTAGGAGTTTGCTTGGCGTCTCATCTTTGTAGAGGGTCATTTTTTTCCTTTGTAGGGACTGCTTGTTGGCATTCTGGCCATTTTGTTGATCAGCTCGCTTATTGAGACATCGGTCTCAGTATAGATTTTAGAGCTTGCTTTTTTGGCCTGTGAGCCTTGCTTTTTCTAGCTCCTCTTTTGCACACTCGGTTGCATTAGAGTTTTTGAGTTCTTTGTTTATAGTACTGCCCCCGATTTTCATTTTCCTGTCATCATGTCAGATCAACAAAGAAGATCACGAAGACAACAGGGCCTAAGCCCTCCACCACCGCCACCGCCACGGACTTCTGGTCCGCCTGCATCACGCATTCCTGCTCCTCCTGGCCGCGGTGCTGGTCGAGGCAACATCCCACCGCCGATCCGCACAACATCTTCAGTTACGCCTGTAACTGCCACACACAGCACAGTCTCAGAATCCATTGCAGCTTCTATGACCACTAGCATGTCTGAGGCTTCCACTGTCACCTCACCCACTGTCATCCCAGATTTATCTGTAACAGTGGGCACAGTTACAGCAGCTGAACCTAGCACGACCCAGAGTACTAGACCAGAGGTCATCCTTCTACCGGAGGCCAACACTTCCCGTCCATCAGACACTTTCCACGATGATATAGACGGATCTATTGGCACCACGGAAGGATCCGACCAGGACATACCTGGCCTAATTTCAGTCCCAGGCGGCTACGTTGAAATCGTTGAAGATACTCGTCTACCTGACACACCTTTTGAACCTGATTATGGCTTCATTACTTCCCAGACGGAACTTCCGCCTGTTATTACCACGTCACCAAGTGTTCATCCTCAGGAGACAAGTTCTTCTAGCAACGTACCTCGCACTTTTCATCTACCCAACATCCCACCGGGACACGAAATTATGGCTTCCATTCAGTCTAGTATGGTTAGCCTAGCGAACTCTCCGTTAGCATCGGCACAATTTAGACGCAACACAGAGCAAATGCTTTCGACAGCGTCTAGATACCCCCCTGTTTCTCGTCCTTCTGACTATAGGGATCCCAACGTTCCGTCTAGCACAGAATTTCATCATTCCTTTGCAGACGGCTCAGGACCTTCGGACTTTACTACACCTAGGTTCCTGCCGGATCCCCAAAATCTTTTTCAGGATATGAACTCGGACCCAGTTCTCGATGGTTCTCCTATTATTGAACACGTGATGGACGACGCTGATACTCCTGGGCTAAATTCCCCACATTTGCTGTCATCACCAATGTTTGGTGCACATTCTATGAGGGATAACCCAGTTTTTTCTCCGTCCTCACCTGTCCAATACGGACGACCGCCTCCGCTAATCGGTACTTTTGGTGCCGTTGGCCAATCCATGCTATCATATTTAGCTAGCGGCGGAAGAACACCTAGTCATACTGCTGGATCTTCCGTTTCGACAGGAGGATCACCTTCAGCCACCATTTATACTATTTCAGGAGGTGGACAACCGACTGCAATGGTCCCTAACTCCAACTTACAAACCCTCCCTGGTGGGCCATCAACCCAACCAGCTGGGGGGCAACCTTTTGTTGGGAACCCCATTGCTAGTCAACAACCTCCAACTGGTGGGCCATCAACCCAACCAGTCGGAGGACAACCTTTTGCTGGGAACCCAATTCCCAGTCTACAGCCTCCTCACATAGGGCCATCCAACCTAACTGCTGGCGGACAACCTATTGGCTCGTTCCAACAAGTTTCCCAACCAGCAGTTTCTACTCAGTTTGGTATGTACAATCCACCTGGCAGTGGGCAACCTTATTCCGGTGTTCCCACCGGGCCTTACTCTCAACCACCCCTGTCAGGTATGCTTCCTTCTTGGGATCATCAAATCCCACAGAGTGGGGGGTACTCACTTTTCGGAAACTGGAACCAAGCTGGGGGGCAATCTCAGATTTCCCCCAACTTGAATTCTGGCTTCCCTTACCCTTCGGCTGCCACAACTCCTTGGAACCCGTCACTTCAATTTCCACTCGTTCCTCAAGCAGGAACGAGCATTCCATGGACACCACAGTCGCAGCCACTCCCCAACCCTGCTATGGGAAATTCTCCACTTACACAGTATGGTGGCAACATCCCCGGAACACAACAATTCCAAGGAACTTTTTCCCAACAAGGAATAGCAACCAATCCTGGGCATCAACAGCCTCAGGGTACTATACCCACTCAACAGAACACTTACCAACCCGTTGCTTACAATCAACCGGTTAACCAGATGGCTTATTATCCGCCGAACTTCCAGCAGTATCCCGCGGGAAACACATATGGGTATAACACACAGCAGCATGCTATGCAAGGCCCTCCAGGGTTCCCTGCACCACATGGTTACTACTCATACCCGCAGACCAACCGTCAGCTTCCCTTCTTGGCCACACTTGATCTACCTGATTTGTCGAGGCTTATTAACGATCCTATATGGCATGAACCTCACTGGCCACCTATCCCAGCCAAACTACCATCGGACATTCCCAAGTTCGATGCTAAGCCCGGGGAAGACCCCAAGAACCACGTGATGACCTTCCATCTTTGGTGTTCATCAAACTCCTTGATGGATGATTCCATCCGACTTCGGCTCTTCCAACGTACGCTTACCGGAACGGCAGCAAAATGGTACATTGAGCTGCCACAACACTCTTTTCGTGATTTCAACACTTTGGCTATGCAGTTTCTGACACATTTCCAGCTTCCCATCCGATATGAGACTGGAACAGAACTGCTAACTTCACTGCGTCAAACCACCTCTACACACATCTCGGATCACATCCATGAGTGGCGAAGACGCCGTAGGCTAATAAAGGCACCTATTCCAGATCAGCTACTTGCTGATTGGTTTACAAAATCCTTTTTGCCTCCCATAGCCAGAGATATTGCTATGCGCGGACCTGTTACGGAAGAACAAGCCATCTCGGCAGCACAATACATGGATTTAGTATATACTCAATCCGGTACTTTACACGAACTTCTTCCACATGCTTCCCGCATTCACACTGATCCTACAAAACCTACTACTGAACCACCCATTGATGGTATCGTTGGTTCAGTTAAGGCTCAGCCTGCTACCAACTCGACGGGGCAACAAGCTTCTGCTTCCCCCGCTTTTACCCAGGCCGCTTCAAAAGCTTCCACTTCTCCTGCTGTCTCCTCCGAAGTGAATGCAGTCCAATCTACATCACAACCTTCCGGAGGAAAGAAGAAAAATAATCGTGGTAAACCCAAGAAGAACCAGCAGGAGAACCCCAAACCACAACCTACCCAGAATGATCAAAAACCACGTCGGAAAGCTAAGTTTCCCTGCTTGATTTGTCAAGATGATCATTATACGCGTGACTGTCCCTACAAGGACGAGGTCCATAAGTTCGTTAAAGGATCCTCTAGACCGGCAGTACTAACTGACCCTTTCCCCCAACAGCAACAGCAAATGGTTGCCCAAGAATCCCCACAAGGGGGCAACCCGACCAATCCTTCCCGTGGAGAGACGTCCACAAACCGCGAGATCCTAATGACAAGTAATGAGGAGATTAATATCACCACTCGTTCAAAGACGTATGACAATCCTCCAAGTTCAACCAAACAATCGGAGACAGCCAAAGGCAAGTCTCCTGTTGAAGATCCGATTCCTATTCCCCCCCCTAATGGTCACCTCCATATCGAGAGACCACTTATGGACACAGTGCTACGCCCACCTAAGGGCACCATACGAAAGGCGACATTCAATCCGAATGCGCGAGCTGCCCAAAACTACAACATTGTTGAAGATTTGGCTCAAGCACCTTGCGCTATGTCAACTCTCGAGGTTCTCCAACACTGCCCCACGCAGCGTAGAACCCTACTTTCAGCACTGGGGGCATTGGACCCGGATACTTCAAACTCCATCATGTTTAACTTGGAGCACGCTAAACCTAGGCTTTCTCACCAGTTAGCCTTCCAGGTGCATACGAAAATCCGTGGAAATATTATCCACCGCACAGTGTTAGATGAGGGTGCTTCCACGTCGATTATGTCTTTGAACTGCTGGAGAGCTCTCGGCTCGCCTGAGGTCACAACTTCTCCCACTACTCTTAGAGCGTTTGATGGACATGGTTTTCAACCATACGGACTCATCCCCTCAATCGGTGTTGAACTGGGGGGCAAAACAGTATCCGTACACATCGAAGTCGTAGATGCACCTTTGGATTACAACCTCCTACTTGGTCGAAACTGGTTCTATGCCATGACTGCCATATCATCTACAGTCTTCCGGATTGTACAATTTCCTCATGAAGGGAAAATTGTCACTATTGATCAATTGGATTACTGTATCCCAGACTCCCATCCAAACTCCGCCAATACCGTTCCGTTATTGGATCAACCACGGTACCGGTTCCAAGACATAGGTGTTGGTCTCATGAAGGATTCATCCCTCATAGGAGTTTTTCCAGAGCTGGGAACCCATCTTCAACCAGTCAACAAGATTTCGTCACATGTCACCCCGTCTGATGATTCATGGGTGATCCCGAGTCCTACTCAGATCCAAGGCTATGGAAATTCCATGCCTTTGAACAGAAACCTTGCATCTTATGACGCGATCCAATCAGCCACAGATTGGGTCGACTGTTCTACTGATCACACAGTGGCACAGCTCTCGACTGAAACTCATACACGCCCACCATTGTTTGATCCTCTCAACTTGATTTTTCCTACTGACGAATCAATCATAGAGGTTATGTGCGGTAATGAGCCACCATGGGGAGATTTTCATCATCGATCTTCATTCCCCACCATCCAGTCACTCGAACCTGACACCAAATCCAGTGCTTCACTTGGGATGGTTCAAACCAAGTTCCCCACTTCCCTCGACGAAGTATTTTCTGAAGGCAACTTGGCCAATCTTATGGCAACCACTCCCATTGATATTTCAGTAAAGCCTGGTATCGTGGAAAACGTACACATTGGCAAAACATGTACTCCTCTTGAGACGGAGTTCTATAATGCCTACTTTAAAACTTTCCGCGATGTTTTCGCTTGGAGTTATGAAGAGATGCCAGGAATCGACCCATCGATTGTAGTCCACGAAATTCCAACTTTCCCTGGCGCCCGACCTGTTCGGCAAAAGCTTCGACCCGTTCATCCTCGTAAGGCAGCCGCCATTAAAGCAGAAGTTGAAAAACTTTTGCGTGCTGGTTTTATCTATCCTGTCCCATTGACAGAATGGGTATCCAACATCGTCCCTGTAGCCAAGAAACAGGGAACGATTAGAGTCTGTGTTGATTACCGTGATTTGAACAAAGCTTGTCCCAAAGACAACTACCCAACTCCGTTTATCGACC
This sequence comes from Larix kaempferi, assembly GCA_027924585.1. Lineage (NCBI taxonomy): Eukaryota > Viridiplantae > Streptophyta > Pinopsida > Pinales > Pinaceae > Larix > Larix kaempferi. The sequence goes on along the minus strand of BSBM01000093.1, from coordinate 20,287,998 downwards.
AGATCATCGATAACTGTGCCGGAAGTGTTATCTTTTCATTCATGGATGGCTTTTCTGGCTATAATCAGATCGATATCCTCCCAGCCGACCAGCACAAAACGGCCTTTATCTGCCCTTGGGGGATCTTTGCATATCGGAAGTTACCTTTTGGCCTCAAAAATGCCGGGGCAACTTTCCAACGGGCGATGTCCTACGCATTTCACGACATCAAACATATCGTAGAGCCATATCTCGATGACCTTCCCGCTCATTCTCGAACTCGGGAAGAACATCCAGATCACTTGAGTGCCATTTTCGAAAGGTGCCGGCGCTACAATATACGTTTGAACCCGCATAAGTGCGTCTTCTGTGTAGAAGCCGGAAAACTGTTGGGCTTCATAGTCTCCAAAGACGGGATACGTCTAGATCCCGCAAAGGTAGCAGCTATCATAGCCCTGCCTTCACCTACTAATATTCCAGAACTTCAATGTTTGCAAGGGCATGCAAACTTTCTACGCCGTTTTATCTGTAATCTGTCTGAGATAACAAAAGGCTACATGCGGCTTCTCAAGAAGAATGTTCCCTTCATATGGGATGATGAAGCCCAACGCTCCTTTGACAATTTAAAGGCAGCCTTAACTAAAGATCCTGTGATTCAACCCCCCAATTACACACAGGACTATATCCTTTATCTCGCAGCCTCGATTTCCACCATTGGTATGGTGTTAGTCCAGGAAGATCACAACGGCATAGAACATGTGGTGTACTACCTAAGCAAGAGTCTTCTCGACTCTGAAACTCGCTACTCACATGTTGAAAAGCTGGCTCTGGCAACAGTCTTTGCTGTCCAGAGATTCCGTCACTACATCTTACTCCGCCGGACCACCGTTATTGCCGATTTCAATCCAATGTACTATATCCTCACACGACAAGTGCTTGGGGGCAAGTACTCCCGTTGGATTGTCATCCTTCAAGAGTTTGACTTGGAATTCGTCAAAGCCAAGTCTAAGAAATCTCTGGTCTTCGCTGAGTTAATTTGTCACTTGCCCCGTGCTACTGAGCAATCCGAGCCCATTGATTCTCTTCCCGACGAATCATTGTTCCTCATTAGCACGTCTGATCCGTGGTATGGGGATATTCTCTTATATCTCCAAACTCAACGCTTCCGTCCCGACCTCAACCGCGATGAACGACGACGTATCAGACATCACGCAAAATACTACCTTATAGTGAACGATACTTTGTATCGGCGTGGTGTCGACACTGTCCTTCGACGCTGTTTGACCTTAGATGAGGCGGAACGCGTTCTCAATGACTGCCATGCTGGAGCATGTGGTGGTCATCTCTCTGGGATGGCTACGGCCCAGAAAATATTGCGAGCGGGATACTTCTGGCCTTCGATTTTCAAAGACTGCATTGAAACAGTCAAAAAGTGTCCGCCATGTCAATTCTTTCATAGCAAAGCACGCTCGCATCCTGCTCCACTCCATCCTGTTATTGCCGTCGGCCCCTTTTCCAAATGGGGCATTGATTTTATGCACTGTAAGCCCACTTCAGCCGGGGGGCATAGCTATGTCATAGTAGCTGTGGACTATTTTACAAAATGGGCTGAAGCGATGCCTACGTATGCTGAAGACGGCAAAACAGCAGCGCAATTCATATTCAATCATATCATAGCTAGATTCGGTGTCCCACAGTCTATTGTGACCGATCATGGTTCCCATTTTAGGAATCATATGATCGAAGAACTAAGTGCCAAATTGGGTTTTCGCCACGAAAACTCAACTCCGTATTACCCACAAGCCAATGGCCAAGTTGAAGCCATCAATAAGGTCCTGAAACGAATGATTCAGCGCATTGTGGGTACCCAAAAATCCAATTGGCACTCAGCTCTGTTCTCAGCACTGTGGGCATACCGAACCTCAGTGAAAAGTGCTACTGGGTTTACACCATTTCAATTGGTGTACGGCCTGGAAGCCATTCTCCCGATTGAATGTGAAATTCCATCACTCAAGATAGCCATAGAGCTACTTCCACACACTACTTCCGAAGAAGAACGGTTTCTATACCTAGCCAAGCTAGATGAAACCCGCCGCGACGCCGCTTTGGCTAATGAAGCTCACAAAAAACGCGTCAAAGCTCAATATGACAAATCCGTTCAACCTCGGATCTTTAATGAAGGTGACCTTGTACTTACATATGATCAGATGCATGACAAACTTGGAAAAGGCAAGCTTGAATCTATGTGGTACGGCCCCTTCATCATAAAACGTGTCTTAGAAAAAGGAGCCTATGAACTAGTCGACTGTGATGGTACGCCATTGGCACGGCCCCGCAACGGGCTATACCTCAAGCGTTTCTACGCGTGAAGTTACCCCACGCGGGTTAATTCTTGTACATAATGTACTTAGTTTGCTTTTTGCTTTATTTTTAGTGTGCGCGTGGATCTTATGTATCTACTCTTACTTTGACTCGTGCTTTTATGCGCAGATGTCTACCTACTTTGGATTCGCTGACGGTGCAAGCCGACATACCCGGAATCTCGCTTCCGCAGCATGGGTGATCTATTCCCCCACTGGCGAGTTATTTTCTTCAGGAGCCATTTGTTTAGGTCCCGCAACCAATAATATCGCAGAGTACCATGCAGTCATTGGTCTCTTAACTGAGGTTGCCTCACTCGGGATTGACTCCTTATCGGTCTTTTTAGATTCCCAACTCGTGGTTTCTCATCTAAACCGTGTTTACACAGTTCGCGATCCTACATTACTTCGTTTATTTCGAAGAGTACGCCTCTTGGAACGGTCATTTGATTTTATTACATATCAACACATACCGAGAGAATTCAATTGTATTGCCGATTCATTGGCTAATTACATTTTGGATTGGCATCTTGCCCATACATAAACACATCATAAAAAATTAAAATGCACAAGTCATTGTAAATATTTAGATCATAAATAGGTCCATATCACTGTATATAAAAGTGTTTTTTCCAAAATACATAAAGTTTGTGTCAAAGACAAAATTGGGGATTAAATCCCATATACAAAAATTGGCCCTCAAAGCCTACATATCGTGTACATGCCGCAAAAAGATCTAAAGACCATCTATGGAGACCTAGGAGACCGATCACGTCCCTCATCGGACTCCTCCCGCCGCTGGTGGTAACACATCACAGCTCGAACCACCTTGCGAAGAAGTCGACTGATACGACCAGGTACACCTACAGTATGACGCTGGAGGGGGTAAGGGACATCATCCATCCGCATAGCAGGGATCCCATGGGTCAATCCCTGCAGGTTCCTCTCAATATCCCGCACACCTCCTGCCTCATCTTCATCTTCTTCTTCGACAGGATCAGCTTGACGATCTACACCGCCACGACGTAGTGGTGAATATCCAGCTGGTCGTTGTGGTCCACGATCTGCAACATGCATACGAATATACATTAGAAGTCTTTTACACATTCTAAAAAAGCATTAAAAAATTAAATATTCAAAAAGAAAAAATACATATCCATGAAGGTCATACCAGAGTTGTCCCAGTCATCATCTTCCGGCAAAGCCAAGTCAATATCCTCGCGGAAATCTACCCCTGAATAGGGATAGTCGTCGATCATGATTATCTGCTCCTCTAGCCAAGAGAAGAAGTCCTCTCCAAAAGCTAGCCGCTGAGGCCCTCCAAGGCGCCCGGCATAGTCGCTCCATCGAGCCATCCATGGCTCAGTAGGTGGGCGAGGATGCATAGATATCTGCGGACGCAGTAACGGCACCCTTGCCAGGAAGAAAGTGACCAAGATACTCCCATAGCCAAACTGGGTATTTTTCCCAGTTCTACATTTGTGCACCTGTTCCTTCATATGGGACAGCACTGCATCACACCAGTTGAAGACCGTTCCTCCCATGCACTCTGCTGCGAGATTTACCTGTGTGCGGGTTGCCTGATGTGGGCTCACGCTTCCTGCTGCACGTGTAATAGTGAATAGCAAAGTTTTGAAAGGAAGATTTGTGACCTCTTTTATGGCCACTTTCCCACTCTTCTTACTCGAACCCACCTGACAATATCGAGCAATTAAATCATCCGTGCTTGAGTCTGAAGCACTGTACCCGGTAAGATTCGGCTGGGCCCCTCTTTTCGAGAGGCCCGTGAGGAAGTAGATGTCTTCAAGTTGAATTTCAAGCACGTGCTCTCCTACTCGGAAAGCTTCGATATCAGGATCCCACAATTGAATGAGGTGAGTAAGTAGTTTGGGTTGTTGGCGGATCCCTTTAGTCTTGAAAAACTCTAGCAAACCACATTCTCTCAATGCGGTCACGGTGGGTAAGTGATTTTCGGCCCTAAAATCATCCGTTTCATGCTCCCTCTCTTTCCAACTCACCATTTTGCCTCAAACAAGTTGCAAATCCCTGCAAAAAGGCAAACAAAGTAATTAGTGGCTATTTAACAACTTGCTTCTAGCAAAAATTTGAGGAAAAATTGATTTTTTGAACTCAATTTTCGCACGTGCCGCGCCTGGAGGACACCATGCCGCGCGGCAGTCCACAGTGCCGCGCCTCCTTTTGGAGTTACAGCGCGGCACTGTTGAACAGTGCCGCGTTTCACGATAGGGGCCCCACGCGGCAGTACGGCAGGCGATTCTTGCCAAAAGGGCTTGCCAAAAAATAAATTTTTCCCTGGTGAAAGTAAAAATTTCTTGCATGAAATGAAAGAGGAGTTCAAGCACTCTTACCTGGCACAGACGGCGGTCGAAATGGTGTCCCAGAACTCTCGGTATCGATCCTTGAAATTTTGCTCCAAAATGGGTAAAAATGTCTCCTTTGGGTAAAAATCACAAATGAATAGTAATTTCTATTTTTACCATGTTTTATATAGCATTTTTCCACATTTTTTAATTAATTAATTACTATTTCAAAATTAATAAACCCTTATTCATATTACTAATGCCCGATTTTTGAGCATTTATTGACAGGATCTGCGGTAAAAATGGGATACAGTCATACTGGTATTTGTTCGTAGTTTGACCTTCATATTGAGCCCACTTTATCTTTTTCGTGCTCTGGATTTAAAACTTGAAAAAGATTCCAAGCGCTTTCACACCTATGTCGTGCTTGTCAGACGCAAGTAAACGGTGTCGAGTACGGTCAGCTTTACTCATGCTCGTTAAACGATGAGGAAAGTATTATCCTGGTTGTATTTTATTCTTTTTTCGGGCCAGAATAATTAATTTTTACGAAAAAGACCATAGGAGTCCATAGTTAAGCTCTTTTCAGACTCCTTAAAATTGAAAAGATTGCCAAGTGATCTTGACTCTTTCACACTTGTAAAAGTATTTGAAAGGTCGTCTATTCGGTGATAGGTTACCCCTTTTTCGGCCCGTCTAGACTATTTACGAGAAAGGTATACCTCAGTCAATCTCGGCTGGGAGAGTTCTCTCGGGAATCGTTTTACACTTTTTCGGGATCGAGAGACTAAATTTTACGAAAAAGTACATTATGGAGCTTCCTTTAAGTTTTTTAGGCTCTCTAAATATGAAAAACTACCGAGTTTTCCTTCCTTGGACTCGTTAAAGTATTAACATCGAAGGACCCACTTTGGGACGAACCCCTCCTTTCTCAGGTTCGTAAAATATGTGAGATTGGACTCATCCACAAGATGAGCTACACCGAGCATCTGTTATCCTCTTCAAGCTCGTAAAACAAGAAAGAGGTACTCGTCCATCATGTCGGGGAAATATGGGGGAACAAGTCAAGTTTATCTATGGCAGCTTGTCAGTCGTTACCTTTGAACATGGCATGTGTCCATCTCTTGTCTATATTTGGGTGTCCGTTTTTTCATTGAGTCATAGTCATCATCATGGGTCGTCTCCCTGGCCACGAGTCCACTCATCTGACGTCTATCCTCTATTCATCAATAATCCCTGCTGCCAAGTCTTGTTACATGCCGTTATATGTTCAAAGGGTTGCATTGTATCGAGTCATTCATTGTGTCAGGCCTCCGCTGTGTCAGTACATATTCCATTACTTCATCATCCTATCCTATGTGCCGATTTCGTGTCGATGATGTGGGAATTATCATTGCCCACCTTCGACGAGTCTATTCCCGTCGACACCAAATCACTATCCAGGAATTGGACTTAGAAATCAACCATTAGTACCTTGGTACCTGCATGCCTCAATGGCAGGTTTCCTCGTGTTTGACAGCAGGTTCACATCATTGACCTCTGATCAAGCAATCTCTCGAATGCTCGACATCAACTCATTTATTCGCATTTCGTTGAGATGTACTATTGATACCTTGGGAATCATTGTCATTATTGGTGATCTCCCTCGCATTTGTTAACGGTCCACATCATTGACCGGTAATCAAATGGTTTCTTCCATGTTCGACTTCAACATCTTGTAATCACATGGTTAGATTCGTATCTTTATGCGATCGGGTAGAAGACCCTGGGTGCATCACTGTATCTTGACTGCGTCCAGGCTGCGATGGAGATGTCTCTTGTATTGTCACACAGATCCACTTATTGTATTGGTCGTGGCTGTGTTGTTATTGTCTCATGGATCTACGATTGTTCATAGTAGCCATGATCTGTCCACAGTTTACATTATCTCAGTACTCATGGATCTGCAATGTATTGGTCGGCAGCCATGCTTTGAGTCATTTGTTTCCGAGCATGGGAATGCCCGCCTCGGTGGTATATCTAACACTTTGTTTCCATTTCAGCTCCGTGTCGCTCTCCTCGATGCTATCTCTGCACATTTTATTCGTAAAGTCTTTCGGCCATCAGTCCCTTCTGACCTCACACTTTAGGGGGCATCTGTTATACCTCTATATTTCACGGTGTCGCATCCCCATTACAACACATTTCGACGACACTTTCCCTACTGTTTTGAACCATCCAGAAGAGACAGATGATGAGTCAACCTTGAAGGTAAATCCACCCTGCCAAGTTTTGACCCACCTTGGACTTTATTTCCATACACTACCGCGCCCTGCCAGCTTGACAAAACGCGGCACAGTGCCGCGCTCTATATCATTTGCAAAGCGCGGCACCCTTTTAATAGTTTTTGCCCTTGACTTATGGGATCTTGGATTTTCGAAGATGATGGAAGATTGGGTTCCTTGATTCGATCCCAACTCACCTCCTTCGATTAGAAACCCTGATCCACTTATCCCTCCTTAGATCCACCTATCTCTCTTGTTGGTTAACCTCACCATTCACTATAAAAGAGAGGCATGCCATTGGGAAGGGAGAGGACTCTTGAGAGCACCAAACTTATGGTCTTGCAGCATTGTGGAGATAGCTAAGAGGAGAAGACACTTGGAGTTGGAGGTTTGGCTTGGGCATCAAGCACCCTTTGTAAGTAATCTTCAAGTTGTAATGGAATAACTTGTCTTGTTTCCCCAAATCATTTGTGTTGATATTGTTTTAATGATATGATTTGCATCTCTCATAGATTTAGATCCTAACTCATGTTTTCAGATTGTTAGAGAATAGTACATGCTTGTGTTTTGGTTACTCTTTAACAGGTTCATTTGTGAAGACTTGGAGCTTGGAGCAAATACCAAAGACAAAGCACTTGGACATGAGGTCAGTTAAATCCTTTCTATTCTCTTCAGCATTTTAATTCTGAGATGTTTGTTAGATCTAGGGATTCAAGGTTGCATTTGTTTTGTCTGTTCTTAGCCTAGAGTTAGTTAGATCCTACTTTAGCCTAAGGGAGTTTTGACTTATCCGTAGGGCAGAATTCCACATAACACCCACAGGCTATAATTATGCAGGTCGCGGGTAGGGCAAGATACTCACAGTCAATGCATAGACTGACCGCGGGTACCCGCACCTGTATACAAGTTAGCCCGCGGGTACGGCCGTGAAGTTGGTTTTTTAAAAATAAATTGACCAAAATGTTTGTTTGTCTACACTCCAGGATGGTTCTAGAGTGGAGGGAGAGGGAGCATGACCAAGTTTATGAGGCCGTGCGCAACGATGTGCAAGCACAAGAGGCATTGCAACATGTGGGTTGTACAAATTCTGGAGTATAGGGGGTTTGAGGGCCGAAAACCTATTACTCCGCTGCTTGATCGACTATTGGCATGTTGATGCACAAAAATTCAGTCTCAACGGGAAAATCCTCACACTGGAAATGGAATATATCTACTTCATAAAAGGTTTGTCCCATCGAGGTGAGATGGCTAGTCTTCGGTCTCGTACTGTGGTTGGTGGGATCACTGTCCAGGATTACATAGCATTGTATTTTCCCACAAACACATGAGCGGTGGGAAGTCAGCTGCCCATCAATTCCATAGTAGATCTCAGCATGAAGATCATTGTGGCTACCTTAGTGCAGATCACTGGATCCAAAGCCCTGCACCAGGCATCCAGGCCAGTGATGTTCTATGCATCACAATGCATGCAGCCTATAATATTTGATTGGTGTTCCACACTGCTGGGGTCGATGAAGACCCAACTGACAGAATGCAAAGAAGGGAAGGCCAAAAAATTTGGGTATGGGAGTATCCTATGCAGCTTCTTCGAGAGAGAGTTCCGAGGCTTAGTCCGAGGGTGGATGTCCCTCCTCATAGTCTCCAGGATCCAACCTTGACCTGGTGGGATGAGATCTTGACATAATAGGGTGGTGGTCGTCTGGAATCACCATATACCGAGGAGTTCTTCCATTGGTGGGACCAGTAGGTCATTTCCATAGAGGACTACCCCTATGCAGGGATAGACTTCCGCCAGGATAGGGACATGCCACTCCCACCAGATGCAGCGTTCAGAGACATTGGTGAGTAGTCTTTTTAGGTTTTGTGTATTTACTTTTTATGGATTTTTGATTATAGATAAAATGCAAAAATCTTTTTTGGGGTAGTATCACATGCTAATGTTTGACTGTTTGCTTGCAGACACATGCACAGTGAGACCTGATGGCTTCCCGAGACATGGTCGTTGGGGTAGGGGTGACGAGGTAGGTGATGCTGCAGCAGGACACACTCTACAGACCTTACGGTGCAACCTCACACGGATCGTTTCTAGGGTTCCATAGTAAGAGGTGGCAAGACTACCTGAGGCCATGCAGCGCCAAGTAGTGGGGGTTCCGTGTGACTGGGTGCGGCTACTACAGCGGGTAGCCAATGCAATTCAGTATTTCTATGAGACACATCCTGTCGGGGCGGCAGCTAGGCCTCCTCGTAGGGAGTATATATCTCAGGATCTCATTTTTTGTATCGATATGTATATTCTTGAGGGCTATGGGCTCTAGTTTTGTATGACACTACCATTTTTGGACATATTTATATATAAAAAACTTTGGTTCTCCGGTTCTACTATATGTGTGTATGTACAAATATATGAATGTATTCTTATATTTGTGTGCTTCATGATGAATGTGACAAATGCCAATCTAATACATAGTTAGCGTATGCATCCGATATATGATTAACATGTATGTATGTAATTGAAACAAAATGACGTTCCAAGAGTCTTACCCTTAGGAATTTCCGTAGTAGCGTAGGATCTCGCACACGGTAGTGTCCATTCAACTGAGACACAACTAGCTGCAAATATAGGCAGACTTCTAAATACTGGATGCCATGAGAAATAACATCCCGAAGTAGCTCAATAATGACACCATACTCAACCACATTGTTAGACGTAAGACCGAGACAAGCACCTCCTGAAGACACAACTAGGTGGTTGGGTGAGAAAATAACCCAAGCAGTAGAAGCAAGCTGCTACGTATGACGGCTAGCACCATCTGCGAAACCTAAGAATGTAGGAGATTTCACCGACATCTGTCAAGCAAACAGAAGCTAATCAACAGACCCGAAAACCAAAAGAAATCTAAACTATGTACAGAAGCAACTATACAATAGTATACAAAAGTATCAGCCTAAACCAGAGGTTCAAGCGTAATACCCCTTAGGGTAGAGCCCATTTCTAGGCTCCTTCAAGACAGTCCCCTCATAGTCTTCTAATTCATAGGCTTCTTTTTCCAGGACATGCCTCACGACGTAAGGACCGTGCCACATGGGGTTGAACTTGCCTGCCCTCAGGGGTTCTTTAGCTTGGTCATATAAGAGGACAAAGTCACCTTCAACATACTTCCTGGGATGGACAAACCTATCATATTGAACTTTAACACGACGTTTGTTGGCATCTATAGCCACAGCGGCATCTCGACGTTGCTCCTCAAGTTGCTCAAGGTGGATTAAACGTTGCTCAAGACCCGTCGTATCAGGGAGGATCTCTATGGCCAGTTTAAGAAAAGGGATCTCGCATTCAATCGGTAAAAGTGACTCCACACCATGGACTAGCTGAAATGGTGAGAACCCGGTGGCAGTCTTGACTGTGGTTCGATACGCCCACAAAGCAGGATATAACATAATGTGCCAATTGGTCTTGCTTTGTTGGATGGTACATTGGAGAATGGTTTTCAAAGCCTTATTGACTTCTTTTACTTGACCATTCGCTTGGGGATAATAAGAAGATGAGTGCTCTTGCCCAAACCCAAGCTTGAGAGACAAATCCTTCATCATCTTGTTCTGAAAGTGACTACCATGGTCAGTGACGATCTCTTTCAGAATACCGATCTGAGTGATAATTTGATTGAATACGAAGTTGGCTGCTGCAGCACCATCGACTTTAATGGTAGGCATGGCCTCAACCCATTTGGAAAAATAATCCATGGCCACTATGATATGGTGATGCCCCCCAGCCGAAGCTGGTTTTCAATCCATGAAATCCACCCCCCATTAGTGAAGGGACCGACGGTGACGACCGGATGAAGGGGCGTTGGATGCGAGCGTATGTTCCAAGAAAACACCTATCAAGGGTGACATCTCTTCACAACATTAATACAATCCTTAAAGATGGAAGGCCAAAAATAACCAGCTCGCATAATACGTTGGGATTTAGCAAGCCCGAATTCTATCCTCCACTTCTTCATGAGTTAAGCAACGACAGAGGATAGAATCCTTTCCTTGGCGATACAAAGTGTCACCGACGATAGTATAATCTTTAGCATAATGTTTTACACGCCGTCGCTCATCTCGTGAATAGTGCGGAGGAAACTTCAAAGTTTGGAGATATACAATGACATCCCCATACCAAGGGTCCTTGGATGAGATAAGAAATAAGTGCTCATCCACAAAAGGAATCTTCATGAATGATATCCTCATCAAGTCTCAGAAGGTCCGACATAAGCTTAGCAAACACCAACGATTTCACCAACTTTGCCGAAGCAAAATCGAGATCGAATTCCTAAAGGATAACAATCCATTTATTATACTTCCCCCCGATAAGGCGTCGTGATAGTATGAACTGAAATGGATTGATATGCGCGACAACTGTGGTTATTCTAAGCAGAATGTAATGTCATAACTGCTGGACTGAATGAACAGTCACAAGCGCCAGCTTTTCCACATGAGTATATCTTAGCTCAACATCTACTAAATTTCGTCTAAGGTAATAGATGACATGCTCAAAAAGCACATCATCAACCTAAACCAAGACCATGCCAATCGTCTCTTGAGACGCGGCCACATAAAGGATAAAATCTCATGCGAATTCTGGTGGACTAAGCACAGGGGCCGATACCAAAGCTTTCTTAAAGGCGTTGAAAGACTGTTGGGCTCGCTCATCCCAGATAAAAGGTGTGTCCTTCTTCAATAAGCACGCGAAACCTTTGGTAATATTAGCATAATTGACTACGAAACGCCATAGAAAAGTGTCTCTCCCTTGGAGGCTCTGAAGTTGTAACAAATTGCGCAGAGGAGGCAACTGAAGTATTGCCTCAACTTTGAGAGGATCGACTCTAATCCCTTTTTCGAAACTATGAAGCCAAGAAGGCGACTTGTCCTTACAGAATGATGAATTTGTTAGGATTCAATTGAATCTTGTACCATATACATTGTTCGAGAATCATGCGGAGGTGCTTGGGGTGGTCCATCCTCTTGTGAGAATGGCTGGCAAGATCATCTAAGAAAACCTCCATAATTGTCTTAAGATCGTGAAAGGCGTAGGTCATGGCACGCTGAAATGTAGCTCCGGCATTTTTAAGGCCGAAGGGAATTTTCCGATATGCAAACATTCCCCAAGGATAAATAAAAGCTGTCTTATGTTGATCCTCAGGTTTGATTTGAATCTAGCTATATCCGGAAAATCCGTCCATGAAGGAAAAAATCTCACTTCCGGTGCAAGCATCCAAGATTTGATCTATGAATGGTGTGGGGAAGTTTTCTTTTGGACATGTACAGTTCAAATCTCTAAAGCTGGTGCATACATGGATCGTTCCCTGCTTCTTATCCATAGGAACAGGGTTTGACACCCATTCGATAAGGGGAATGGGGTAGATGAAACCAGCCTTGAGCGGTTTCTCCACCTCTGCCTTGATAGTGGCTGCTTTTCTAGGGTTCACAGCACGTAAGTGTTGTCGAACTGGTTTAGCGTTGGGATACGTTCTAATCTCATGTTCAACAATGTGGGGGTCTATTCCTGGCATCTCCTCATATGACCAAGTGAAAGCTTCCCGGAGTTCTGTAAACAATTCAGTGTAAATAGCAATCTCCTCAGGAGTGCCATCGTCACCGATGTAGACATTCTCAACTATTCTAGGAGTACGAGAGATATTGATCGACGTAGTTGGGGAAATTTTAGCCATATTCCCTTCCACAAAAACATCATGCGACTCCAAACGAGTCACAGGGTGACAAACCATCTCTGTTAGAGTCATCCTAAACTCTTGTCATTCGGAGAGCTCGAGTTTGGGAAGGAAATAAGAGCGATGGTGCATATCTCACTATCACACATGGCCTCCATAATATCTTCGTCAGAAGGCAAAGTATTATCGAGGAAATCATGGGAACAAGACGAGTTGGCTTCCCAAACCGGCAGCGTAATGGGATCTTCCTCGACTATCTAGGAAGAAGAGAGATCCAGCTTTGCAGTGGCTTGTTGAATATGCTGGTAAGCAAGCTCAGCTATAAATAGTGGCATATACATTCCAACATGTGAAATGTTTCCAGATGTGGAACTCATGGATGGTAAAGTCCTCGGATCATCAAAATAGGAAGTCTAGAATGACATATTATGCGAAGGAGGAGACGCATCGTCGGTAATGGTTCCAATAAAATTCTCAGGTGCGGAAAAATCATAAGTTCCCATCAATGAAGGGTACATGCCAACACCCATGTTCCCAGTTTCCGGCTGAGAATGAGTAACATGCGGGACTATGGATCCCGTGGATGCTGTGGAAGAGGAGTTAACATAATCCAGCTGATCGATGGTCACAATATTTCCTTCGTGAGGAAAGCAGATAACTTTGAATACAGTGGACGCGACAAGTTTCATGGCATACATCCAATTCTGACCTAGTAAAAGGTTGCAGTCGATGGGTGCATCAACCACCTCGACTTCAATAGGCACATACTTACTTCCCAAGGAGACAACAAGGCAAGGGATAATTCCATGCGGCTTAAATGAACGACCGTCGAATGTAGTGAGCGTGGTTCTAGACGCGAGTAGGGGAGGAGAGCCAAGAGCTTTCCAACAAGCTAACGACATTACTGATGCAGAGGCACCTTTGTCAACCATAGTACGTTTGACAAAACTATGAATGCACACCACCTAGATTTGAAAAGCCACGTGGTAGATTAAGCAAGGTTGGACATTAGTAGTATCAAACTTGATAATAGTGGGACTTCCCCCATCCTGAACTCCTAACGCACTCAAAAGAGCATACTTATGATAAGGACAGGTTTGCAAAACTTCAAGAGCCGACATGGCACATAGAGTTTGGCCCAAATATTCTATGATGGAGTAGTTGTGGGCGGCTCGAGCATTAGGATTATGCGTAGAGTGCTTAAGAACACCTTTCGATATCCGTGGCATAATAGAGGGTTTCTCGATATGCAAGGAATTGTCAGGTGGAGGGGGAGGCTCACTCCCCAAATTGGGTTGTGGTGCATCATAATCGTACTGACGAGTGGCAACACTAACCTATGACTGAACCATGTTCACACATCCATAACCACTAGTATTGGAAGCAGACGTTGTCGTCTCAGTAGGTCCATAACTAGTGGTGGGAGCATGCGAGGCCATGTTTTGGTGATGAGGTAGGAGATCCTTCAACACATCTGGGCTCTATGCCAAGTGCTTCGATGCTTCTTCAATACGAGGACATAAGTGAGTAAGATGATCTTCCCCACAAAGCTTGCAAGGAAACTTCACCTTACGCCTAGGTTTACGGTCCTCACCAGCATTTCCGCCTTCCCGAGGAGGGTTGGCATTATCCTTATGGGTGGTATTGCAATTGCTATTGTTATTCCCATTGTTTCCACCCTTACGATTATTTTTCCCTTTTTCTTACCACCAGGTTGCTGGTTACCTGATTGGTTCGTCGTTTGCACACTGTGTACATCGGACGATGGGGTGGAAGTGGACAAGGTGTGAACCTGTCCGGGAGTAGACTGGTTTAGCGACAAATTCTGCATTTGATTAGCTACCAAATCTATGGGGCGAGTGCTTGCAGATCCTATGATTCCATCGTCATGTAGTCCAGGAACTGACGTGGGTTCATGACGTGTGCGCGGTGCGTCAGGAATGATGTCATACAAAATGCTAGACTGAGAGTATAATAAGTCTAAACCTGGACTTTCAAGATAGCTTGTTCCTTAGTCACAATGTCGGACATCCAAACATCCTTAGCAATGTATGGGAGTAGAGAGTTGAGGAACCCTTCCAACATGAATTCTAGAGGAACGTTGGCCTTCACTAACCTCTTCTGCCGATGCCACTCTTGAACGTGGTCAGAAATATGCATGGCCTTGTTCTGATGGAAGGTAGATAAAAGTTCAGTACCAGTATCATAGCGAACCGATAACTAGAAATGATCTAAGAAAGCCAAAGCAATCTCGTTGAAACCCCTATAAGTGTTTCCAAGCAACTCGACGTACCACTTTGCGGCTGCCCCCGCGAGGGTGCATTGAAATAGTCACAATCTAACGGAATCGTGATTCAATGAGTTGGAGGAGCACCAAAGGTGAAATGTCGTGACATGATCTCCTGGGTCCTCGCCACCTTTCCCCTCAAACTTAGTAATGTCCGAAGGGAGCTTGGTAGGGACCGGGGGCCAAATAGGGTCGTGACACACCGAATCGTTCGTGAGCTTCGAAAGATCTGGAAGATTCAAGTGTGCAAGGAACGGGAGCTGAGGCTAGAAAGCTTGATTATAAGCCCCCATAAAAGGTTGGTTAAACGGAACCGTATTATAATATGGACCAAAAGCTTGACCATGAGAATTAAACTGCTGATAATAAGGACCTGACGGACCATAAGCTTTCCCATGGCCATAGGATTGATAACCTCCTCTTCCCCAACCCATTTGAGAGTAAGCAAGTATGTGCGTGTTTTGGGAACCATATTGGGGTGGTGGGTTATACTGGTGGCCATCACCGACTGTGTTGTAGTAAGGGTTTCCACCATGAGTATGGGGTATATATGTACTATTCATAGTGGGAACCATGTTGTAATGACCATAATGGTATGGTATGTTCCCACCCCCAGCATTAGGATTAGCTTGAGCAGTCATGTGGTGACCAAAAGCATAAGATGTATTCCCAGCCCCAACATTGGTGTGACTAGTAGCAGGGATGGTGGTGTGATGTCCATGTGGATAGGAGATACTCCCATCCCCTACATTAGCATTACTAGTGGTGGCATTGGACGCAAAAGTATGCGGTATATGTCCACCTCCGTGGTTGGGGGGAGCATTAACATCCGTAAAAGTAGTCCTGGGTTGACGAGTAGCGGCATGTGTATTAGGTGGTGGATGGCGAGTCGTGTTTCGAACAATGTTCCTATTAGGTTGGGAAATCCTAGGAGGTGGTCTTCTTCCAACATTAACATTGTTAGGAGGAACGTGAAAAATCCCCACACTATGTGTGTGAGTGGACAACATAGTGCCCCCAGTGGGTATCGTATGGATAACACCATGACTAGTGCCAGCGTGACTACCAAACGTAGTGGAAGGTTCAACTATACTATAACTAGGCATACCAAAAGAGAGTGTTGTTGGGTTGATTGTAGGACCAGTGTTGTCATGTAACTCTGGCATCCGATATCTATAATTGCATGGAAACGAAGGAACAAACAGATCGTCCTGTTCTTTGTCCTCGGGTAAGGTTGGCATTCCGTGAAGATAATTATCTAGATTCAAAGGATCGAACGGATCTTGTTCAAGTGGATTAAGCCAAATAGAACCAGGTTGAGTCTCAGGTGGATCACCTCCCCACGCCTCACGAGGAGTATGGGGATCGGAAGTGTGGCCAACTATACCCGATGGAGTCGAAGGTTTTTCCTCAGTATCAGAATGTGTAGAAGTCATGACGTCTTGGATGTATGTCTCGTAAGAATCCGAAGACTCAGAGGGAGCCCTCTGGTGTCCTCTAGCAACACGGTGTGAAAACTCGGTCGGCTTTAAACCAGCCAACCGAAGGGATTGGCAGAGAGTACGGCTCCGCGCCACGATATATCCGGAGAGAGTATATAATCAAAACGTCCCCTAAAGGACAACTATTGATAAAAATAGTAAATCAAAAGCACACACCTAGAGAAACTACAACCAAGAGCAAACAAATAGAGTGGCTAAATGAGCTCCCAACACTAGAGCCGGTATGTCTCTCCTAGGAGATGCTTGAGACTCCCAAACTATAGCCGGAGGTAACAGAATCAGTTATAGAGACACCTAGGCTTCACTGCGTGTACAGGGTCAAGTCCACTACAAAAACACAACTGTGCTGTCCAGTCCCTGTTTGACTCAGGACACGAACAATATAACCATTGCAAGTACCCTGTGCAATACCTAGGTAAGGAAACTATGGTCACCACAATATAATCAATGCTAAGGGGGACAGTTGCAGGTGGGATCCGTCGATGGGCAGGGTAGCTGAGCCTGAAACTCAATGAGGGTCAAATCCCCCAAAAGTCCCCAGCTAAGAAAAAATCCTAGAAATATCTCCCACGTTCAACCAGTATCAGAGGGATATCCCTTCAACCAACCTCCCGTGACCTCGTGCTCAACTCTAGCTTGAGTAGAGATTCCTGAGAACACCGATCTATACCATGGATTCCTCCACTCCCTTGTCAGACACCTAATGTTTCGTCTAGTAGTCTTGGATTGTTAACTCACAATGATCTATTCCAAGGCTCTAAACCTATGCTAGTTGGTGTACCCTATAAATAAAATCAGTCTAATCAATTTTAAGATTAAGCGTTAATTTTAATGGCTGTGATTACTCAAGGGATATGATCGTGAAACTAGTGATGTGTAAGAATCAATAGTATGCAAAATCGTCAAATCCTAGACTCATCTATCCAAAGAAAACAATGCCACTAACATGCACAATCAAACCAACAATTTCGAAATAAATATGCAATCCTTTTATATTTTTCAATGCACAATCAGAATCTAAATGAAGGCAGAAAGCACTCAATGCAAGATGCAATACATAAAAGCAATTTTTTTTTGTTTGTATTTTCTGTTATAAACGAAAGGAAAATGAAAAACTATGTGTATTTTTTTTCATTTTTCAATATATGGAAATGAAAAATGCAAGCAAATCCTACTATCTAGTCACTGATATGCCAAGGAGATCACTAAGACAACCAGGTAGATACTAAACATTAAGACTCAGCCAAAGGAATGAGCTCAAAAGGAAAAAACCAACAAGTCTAAATCAAAATATGGGTAAAATACCAACAAGGATCAACCAAGAGAAACGAAGAGTTCTGGTCACAACCAAGGCATGTAACAATCAAGAAACAGGCCACCAAAGACTCAGGATCAACCAAAACCAACCCAACAACAACCAAAGGTCATCAACCAACAAAACTCGGAGTTGTATGCTACTGTCGAAGGAATACCTGCGGGTACCCGCGAGCAGTAGAGTAAACAAAGGCAGGTATACACAGGCAGAGCTAAGCTAGCTTGCGGGTGAGGAAAGGTAAATTGGTAAACAGAGAGTCCAATGGCTCAGAAAAAACAAGTTTTCTATAGTGTATCTCAACGGTAGATAAGTGACACAGAGCTTCGACAAATAGTAACTCTAATTATTGACTAATGCTCAAAACATTTCCCAAACATGGATGTTTTCCCCAGTGGAGTCACCATTTATGTGTTGGAGAAAACTCACTATGGCTTGGGAGACCACTACAGACAGCTGATTACCAGAAATCAACTCAATTCTCAGAACTATGCTATTATAAATGACAATGCTAAGATAATGGAAAAGATAACCAACCTCAATCCAAACGTTTGATGTAGATCCTCGTTGGAGCTTTTCCGATCCGTGCACTTGAATCTGCAAATTAGTCTTGATAGACAATATACAACAAGTACATATAATATATAAACGACATTAACATCATCAATAGCAATGGTCCGTGATATAACAAGTAAATTCAACCCAATGTAAGATAAACAACATTTACAACATTAATGGACGAGAATATGAGTATTTCTATTAATAAACAAGAAGAAGAACAAAGTGATATGACCTCTTGTTGGAAACCAATCTGAACCAAGATCTGGATCAATCCACTTATGCATCCACCACTTCAATCCTCCATGAATGGAAAACTCAAACTAGATAGGATTTTGGAAGGTGAACATAAACGGTTCACAACTACAAGGATCAATAAGTGTAGACTCAAGATAAGGCAAAAATCCACTAGAGTTCTCTTTCTCTTCTTTTTCCTCCCGCCCATAAGCCATATGTGCTCAATATATAGTCCTCTCAAAGGTAAGTGAAAGGACACATCGAGATGTTTCTTGGGTAGATGGAGAGCCAAAGGTCACCCAATGACCTCTTTTCGGGAGTAAACAGTAATAAACTAGTGATTTTTACCATTTTACTTGATATCCGTGGGCTATAGTGATGCAACTCGCGGGTATGCTTGCTATAGTGATGCAACAAGTGGGTAGGAATAAAAATAGGAAAAGAATACTATCTCTGAAGGATATAAGTGGATCTGAGTCAGTGAAATGGATCCTAAAGGACAAAGAATGCTGATGCTCACAGGGTGGAAGATTACAATGTAACAATTGGGCAGGAAGTGCCATTGATCGGAAGAGCACTTCGAGGTGCTGCTTCAGTATGGGATCCAGTATGATCTCTTGGTTTAGCAGGAAGCAGTCCTGTGTGGCACCAAGTACAGCCGAAGCAGAGTGTGTTCCAGCTTGTTCAACTAGTTGTGAGGCAGTATGGCTTAGGAAGCTACTGTCTGATTTGTTTGATCTCCAGCTGAGTGCTACTTGTATATATTGCGACAACCAGAGTTGTGTGAAGTTGTTGGAGAACCCATTGTTCCATGACAAGTCGAAGCACATTGAGATCAAGTATCAGTATATCAGGGATATGGTGCAGAGAGAAGCAGTGAAGCTCCTGTATGTTGCGATGGACGAGAAAATAGCCAATGTGTTGACCAAGCCGTTGGCCAGAGTGAAGTTTGAATACTTCAGAGGGAGACTTGGTGTACTTCAGATCGAGATACCTTCCAAGGGGAAGTGATGAGTCCGGAGACATAGATGTACACGAGCCATTCTCACATAGTGGTAGGAAAGTCCTCCTATGGTGTAGATGTAAGGGTTGGAGCCATTCTCACATAGTGGTAGGAAATTCCTCCTATGGTGTAGATGTAAGGGCTGGGGCCATTCTTACATGGTGGTAGGAAAGTCCTCCCATGGTAAGATGTAAGGGCTGGGGCCATTCTTACATGGTGGTAGGAAATTCCTCCCATGGTAAGATGTAAGTGCTGGGTGTGGATTTTCCGACATGGTCAGAGGAAAGTCCTTCCATGGTCCTGATGTAATTTCTGAGTTTTTCCGACATGGTCAGAGGAAAGTCCCTCCATGGTTGTGATGTAATTGTTGTAGCCGTTCCGACATGGTCAGAGGAAAGTCCTTCCATGGTCATCAATGTAAGTGCTGTGAGCCTTTCCCGGATGGTCAGAGAAAATTCCTTCCATGTCAGTGAGTGTAAGTGCTAAGCCTTCTTTCCCAGATGGTTAGAGGAAAGTCCTTCCATGTTGGTGAGTGTAAGTGTTGTGTGTGTGCATCTGGGTTGTGCTCCGTGGACGATGACGATGATCTGAAGATGATGATGTGACAATATGGTACACATGTTTTGCAGAGGCATATGATCAGTCCTAATATTCTCTTGGAGGTTTTGCAGAGGTAGTGTAATCAGTATTGGGAGATCTTGTAGGTTTTGCAGAGGCAGTGTAATCAGTCCTGAGGTGTACCTACTTGATGGCTTGCTCGCTGAGATGACATGATCAGTATGATCATGAGTATCAGGATGATACTCCGTGGCCATGGACAGGTTGTGCAGTTGCATGTAAAAGATCCTAGGAGATCCGATAGGTTGAGTAGTATGCTCGTAATCAGTCTTGGGATGCTCTTTCTAGGTTTTGGATTAACGCACGTAATCAGTCCTGAGGATTCCACAGTATGGCCAGTGATGATGAAGATGTACAGGTGGTGGGCCTACATCCAGTATGAAAAAGGACTGGCTCTGTAGAACTTCCTATGATGAGTAGACGAGAGATTGATTGAGATAGCAGCAACAGTGATGATGATGATGATTCGATGACGATGATTAGTGACGATGATCCAGAGAAGAAGACTTGTGCTAGTAGATCCGTGTCAAGAAATACCTTCATAGTTAAGAGGGAGTGTTGATGTCTTTGTAACTTCAGAATGTATTTCACATATGTATATTGTATTCATATAGAGATGTTATTATTCCTCTATACGGAAGTGTCGTCATTTATATTGTAAGCATCGTAACTTATACTTGATGGGTTATTATACCACCTTGATGGGGTCGGCCCTATTAGCATTATGTTATGTGGTTAAGTTAAGGCCGACCTAGTAAAGGTTATTAGGCAAGTCAAGTCAAGTATAAATAGAGTGCGGGAGGCACTCTATTTGATCATTCACTTCTCACACATACACTCATTGGAGAGTGGTGCACTAGTGGAGGAGGAGAAGCTGCTGCTAGGAGGACTATCTCTTGTATTTGGGTTGTATCATTGCTCTATCTATCTTTGAGGAAGTTGCGGGGTTTTTCACCTTCTTGGTTTTCCCCAGTGAAAATCTGTGTCTCTTGTGTGCTTGCATTATTGTGTCCATGTTTGATATGCTGTAGATATGCTATACATGTTATTATCTCAGTTAAGATCCTAGATCAGAGTGAAATTCTGAAAAACTAACAGTTTTTTCTACTTTCCAGTGGAAAAGATAAAGCTAATTGACTTGGAATATTTTGCCACTTGACCAATTCGACCTCCACATCATATCTAACCTTATAAATCCATCATTACATTGCATTTACCTCACTCATGAGCTTCCATACCATACTTACTAAATTCGTGAGCCTATAGGATAGTTTTGGAAACTGCTTTTGCCACCTAGAGGTTTTTTGTCTTTTCTAAGCCTTTTCTTTTTGCTCTTTCCATATTGCCTCAAAGGAATTCGATTTTCTCCATGGAGGATGTATTATATATTGTTATCATATAAATGAATAATATACAGAGTGATTTCCACAATTTATCTTCTCTATTCTTCTCTCTCATTGTCTAGAACATTCCATGGTGAAAGTGTCTTATGAATCTAGTTCCTAGTAATTGAAAATCTCACAGCTTCTTCCTCTCGTCATTTGTTTTCAATTTCCATCCTTCTTTCATACTCTCTATGTTGTTCAAGGGTTAATCCCCCTCTTTTAGATGTTTCTTATTCATCCATATTCAAAGTATCTTGTAAGTTTCGTTCAGTAGTTGTTGTAATGAATTCTTTCCTCTCAGACGAAGAAGTTCTTGTTCCTTCTATTTGTTGTTCAATTTTTGGGTTTTTTTTTTAAAATATTCCTTTTGCATCTCTTTGCCTAGACATAAAATAAATTCTACTATGTTTTATTTATTTATTTTTATAAGAAAACTAAACTTCCTAAGTCTATCTCTAAATATGCTTCCCCGGCAACAACGCCAAAATGTTGGTTCAAAATCTACTACTAGAAATAGAACAACTATTGTAATTGTCAACCCGGGGTTACAACACTTAGAAGCATGTCGAAAATATATGGATTCATATATAAACTTAGCTAAGATAGAATTGGATTGATCATTGACTATTTAAGAAAGACTAAAACTCCTTTACAACAGGTATTCTCATTAGCTTTCCTCACATATCAGTATTCTAATCCATCTATTCCTACTCTGAGTATTGAAAACAATCTTAAATCTAATGTTTCACAAATCTATTGTTTGTAAATAACACACATTGAATTATCTTACAAGAAGCTTGCTCACAATGAATGTCAAGATAATTACAGTCAGGTGGTTTAAGCATGCATCGTACGAATCCAAAAATTATATGGATACTAACAACACTTAAACATCTACTTCAACCAATGAAATCTAGTTGCAAAACACAAAAACTGAATACTTAATCATACCACTGTGAAAATACTGAAATAGATGAGTGTGCAGGCTTGGCAGGAGGGCCCTCCAATGCTTCCCTCACAAACTTAGGCAAAAAATCACAAGACTCTTATCACATAAACCAATCCCACAACATATGAAACGAACGCACAATTATTTGAAGTATGAAGTCTTTATTTCAATCGCACAAATTCACCATTCATCGGATGGTAATTACAACATAGGTTCACATATTTATACAAAATTTCTAATAACTGAAAATGATTTAATCCTTGCTTAGATGAGGATAACATCCCCCTATTATCTCAAGTATCTTCAAGCTCATTCTCCAGATCCACGAAAATAGGCCAAATCCAAGCGAAATCAGAACTACCCTGTTTTTGTGCTGAATGGTAGTGCAGGTGGCTTGCTTTGACTAGCGTTGACTCGACACCTGCAAAACTTGTTTCGTGAAGCTGTTAACAGTTAATCCATCCTTGGACATCAAGGATTCCTTTGAGTGATTCATATTGTGCCAAGATTTCCTGCAAATATCCAAAGCTGGGAGCATTTACGAGAAGTTAGACAATCCTGTAATTTTTAATTAGAATTTTAATTTTAATGCTTTCAAAAATCACATAATTCAATCCATTAAGAGAAGCAACAATTATACCTTAGAGAATCAAATTTCTATGGCTTATTGATGAACCATGAGGGTTTATGGATGAAATGTAAAGGATTATGGAGATAACTGAAGGGTTATAGGGTAATATAGGCATAAAAAATAGTGTCCAACAACGTGTCTACAGTCCTAATATAAATTTTGAGAACCATATCAAAATCTAACTTCCAATATAGTTTTGACACCATTTTTGAAGAATAAGGTGAGTTTAAGAAACATATGTATACTATGAAGTATTGTAATTGACGTGGTTGAATCCTAAAAGAAAATTTGAAATGAAGTATGCCATTTTAAGTTCAAACATATATCCATAGAGTTTTTTAATTACTCTGATGTGCCTTAATAATACAATCGCATTGGTGATTATTGAGTAACTAAATGCACCAGTTTGTCTCTAAAACACATTTACACCATCTTGAAATATCCACAACAATGTTTGCAAAAGAAAATATCCACTATATTTGATAGCGAATATTTAACTATGCAAATTTCAATATTATTGACATCGATGCACTTAATATATAGAAGTGCACCGATGTAATCATATTTTTCATACGCACTGGTAAATGATAATACTTATTTTTTATTTCTCTATTTTATGCCAATATGTTACGTTATAAAAAATATAGTGCACCGATGTATACATATCATACTAGCGCACCGATTTTCCGGAAATAATTAAACAAAAGTATAAGTAAATGGTGCATTGTATCTTATGTCGCACTGGTATTCCTCTATATATAAGACTATATAAGCAGAATGATATTCCAAAAAATCACAAATAAAAAACCCACATTTTTTTTCCACAAACTAAAGAATGAGTAGGAATTTATTTTTTCAAAAAACCAATTTCATAAAGTGTTTAAAAAAATCACTATTTCATTGTTTTGCTTAAATTTCAAAGGTAGAGTTTTGCAAAAGAGATTTACTCAAGAGGAGTTTGGAGAAACCAGATTATTCTGAAGATCAAAATTTGTAAGGTATGGTGAATCACACAAAACCCTGCATGGTAGAATTTTCAAGTATGCAAATTATTACTATTGATCTCAATGCATGATTGATTTATTTTCCTATTAAGATTTAAACTAAATTCATAAAAAATAAAAGATTTCATAGTTACCTTCAATGTTGGAACCCTTGCTTTCTTGTTGCTTCCTTTTGTTTTATGTGGTTGCAAAATTTCACATTAGGATTTATCTCTCTCTATTATTTCATAATTATGAATTTTCTTTTTAGGAATTTTAGATTTAATGGGTTTATGGTTTTATATATAAGGCATTGGGTGCAATGGGACCACTTATTCAGTTGGATCCAAAACCCTGTTGGCCCTGCCAGTTTGTTTTCTAAAAGACACTTGTGCATTTTTCGGTGTGGTTATTTTCATATAATGTATCGGTGCACTTGTAATAAAAGTGCATCGTATGTTGTCGGTGCTTTAGATTAAATATATTACACCGAAAAAGGAATTTGTCAAATTGTTAATTTATTTTTTGTTTGTGTGTTCAACTATGACGCACCAGTGTGTGCAAGTTGTAGACACACTGAGGCATTTGTATTCTTGGAGTGCACTGAGATATCACACTAATTTTTTATCTGGAAGTTGTGTAATTTATTTGTATAATATATTTAATAGATTCTCTATTTAATGGTCTAGGTTGTTTATTGATATAAAATGTGTGATAAGAGTTGAATGAGCAATAATTCTAATCAACATGATGGGAGCACATCCAAAATGTGAAGAAGGAAAGTTCTTTGTAATTTCTGTATTAAATTAATATGTTTGAATTATATGTAAGTTTAACTAATATGTATTGGTTAATGTATGTCACACAGAGCACAAAATGAGGAAGCTTGATAAGATTCTTTGCAATCTAAGTGCATAAAAGCATACAACCTTGATGGAAAAGTTGTAGAAGGACAAATCAGGTGAATCAAAAAGTAAGCAATATGATTTTTTTCTTGAATTTTCAGTAATACAGTACTTAATAATGTTCGCTAAAATGCTTCAAATGATCTATTTCACATTTCTTGATTGTTTTGCAAAGGCTAACAACAACATAAGGGAATGGCATCATAAGAAAAAAACAAATTATGGAAGATGTAAATGATCGTGAATTGGTATTTAGCTCATTTGAAATGGTGTTGGAAATTAACGAAATGGGGATCAATTTTTTTTATAAAACTATGAGGGATATAGTGGAAAAAATGTATAGATGTAATTTCCACATACAGTACAGAAATCAATCCAATGATTCCAAGGATCGGGTTATATCTAAAATACAAGATTTGTTTCAAGAGCAATGGTCAATGAGAATTGTCAGAATTGCAATAGAAAAAGCATACAACAACACAAAAAATCATTCAAAAAGTAATATTCCTAAACATGTTTTTATAGAATATGTATCTAGTACTACGAAGGGTTCCTTTTTAAACATTAATTCTGCTATATTTACTTTTCATATTTGCATGAAAATAGTTTAATGTCATTTTAATTTATTAGGAATATTTTGAAAACCCCAATGCAGAACCCAAAATTTCTAAATAACCAATAATACATAAAATTTAAAAAATACATGACATAAGATCTAAGGGAATTAGTTACATACCCGATCAGATGACTTGGTGGATACCTTGACAGCTCTAATGTGTGCAAATGAAGGTGAGAGGATGACTCTCCACCCAACCAAACCCCAGCCAATGGCTGAGACCCCCGATCCCCCAACAATTAACCCTATGCCAGTGCTTGCTTGCTCCCTTTCCTCTCGTTGTTAGCCTACTTCTTCTTCTCCCGCTCTCCCCAAAGCTCTCCGCCTAAAAAGCTAAATGCCCCTCTCTCTTCTTGTCTTACTCCTTTTATTTCCCCCTTCTCCCGTTTCTTATTTTCTTGCTTAATTTCAATCATTATGCCAAATTTGTTTTCCGTTACTTCTTTTCCATGTTTATTTTTATTATTTTATAATATATTATATTACATTATATTAAATATTCCATATATTCATATATGTGGGTTGCTACATACTCCCCCCATTCAGGAAATTTCGTCCCGAAGTTATAACCCTCAAGCAATAAATACAATTTACTTATTCAATCAATCAAGTAAATCATAGAAAATATAGGTAGCTAGTACTATTGAAAAGATAAGATATTTATATGTGTGGCCATCACATAGAAATATCCAACCTACATTAATACAATCAGGCACCTTAAGTTACAACATTCTCTTAATTAATTCCCTATGTGTCTAGTATGCAACCATAGAAACAATTATGCATCATACAGACATAAACATTAGAAATTTACTTAATAATAAGTATGTATTTGTATACTTCCTCTCTCCTTACTAACCCTCTCCCTAAGAATCATACCATCCTCCACCTCCATAAACCTCCCCTCCAAATTCGGATGCTCCTGCTCGCCATGGCACGGGACCTCTAATATAAACTATCAGCGGATCATACAGTAGGAATCAAAATTTTCCCGGGAATTTACCGCGACATTTCCACCCTCCCAACTTCTGGTAATAGTATCGATTCATCGGAATTTAACCAGAATCTGGTTCCCGTTACCCCAATCTTGATATCAAGATCATTATACCCTAGACATCTCGAAAGGATAGCCTAAACATCCTCCACCTGCACCCTCAAGGCACTAGCCCTAGGCATCATAAGTCCTTCTACATAAACCTCCCTCCCCATGAGTGTGCCTCTAGCCGTGGACTTCTAGAAGAAGTCAAGAGCTGTTGGCATAGAGTTAATTGTTGGGATTTCCCCCCAACCCATAATATATTTATAGTATCCATTCTCATTCGTGGTTATGGGATCCCCCAAAATCATAGAACGATTAGCCTCATCAGGCTTATTTGAGTCACTTACCTAGAACAACTTGCACCTACCACAATGAATAACGATTAGTATCCATTTCTCAAGATAATAAGATATCATGAAATCAACCTTGAATCACGTGCTAACAAGAATGTATGGTCACCAGTTCATATTTCATTTCATTACATCATAATCCCTTATCATGATAAGACATGCCACGTTAAACACTTAATTCATTCAGAGGCTCCGTGCTATCATTATAAAATAAATGGTGATGATACTCTCATAAATTCTCTAAGCATCTTATTAATATGTCATGACAAGATGCCATAATTCAACATTAATAATATCAACATGGAGTAACAACTTACATAATCCATCATCATATCAAATATGCATTCTATGGGGAGCAATAAGGATTACCATGAAATGATAACATGTCATATACCAAATGTCTTATATAATCTATTATTCCCCACTAATACATGACAGAGTTGTAAAATACCATAATAAACCACAACATGAGTTCATACCATTTATGCGCCAAATGTCATTTATCTCTAGATGCCATGATAAGCTATTAAAATGCTAAATTAATATCATCACGAAATAATATCATTTTATGTTCCACACGTCACCTGTATTATAAAGCACCATAATGTCATGAAATAACATAAAGAAGTATCACATGCACAACCCATGGCTATAAATCTCATAGCTAGAGATAACAACATCAAATTTGACATGAATAATGCATGACCAAGAATCACATGTCTATAAGGCATCATTCTAAGGAACACCATGAAATAACACCATATCATGTACCACATAACTTACATTTCAAGATGTCGTAAATAAAAATATAAATTACCAATTGAGTATCAACAATCAACGTATCATGTACCTCATGTCCTATACATCTAGAAACCATAATAAACTGAGTATCAACATGAAATATGCATCATGGAAACTGAGTAGCATCATTGAAAAACTAAGTATCATCATGAAATGTGCAACATATGTCTTCTAACTTCACAAACTATAAGAAACTATAAAACCTTACTCCTCATATAATAAATACTTGTATTCAGTAATCATAACCCTAAAGCAATACACCTTATTAGCCTCCCTATTATGGCATGAGAGGGACTTGGAGCACAAGTTTATGACATTGCATTGTTCATATTTTCTTCACTTCAAGTGCTAAAATAAATTATTCTTCCTTATTTGATTATAAATTACAATTTTATACCTTTCTTCTTAATATCTCTTAATTTTTTTTTCAATTTTTATAAATTATTTAGTGATATCCCATAATTTAAATAGATAAATAAAAATTACGGTACAATTAAGTTGAAATTCTTTATGTACTGTAAAGTGTTCAGCTCAATGAATTACTCACATTTCTTAAAAAGGTGATAGGCCACTTGAAGGATGAGAGAAACTAATACTTATTATAATTAAGAACTGTCACTTTACCCACACCATCATCCTGAATCATAAATGCAATGCAACATTGAAGGATAAAGTTAAAAATAAAGAATGATTGAAGATTTAACAACGTTTAGTATTAATGACACACCCCCATAATGTTGTGTTCTGTTCACGATTCCAAAAAGACCACTAAGAATTCTTTTGCTATCAACTTAAGTGTATTAACCATGGTATAAAATTTTTAAATTATTTTTCTATCAAAATTAATTATATTTTAAAGAAGATTATTTATATTTTAACAATTTCAACTAGGGCAGTTCTAAATGTAAATTGTTTGAGACTTGATTATGTGGATATGTGCAGCTTAATGATAAGCATGTTCATATTTCATATTGTATATTGGCATGTTATTATTTATTTGAGTTATTGTTAAATATTTTAAAATGTTATTTATAACTAGTAAGCTATATTAATATTAATATGGCTTGCTAGTTGACGGTCGATGAATAATTTATCAGTTTTAATTATTATTTATTATAAAAAAATATTATTATTATTAAAAAGGTTAATAGTATAATTATTATTAATATTATTATTATAATGATTTCTATTAAACTAATAATAATTATTGTTATTATAATTTAAACAATAAATCGCAATGTGGCATATGTTTTAATAATAATAATAATAATATATTATTATTATTAAAGTTGTGAATTCTCATTATAAATTATTTTAAAAATATAATAAAATAATAAATAAGAAAATAATAAATAAATAAAATAATATTTAAAAAAAATTAAAAAAATAGTAAATAAGAAAATAAGAATATTTTTATTATTTGGTGTATTTTGCATAATAATAATAATAATAAAACAAATTTTTAAATATTTAATAATAATAAAAATATATAATTATAATAATTATAAAAGAAAATAAGAAATTAATTAAAATTATAATAAATAATAATTATTAATTGTTAATTATTAATTAAAATAATTGTAAATGAAAATAAGAAAATATAATTATAACAATAATAAATAAAAATAATTTATAATGAAGATTAACAATTTTAATAATACTATTTTTTTTTAATAATAATATCATTAATAAGAATAATAATAATAATAATAAAAGATATTATAAACGTCTATGTGAGGTTAATAAATAGATGAATGGTTATGTCACATTGCAACATTTTGAAGTAGACTTGTAAAATTGTCATATTCTAGCATTAGTAGAAGGAGTAAGTAGTATCCTTAACCATGGTGAAACATAGTAGAATGCGACATGACAGGTTTTGTGACAATGCGACGTGGCAAGTTTTGTTGACTTTTGGTTTACTATGGTTAACTATGGTTCAGCATGGTCTACTATGGTCCACCGTGGTTGACCTTGTTAAACCATGGTGGACCATGCTTGACCATGGTGAAACATAATCCATATTATATTATTAAACCAAAGTCAACTAATTCAACTAATTAAAGCCATAAAAATCAGTTGACTTTAATTGACTTTGGTTGACGATGGTTAACCATAGTTTACCATGGCTAACTTTTGTTGAACATCGCTGACCATGGGTGAATTTTGTTGACCATGGTTGACTTTAGTTGACTTTGGTGACTATAGCTTGGCAACCATGGTCAACCAAAGTCAACCATGGTTGACATTGGTTATTTACTGTTGACTTTGGTTGAATTTTGATTGACCATGGTTGACTTTGGTTTACCAATGTTGACTTTGGCTCACCATGGTTGGGTTTGGTTGACTTTCATATACCATGGTTAGCTATGGTTAGTTATGGTTAGCCATGGGTGACTTTGGTGATATTGGTTGACCATAATTGATTTTGACTCAATATAGCTGAATTTTTTACCATGGCTGACTATTGGATGTATTTGGTTGGCCAAAGGCAACTATGGTTGACCATGGTTGACTTTGGTTTACTATGATTGACTTTGGTTGAACATGATTGACTTTGGTTGACTATGATTGACTTTGGTTTACCATGGTTGGGTATGGTTGGTTATGGTTGACCATAGTTGACTTTGTTTGATAATGGTTGACGATGGTTAACTTTAGTTGACTATACTTGACTTTTGGTTGACGAAGGTAGGCTTTTGATTAAGCAAAGTCAACCATGGTTGACTTAGGTTGACCATGGGTTGAATTTGGTTGACTTTTGGTTGGTCAAGGTTGACCATGGTTGGGTTTGGTTGACTTTCATTTACCATGGTTAGCTATGGTTGGTTATGGTTGGCTATGGGTGACTTTGGTGATATTGGTTGACCATAATTGATTTTGACTCAATATGGCTGAATTTTTTACCATGGTTAACTATTGGATGTATTAGGTTGGCCAAAGGCAACTATGGTTGACTTTGGTTTACTATGATTGACTTTGGTTGAACATGATTGACTTTGGTTGACTATGATTGACTTTGGTTTACCATGGTTGGGTATGGTTGGTTATAGTTGACCATAGTTGACTTTGTTTGATAATGGTTGACGATGGTTAACTTTAGTTGACTATACTTGACTTTTGGTTGACGAAGGTAGGCTTTTGATTAAGCAAAGTCAACCATGGTTGACCATGGGTTGACTTTGGCTGACTTTTGGTTGGTCAAGGTTGAACATGGTTGGGTTTGGTTGAATTTCATTTACCATGGTTAGCTATGGTTGGTTATGGTTGGCCATGGGTGACTTTGGTGATATTGGTTGACCATAATTGATTTTTGCTCAATATGGCTGACTTTTTTTACCATGGTTGACTTTTGGCTTGCTTTGGTTGGCCAAAGGCAACTATGGTTGACCATGGTTGACTTTGGTTTACTATGGTTGACTTTGGTTGAACATGATTGACTTTGGTTGATTATGGCTTACCATGGTTGGGTACGGTTGGTTATGGTTGACCATAGTTGACTTTGTTTGATAATGGTTGACTATGCTTGACTTTTGGTTGACGAAGGTAGGCTTTTGGTTAACCAAAGTCAACCATGGTTGACTCAGGTTGACTATGGGTTGACTTTAGCTAACTTTTGGCTGGTCATGGTTAACCATCTTTGGCTTTGGTTGATTGTGGTAGACTTTGGTTGACCGTGGTTGACCATGGTAAACTATGGTTAACTTTGGTTTACCATGGTTGACCATCTTTGACTTTGGTGATTGTGGCAGACTTTGGTTGACCATGGTAGACTTTGGTTGACCATGATTGACTTTGGTTGACAATTGTATATTATGCTTGACCATGGTAAGCTATGGTTGACTTTGGTTTACCATGGTTGAATTTTGGTTGACTTTGGTTGATTTTAGTTAACTATGGTTTACCATGGTTAAGCATGGGTGACTATGGTTGTATGTGGTTGTCCATGGTTGATTATGGTTAACCATGGTTGACATTGATTAACCATTGTTTATGTTCGGGTACACAGGGTACTACCAAAGGACCGAACACCAAGAGCAACCACTTCACACAAACAGATCACAGATCAACACACCGATGTTTTGACGTGGTTTAAACCCTCTTGAGGGAAACACTCCACGGCCCCGGCCAAATAGCTTCTACGGGACAATTTATTATGCAAAGAAAGAAAGTTACAAATGAGCTTCTCATAATCGATCAACTAAACAATGACCCTCCATGCTCTTTAAATAGAGATCATGGACCAATCGGGTGTTAAGCCACGGATCAAGGTTAGGTTTGATCTAAGAGAAGTTGAGCCGTCGGATCACTCTATGTCAGAAACATATCGTGACCGTCGGATTAAGTATTTACAAATGCATACTAAAGAAACACACTATCCCTAACGGATATATTACACAAGTTGATCTTAACTAACTCCTAAGTGTCTAAATATCCTAACATCCCCCCTTAAGAACAACTTGGGATAGGATTGAAGGATTTACAAAAGTGACACTATTAGGAGAAGGAAGGAGGCATTAGAGCCTATCCCCCCTTAATGACAAGTTCCTGAACTCCTAACATAGATCGAAGTTTAGAAAACTTCGCTTCTGTAAGAGACTTGGTGAAGATGTCTGCAACTTGATCATCTGTAGGGCAAAAGAGCACTTCAAGAACACGATCATGAACAAGATTTCTGATGAAGTGCATATGTAGCTCAATGTGTTTGCTGCATTGATGTAGAACTGGATCTTTGGTAAGCTTGATGGCACTTTGATTGTCGCACCAAAGTGGAGTAGGCTGCTGGTGCTCGAATCCAAACTCTGAAAGGATCTGTCGAAGCCATAAAGCTTCCTGACTGGCATTAACTGCTGCTCGATATTCTGCCTCTGCTGAAGAAAGAGCAAGAGCTTGTTGTTTCTTACAAGCCCAAGTAATAGGTCCAGATCCCAGACTGAAAACATAACCTGCAGTAGACTTTCGATCATCAGGATCGCCGGCCCAATTTGAATCAGTGAAACCAACCAACAAAGGTTCCCCCCCTGTACTGTAATGAATCCCAAACTGAACTGTACCTCGAATATATCGAAGTATTCTTTTAGCTGCTTTCCAGTGACTTTCATGAGGTGTCTGCATATAACGGGCAACTCGACCAACGACAAAGGAAAGGTCAGGACGGGAATGATTCAATTATAAAAGACTACCAACAAGCTGACGATACAAGGTGTCATCTACTTCAGGTGAAGTACAAGTGGCAGAAAGTTTGACTCTAGACTGGAAGGGAGAAGGGGCTGGTGTACAATCTTCCATGTGAAAGCGACGAAGAAGGTCACAAGCATACTTAGACTGAGAAAGAAATATTCCTTCTTTGGTTTGCAGAACTTGGAGGCCAAGAAAATAATGCAAATGTCCTAAGTCTGACATTTCAAAAGTTTGTTTAAGACTGGATTTCACATGGGTTATAAGATTAGGGTCGCTACCAGTAAGAATAAGGTCATCAACATATAGAACAAGTATGATGAGATGGTTTCCTACTTTCTTGGTATAGACATTGGGGTCAGAATGGCATCTAGAAAAACCAGTGTCAAGGAGAAATTTATCCATTTTGGCATACCAAGCTCTAGGAGCTTGCTTAAGGCCATATAAGGATTTCTTAAGGCGGTAGACAAGGCTAGAGTTATTCTGAACATAGCCAGGAGGTTGTTCCATGTAAATTTTCTCTTGTAAATCACCATGTAAGAAGGCAGACTTGACATCCATTTGATGGACTTCCCAATTGTGTAAGGCTGCAAGGGAAAGAACAAGGCGGATGGAGTTCATTTTGGCGACGGGAGCAAAGGTTTCATTGTAGTCAATCCCTTCAACTTGGGAAAAACCTTTGGCAACTAACCTTGCCTTAAGTCTTTCAACACTTCCATCTGATGCATACTTAGTTCTATAGACCCATTTACATCTGACAAGTTTTCTTCCTTTTGGAAGAGGTACAAGATCCCAAGTATCGTTCGCCATTAAGGAACGATATTCTTCATCCATGGCTGCATCCCAATCTGGATTCTCTGAAGCTTCTGCAAAAGTTTCTGGATCATGATTCTCGGAAACTTGAGCCAAAAGAGAAGAGGCTCGCTGAAACTGAGAACGTGTTCGACGTTGATCTCTAGGATCACCGGCAAGATCACTAGCTGCTTCACATGTTGAACGGACCCATCGAGGAAGCACTTGTGCTGGTGCAACTGGAGGAACATGAGCAAGCGGAGGTGGATTTTCATCCTCACTGTCATCATCAAAAACTGGAGTTGGAAACCTGTCAAGGAAGTTGGAAGAAGAAGAAGAAGGCACAAACGCCGAATCAGGCTCGCAGGCCAAAGATGGCACACTCGCCGAGTTAGGCTCGCAGGCCAAGATATTTTCATCAAATTTAACATCTCTTCTAATGATTATAGCATGAGAATGTGGTTGAAGAATTCTATAACCTTTTACATCTTTAGAATATCCAACAAATATGCACTTTTCACTTTTAGGCTGCAATGCTTTCTGTTTTTCATCCGGAATGTGAGCCCATGCTTCACTACCAAACACACGAAAGTGACTTACATCAGGTTTAGTTTTACTCCATGCTTATTCCGGTGTTATACCTTGTAATGCTTTAGTGGGGGTGCGATTTACTATGTAATTTGCACAATTAATGGCTTCAGCCCAAAATTGAAGACTTAGTCCCTTAGATTGGATCATACAATTAGCCATTTCTTTTAAAGTGTGGTTCTTCCACTCAGCTACACCATTTTGTTGTGGTGTATATGGAACAGTGTGCTATTGTTGGATGCCTTGTTCAGTGCAGAAAGTAGTGAACTGTTTGTTAACATATTCTCCTCCATTGTCAGATCTTAACTTAATAATTTTATGACCAGATTGTTTTTCCACAAGGGCCTTGTAGGCCAAGAACATGTTGAATACTTCGCTATTAAGTTTTAGGAAATAAACCCAAGTGCGTCTGGTGTAATCATCAATGAAAGTTAAGAAATATTTGAAACCAGAAAAGGAAGCAGATGGAAGAGGACCACACAAGTCACTATGCACAAGCTCCAAGGGAACCGAGGCGTGCCAAGAGGCACATTTGTCAAAACTGTCCCAATGATGTTTTCCGAGTACACAACCGGAGCAAACACCATCTATGCAAGATACCATCGGAAGACCTGTCACCATATTTTATTTACATAGTTGTTGCAATGAGCGATAATTTAAGTGACCAAATCGCTCATGCCAAATTTTGCTCAAGTTATCACTATGAGCAACAAAAACTGAAGGGAAAGGTGATGACCCAAAGTTGTTAAACTTGTACAACCTGGTAATATCATCAACAATTCCGGTAGCTAGGACCTGTTGAGGATATTTAAAATCCTTGATTACAACTTGGTGAGGTGTAAAGGTCACAGTTTTACTTTCACCAGAATGAGTGATCTGATAGACTGATAACAAATTGCAGGAAATTCTTGGAACACATAGTACATCACTAAAATGACCATTATCTACTAGAACTGTTCCAGCTCCTACAACACTTAGAGATCTATCATCACCAACAAATATTTGTTTGGTGTTACATTCATGCATAGTAGAAAAGATGGCTTGATCCTTAGCCATATGATAAGATGCTCCAGAATCAATGAGCCATTCATTTGAAGTAGAAGAAGAAGATGCATTATAAGAATAACCAGAAGCACAAAGTGCATGTCCATGAGAGGTAGATTCTGAAGACGAATCTAGGCTGATGTGGTGCTTCTTCATTGCTGCTTCCAAGGCTGCCATCTTCTTGAAACACTTAGATTCATCATGATTATCTTTCCCGCAAAAGTTGCAATGACGCTCAGTCTTCTTGCCTTTTGGCTTGGATCCTTTGTCATTTTTTAAAGAAGGAGTTGACTGAGAGGGTTTTGGACCCTTGTTTGACTTATTATTGCGGAAATTTTGTTTCTTGGGAGGCTTGGACTTTTCTTTCTGTTGGGACAATAAGGCTTTCCCAGATGTATCTGCATTGTTGATTATTCCAAGATGAATGAGTTTATCTTGTTCCCTAATCAAGGAATCAAAAAAGGATTCAAGACTAGGCTCTTGATAGCTAGCTGCATTCAATGATGCTTTCATGGAGTAAAATGTAGATACAAAAACAGAATATGCAGGTTCAAGTTTGGAAAGAATATGATAAATGCACTGTTTGTCTTCCCTCTCAATCTTACATTCTGCACATAAGAGTTTAAGAGTTTTGTACTTAGATAAATAATCTTGAATGCATGAAAAGTCACTTGGATTTAAAGAAATCAACTCATTTTCGAGTTGGTGACCTCGAATTTCATTGTGTTTACCAAACACAGTTTCCAACTTGTCCCAAGCAGTATTAGGTTCATCAATTCCAGATATGTGGAATCGCAAATCAGTAGAGATTGAAATCCCAATCAATCCACGAGCTTCATCACATCTATTTGCCCATTTTATTTTCTTATCATCATCAGTGGGTTCTTTTTCTTTCCCTGTTGTAATTCTGAAAAGTCTCCTACTTCATAGAACATCCTCCATACGAGATTTCCATGAGAAATAGTTGGAACTATTAAGTAGAATATCACAAGGGGCAGCCATATTTGTAAATTAATGGCTGTAAAAGCAGAAACCAATAGTCTGGATGTGAAGAGCTCGAAAAAATAGGCGGTTTAAAAAAAAAAACGGCACTGAAAACTGACTCTGTATGATGAAGTTATGCTTGAACAAAGAAACTGTTGAAGATGTCCCCAATAGTGACGTGGCAGCTAAAGAATGTCCAACAAAAAAAAGAACCCCCCTCTTCCCAAGATGAACGTTTTGACAAACACTTTACAATAAAGTTGCTTTAAGTGAACCACTTTTGTAAAATAAGTGATTTCACTTTTACAATGATATTACTTTTAAATAGTGCAACAATAAAAAAACTTAAGTGACTCACTTGTATTTTTATTTTTATTATTTAAGTGAGATGCACTTTTACAATAAAGTAACTTGAAATTAGAAATTGCATGCACTTTTTATTTTAAAAGTAACTTCCTAAGACTTGAACTCAAGACCTATTAAGGAATAAAGCAACTTTGAACCAAGTGAGCTAGTTTAAAAGGTATGTAAAATATGGAAATGAGGAAGGGGATTTTTTCTTTTTTTTTTACTCTTCTTGCTCGGTTTGCGTGCTTTCCCTTTTTCCTACAAAACAGACCACAAATTGAAACAAAAAAACTTTTCCACACTTGTGGAGTTAGATCTTGTTAGCTTACCCGAAAAGTCTACGTTTTCTCTCTGTTTCTGATTTGCCGAGATCGCATAAGGTGCACGGCAAAGAGCATACGCAGCCAAGAAAAATCCTTTCCCTTTATGTTTCTAATTTGTCGAGATCGCTCAAGGTGCACGACAAGGAGCATACGCAGACGGGAAAACAACAATCCGAACCAAAAAAAAAAAATCTAACAGTAAAAAAAAGATGAAATATGAGATTTTTTCTTTTCAAAAAACGAAATAAAAAAAATGCGTCACTGTAACATTATACCTTTAGATCCGATGAAATACGCGTTTCTGGAGCAACCGGGAACCGTTTTCGATCAAACGAAAACTATTTCCCAATGGAAACGATGCTCCGGACGCAATGGAACACCTCCCACAGCCCAGAAATACACAGAAATACCAGAACTAGAAACCCTTTCGAGTTTCGGCAACAGCAGTTCAAGATCTAGATCATAACCGGAAGCGGCACTTCATAAAATCTCTGATACCATGTTCGGGTACACAGGGTACTACCAAAGGACCAAACACCAAGAGCAACCACTTCACACAAACAGATCACAGATCAACACACCGATGTTTTGACGTGGTTTAAACCCTCTTGAGGGAAACACTCCACGGCCCCGGCCAAATAGCTTCTACGGGATAATTTATTATGCAAAGAAAGAAAGTTACAAATGAGCTTCTCATAATCGATCAACTAAACAATGACCCTCCATGCTCTTTAAATAGAGATCATGGACCAATCGGGTGTTAAGCTACGGATCAAGGTTAGGTTTGATCTAAGAGAAGTTGAGCTGTCGGATCACTCTATGTCGGAAACATATCGTGACCATCGGATTAAGTATTTACAAATGCATACTAATGCATACTAAAGAAACACACTATCTCTAACGGATATATTACACAAGTTGATCTTAACTAACTCCTAAGTGTCTAAATATCCTAATAGTTTACATTATAACATGGTTGACTTTGGTTTACCATGGGTGACTTTGGTTGACCATGGTTGACTTTTGGTTGACTATCGTTGACTTCAGTTTACCATGGTTGATTTTTATTGAATTTGGATTATTTTTGTTTATTGGGGTTGATTTTGGTTAACCATGGTTGACCATAGTTGACTATGGTTGTTCATGGTTGACTTTCATTTACCATGGTTAGCTATGGTTGGTTATGATTGACCATGGGTGACTTTGGTGATATTGGTTGACCATAATTGATTTTGGCTCAATATGGCTGACTTTTTTACCATGGTTGACTTTTAGATTTGTTTGGTTGGCCAAAGGCAACTAAGGTCGACTATGGTTGACTTTGGTTTACTATGGTTAACTTTGGTCGAACATGATTGACTTTGGTTGACTTTGGTTTACCATGGTTGGGCATGGTTGGTTATGGTTGACCATAGTTGACTTTGTTTGATAATGGTTGACTATGGTTAACTTTAGTTGACTATGCTTGACTTTTGGTTGACGAAGGTAGGGTTTTGGTTAACCAAAGTCAACCATTGTTGACTCAGGTTGACCATGGGTTGACTTTGGATGACTTTTGGTTGGTCATGGTTGACCATATTTGGCTTTGGTTGATTATGGTAGACTTTGGTTGACCATGGTAAACTATGGTTGACTTTGGTTTACCATGGTTGACCATATTTGAATTTGGTTGATTATGGTAGACTTTGGTTGACCATGGTTGACTTTGGTTATTAATTGTATATTATGCCTGACCATGGTAAGGTATGGTTGACTTCGGTTTACCATGGTTTTATTTTGGTTGATTTTAGTTAACTATGGTCAAGCATGGTTAAGCATGGTTGACTATGGTTGATTGTGGTTGTCCATGGTTGATTATGGTTAACCATGGTTGACATTGATTGATCATTGTTGACATTAGTTGAACATGGTTGACTTTGGTTTACCATGGGGGACTTTGGTTGACCATGGTTGAATTTTGGTTGACCATCGTTGACTTCGATTTACCATGATTGACTTTTATTGAATTTGGATTATTTTTGTTTATTGCGGTTAATTTTGGTTAACCATAGTCAACTATGGTTGAACTCATGGTTGACCATGGTTAATGATGATTGACCATGGTTGACTATATTTGTTACCGGGGTTGACTATTGTTGATGGTGGTTGTTCATCACTCACTATGGTTAATTCTGGTTGTTCATGGATGTGCGTGATTGTTCATGTTTAACTATGGTTGTTCATAGGTGACTATGGTTGCCTATAAGCCATATTTATTAATTAAGCATGGTTGGCATTAAACCATGGTTGACATCAATATATGGTTTAATTCTAACCATAGTTGACTTTCAACCAAGGTTAAATTTAAACCATGGTTAAATTCAACTCATAGTTGACTTCAAAGACAACAGTCTTTGAACCATAGTTAACTTCAATCCATGGTTGACTTCAAAAGTCTAATATTGAATTTTAAGGAGGGTTGACTTTAATCCAAAGGTTGAATTCAATCAAAGGTTGACTTTAATGAAAGACTCACTTAAATCCAAGGTTGACTTACATATATTGGTTCAACTTCAATCCAAGGTTGACTTCAAGGTTGACTTCAATGTAAGGTTGACTTAATGGTTGACATAATGTAGTTGATATGGTTAATGTTGAATTATTAATTTCAATGTTTTTAATATTAATGTTGATTATTATTATAAATGGCGAATTATTAATGTTAATGATTTTAATGCTAATATTATTAATGTTGAAGTATTAATGCTAATGTCATCCATTTTACTAATGATTTTATTAATATTATTATTAATGTTATTAATATTATTATTAATGTTATTAATAATAACATTATTATTATAAATAGTGAATTATTAATGCTAATATTATTAATGTTGAAGTATTAATGTTAGTCTCAACGATTTTATTAATAATTTTATTAATATTATTATTAATGTTATTTTAATTTGTTAACATTAATGTTAACGTTGATGTTTTTAATATAAATGTTGATAATCGTTAATAATAATGTTAATATTACTATTTTTAAAGTTAATATTGTTAATGTTCAATTATTAATGTTAGTGCTCGTAATGTTAATGTTATTAATGTTGTTAAATTTATTAATATTATT
Source organism: Larix kaempferi (assembly GCA_027924585.1). Classification (NCBI taxonomy): domain Eukaryota; kingdom Viridiplantae; phylum Streptophyta; class Pinopsida; order Pinales; family Pinaceae; genus Larix; species Larix kaempferi. Next base: position 20,247,815 of record BSBM01000093.1, on the reverse strand, counting down.
ATTAATGTAACTTTATTAATGATATATTACTGTTATTAATTATTAATAATGATGTGAATGGTATTTTTTTGAATATTAATGTTGGTAATGTTAATATTATTAATGTCATTACTATTTCATTAATGTTATTACTTTGATTAATAATATTCTTAATTTTATTTTCAATTTCAATTTAAGGTTGACTTTAATGTAAGGTTAATATTGTTAATCTTGAATTATTAATTTTAATGTTGTTAATATTAATGCCGATTATTATTATAAATGGTGAATTATTAATGTTGAACTATTAATGCTAATGTCATCAATTTTATTAATATTATCATTAATGTTATTAATGATAACGTTAATGTTAATGTTGATGTTTTTAATATAAATGTTGATAATGTTAATGGTTAATAATAATGTTAATATTACTATTTTTAAAGTTAAATATTGTTAATATTAGTGCCCTTAATGTTAATGCTATTAATGTTGTTAAATTTATTAATATGATTATTAATGTAAATTTTATTAGCTATATATTATTGTTATTAATTATTAATAATGATGCAAATGGTATTTTTTTTTAATATTAATGTTGGTAATGTTAATATAATTGCTTTGATTAATAATACTCTTAATTTTTTTTTCAACTTCTATTTAAGGTTGATTTAAAGGTTGAGTTCAATTCATGGTTGACTTCAATGTAAGGTTAATATATTAATTTTATTTTAAAACTATATTAATTTTATTAAGATAGTTATTATTGTTAATCGTAATAATAACAACATTAATGTTTTTATTAATTTTATTAATAAAATTATTAAATAATAATTTTATTAAATGAAATTATTATTAATGTTATTAAAAAAATGAAATTATGTTGTTCAATAAGTCAATCTAAAAACTTATTTTGAATTGAAGAAATATGAAATTAATTTTATTTCGTGTATCTGGAATTTCTTTTCAAATTCCAGCCACAGGGGCTTCACGTGAAATCGAAGCTAATGTAACTATTGTATCTGTGGTTTTTCAGTTGAAAGGTTAATTTATTGCATTATTTTTCCTTCATTTTTGTCGGAGGGTTTGTGAAAGTAGATGATCCCTCTTCAGTAAGAGAGGTCGATCTTTGTCTTTGTTGATTAATTCAGGTTCGATCCAAATTCTTTGAGGTGGATATCTTTCTCATTTAATATCAAAGAATTTCTTTGCCCTCTTTGAGAACCAAGTTGTTTTGACTTGGATATCTTTTGAATTTAAGATCAAGAAAATTCTCTATGTTGATTTTTTTTCAAGTCAGCTTAGATTCATCCAATCAAATAAAAAATCCTTGATGTTGATCTTTGCCTTTTTAGAAGTTTGGAAAAAATAAATGTAATGAAATGGATGGATCAATTTTAGAAGCTGATCTTTGTTTTTTCAAAAGTTGGAAAATAGATGTCAGATAAAGTTGGAAAGTTGAAAGAATTTCTTTGCCCTCTTTGAGAACCAAGTTGTTTTGACTTGGATATCTTTTGAATTTAAGATCAAGAAAATTCTCTATGTTGATTTTTTTTCAAGTCAGCTTAGATTCATCCAATCAAACAAAAAATCCTTGATGTTGATCTTTGCCTTTTTAGAAGTTTCGAAAAAATAAATGTAATGAAATGGATGGATCAATTTTAGAAGTTGATCTTTGTTTTTTCAAAAGTTGGAAAATAGATGTAAGATAAAATGGATCAATTTAGGATGACAGATCAAATCGCCTGATGTTCATCTTTGATCTTTGTCTTTTTTTAAGTCGGAAAATAGTTGTTAAATAAAATAGGCATCTTTTTTAAGCTGGAAAATAGTTCTTGATCTTTGATCTTTGTCTTTTTTTAAGTCGGAAAATAGTTGTTAAATAAAATAGGCATCTTTTTTAAGATGGAAAATAGTTCTTGGTAAAATCTTCAAAGGTGAATCTTCATTTAAGAAGCTGGTAAAATAGTGAAATTTATTTTTTGATGTTGATCTTCATTTAAGAAGTTGTTTGTTGTGATAAAATTTCTTGATCTTGATATTCTTCATTTAAGAAGTAAGTTGGTTAATAAGTCAGGGTAGATCCATTCTAATTTAGAAGTTGGTTGTGATAAGACCAGAGAGATTCGAATTATGAATATAAGAATTGGTATACAACACTGAAAGAAAGCCGATATCTATATCAAGAATTTATATACATTATTATAATATCTGAAAAACACAGAGAGAGGGTTATTAAAAAAAAACTGTATTAACATAACTCTATTAATACCACAGAGAAGCAAATTACTAAGAAATTGTATTGATTTAACTATGTTTTTTTTTTTTCAATGTGGTTCACGTACCGGTCCCACCGGCCGGCATCGCTACATCCACGGAATAATAGCTGGCGGGCCCACCCGAAGGGGCCTTCACACCCTCGGCACATTTTGCGTACCTAACCCCAAGAGTGTCGAGGAGAATGGATCCCGCGACCTCACATGCTGGGAGGCCTAACTACGGGTGCTCGACCGATTGAACTAACTCTTGGGGCTATTGATTTAACTATGTTAAAACCACAGAGATAATAATTCAATACTGAGCTGATTCCAATTAAATCTCACCGATCGTATATACAACAACAAAAAAAATGAATTAGAAAATTTGGTGTTTAATTTATTATAAATAAGGAACATTTACTAATATCACTTCCAATCATATTTAAGCGATGTATTCTGAATAAGATTGAATGGTGAATAAATTTTTCTCAAAATGTTTTTAGCTTTTTATTAATCATGTTTTGTACTCCAATTCAGTGTGTTAGCTAATGGATATTATAGCTTGTAAAGGAAAATGTTATTAAGATAAATATTTTTAATCCGTGAAATTAAAAAAAAACCCAGAAATTTCAGAGATTTTTGAATGATTTAAAGCACAAAAAGAGACCCAGTAAAGTCCAGAAGATCTGTAATAAATAGTTCCCGAGTCCAAAATTTCAGAGATTTTTGAATGCTTTAAAGCACAAAAAGAGACCTAGTAAAGTTCAGAAGATCTGTAATAAATAGTTCCGGAGACCTGTAACAAAGAAACATGATTAATTGAAAAAGCTAAAAACACAAGTAAAGAGACACAATCATTCTACAATGCATCACTTTCGAAAAAAAAGGACAGACACAGTCTTACGGCGTAAATATCACATAAATGACACCTAACTTAGGTCAGATTTCGATTAGCAGGTTGATTGCAATAACTGAAGTGTGAAGGTTAGGTGTTGATCCTGAGAAACTATGGTAGGATTAGCTGGTGTAGTAGGTGGATCACTCATAACGTTTTGTTCCAAAGGGAAACTTGGCATGCGGTTCAACTAACAGTGGTGTTCAAAAGAGATGCTAAGTATGGAGACATACAGAAAGGGAAGGGGGATTGTAAAAGAAATCTGTAGATCGATTGCTTGTAGTTACTGCAGCATCAAAATGTCAGTTAACCATAGAAAAGATGATTCGTCTCTACCACTGCATACTGGAAAGGAAGATCTAGAGAGAGAGATATTTCTTGTGTTAATTAAGACACAATCAAAGTTATTGGAACCAAAATGCACTATCAACATACAGTCCTAAATGTTCGATTCTCCCACGCATTTCGCCTACTTGATCTTAATAAGATCAACGCGAGGGCACAGCCGATATTAAGGTTCAAAGCCATCCCTTTGATTCCGAATAGGATTTACATTGAACAGAGGTACACATTAAAAGTGAAAAGTGATTTGCAAAAGCAAGGCTATGTCTCCGATCTGAAGGGATCAATTCAGAGACAAGACACATAATCAATGACTGATAGATTACGATCTACTCCATTCAATCTGAAGCAAATAGATGTAACACAAAACACAATATTAATGACTGATAATTTAAGAACTAAATTATCCAACCTAAACTGACTAAATGTAAAACCAAAACACAATATTGCAACAGATAGATCATGATCTACTCCATTCGATCGGAGAGAATATATATAAAAACAATACACGGTATTAATGACATATATTTTAAGGACTCGTTCCTTCAATATGGAACGAATAGATGTAAAACCAAATACAAGGTTAGAAATTACAGATCACAATCTAATCCATTTGATCAGAGCGAATAAATATAGAAACAATACACAGTATTAACGACAGATATGTTAAGGATTGAATTCCTTCAATCTGAAATGAATAGAGTAAAGGAACATTATCCAGGGCCCTATTTCTCGATCACAATGCAGTTCCACATCCTTCTGCAAGAGGGAGCTATAGTCGAGAATTGAATTGAGATTGGGATCAAAAGGTCGACGGATTGTCAGAGGCGATAAACAATTTTTTTCTACAGCAATCTGCCGCTGCAGATATAGCCTCTCAAAAACAAGAACCAGATTATAGCCATGATAGGGTTAAAATTTTAATGCAATTTGATGAGTGGCGACAGCAAGTAATGAAAATGAATGTGAAGAAACACCAACACTATCATAAATCTTGATAGATATCCTTGACACCTTGATGGGAAACGAATGTAGACATATAAAATGTAACGGTGGGTGGTGGATCTTTTAATAACAGAAACATTTCAGCCGGCATGAGCCAAGCGACACTTGGAATAACCTTGTTTTTTTTAATAACAGAAAAAGCATGAGGACACTTGGAATAACCTTGTTTTTTTTTAATAACAGAAGAAGCATGAGGACACTTGTAATAACTTAATTTTTTTTAAAATCATTACTGACTTTTGGAATTAAACATGCATGTGAGTTAATTCACTAAATCTGGATTCTTGATTTGTGCATCATACGAAGCATATTCAAGCATCTTCCAAATCTAGCCATTCATTATTTAAAAAAAAAAAATCACCCACCCAACCTCCACCCCCAAAAGTAAAAAGAAAACACCTATCGGCGTAAAAATAATCAGAGTCAATATTTTTAGCTACAACTAGACTCTTCTCACTGGTATGTTCCATTTTTTTTTTCGTTTTTCATGCTAGACATACTTCAATCTTGTGGTCTATTTATTTTCTCTTTTCATCGGCTTATTTGTACTTCTATATTGTCCTATTCAATAACTGAACATTATTGCAAACAGAGTCTACAATTCAGGAATGTCAACATGTGCAACAAGATTAAGTTATTACAGTCTCTCCAAGGATTGCTTTTTTTTTGTTGTTGGTTGTAATCATGCAGAGAACAAAGACGATTGGCCACCTCTTGGCTCAATGAATGACTGTTCTCACACCTCTGTTCTTAAAATATATGAAACTCATTTATATTTTATGTTATTAAATATGAATTATAATTATATCAAACCACTACCTCATCATGCCTCAATATAATAGCCTTTTCTATCGAGAGGGAGAAACAATACCTACACAAATTTAAAATTCTCAATTACATGTCCTGGTTCCATCTTCTCCATGACTCCGGCTCTACAGTTTACGAGAGTAACCTGTAAATTTTCCAACTAACTATGCCATATGGAATTATATATTTGAAAGGTATGAGAACAAACAAAAGGTTTCACATAAAGTCCCCATTTATGTATTGTCTTCTTCACCTCCCTAAGGTTGTTAATTCAGTTTAATATTATAACATTTCCTTTGTTTATCTTATCATATCTTATAGTGGTAAGAATTCTTGTCTTCATAGTAATAGATTTTGAAATTGAATGTCATGATCAGTAGTAGCAAGAATCTCTGTTATGATTGGGATAAATAATTACTTGTAACTATCTAGTTTGCCATATTGTAGTGATTTTACCTTCTCCTCATTTTATCTATCTTTCTCATATTCCATCAATCTGAGTGTTTTGCAATAAGTAATTGATTAAAAATGAAATGCTTTTCTGTTGGCCTTAAATTTAAAGAATATTATCTAAATTTAAATTGTGAATTAGGATGTTTATCTCTTTCAAATAGATAATATTAATAGAGTAGATTGATGAAGCGATCCCAAGAATTCAAATCCAAGGACAGTAGGGATTCCTTCAAATTCAAATCCAAGGACATTAGGGATTCCTTTAATTACACCATATATATATATATGTACAATGGCATGATTGAAACATTGCCTAGAAGGAGATTGTGTGGCCTTGTTACATGCATTAACATTTTGAACACAGATACATCTACCCACAAATTTCCATAAGGATTATCAATCACATATACACCTACCTACATATTTATACAAGGATGTGCAAATATATAGTAGTATATTGATGTCAATTAATGGAAAATGATGGCTTAACTTTGAAATAGAATTAAACATATATTGTACTTCCTTTCAAGGGTGAAATTACAACATATCAAGATAGGAAAAAATGATAATATATAGGCATGTACAGTGTAAAATATATTCTCTATCATTAACATGATCTATTTTCCAGTCATATCCAATAAGGACAAAATGATCTTGAGAATGGGATCATAGGTTGGGGAATCCATAATTGCATGGGGCAAAGAATAGTTGCAAGCGAAGTTGATATAAATAATTGGAACTAACAAGTGAATATGGAACTTGCTTTAGAGTTTGTGCACCGCTTGCACTTCATGCTTTACGTGGATACTATTACATAGGGTGTATTTAATTGTTGATAAAGTTTGCAATACACAGAACATAAAGAGAAGAAACACAAAGGGCATATTAATTGCCTTCTCATTATTAAACACACATATATATAGTTTCACATAACACCAAAACCACTGGCTAATACTATGGGCCAATGTATACCATGGGTCGACTAATGACCTAGTCAACAACTAACTCAACTAACTTAGGACCATTGACTCAACTAACTAACAAACTTAGGACCACTGAGATTACAACTCTTAACACACCCCCTTAATCTCAAGTGGGATGGTGACCACAATGCCTAAGTGTTTCCTCTGAAACTCAAATGTAGATGTACCCAAAGGTTTGGTAAACATATCAGCTAGCTACTCCTTAGAGCCACAAAACATCAAACTGATTTCTCCATTATTGACTAACTCACGTATGAAGTGATAGCGAGTGTCAATGTGTTTACTCTTCCTATGAAATACATTATGTTTAGACAACTGTATAGCAGAACTGTTGTCACAATATATGGTTGTTGGTTTTGTTTCTGTATGTCCCATGTCCTTCAATATTCTTCTGAGCCAAACTGCATGGCATCCTGCTGTAGTTGCTGCAATATATTATGCTTTTGCTGAAGACATGCTCACAATAGGATGTTTCTGAGAATCCCAAGAAATAAGACTGGTACCAAGATGGAAATCATAACCAGATGTGCTTTTCCTATCATCAATACTACCTGCAAAATCACTGTCTGTGTACCCTGTGAGAGTACAGTCCTGTGAATGAGTGTACCAAAGTCCATAATCAATTGTACCTGTAACATATCTCAGTATTCTTTTTCCAAATTTTTAGTGAGAGTCTTTGGGAGATTCCATGAATCTAGAAATAAGACTGACATCATACATTAAATCAGGTCTAGTAGCAGTTAAATACATTAAGCTTCCTACTAATATTTTGTAAAGTGTAGAATTTACTACTGGTTCATCATCATTCTTGCTTAACTTGGTTCCTGTAGCAATGGGGGTTTCTGCTAGTTTACATTTTTCCATTCTGAATCTCTGCAGAACGTCAGTGGCATACTTATGCTGACAGATGAAGATCCCATTTTCACTTTGATCAACTTCCAGACCAAGGAAAAACTTCATAAGACTAAGATCAGTCATCTCAAACTCCTTTGTCATGACTGTATTAAACTCTTCTAGCATCAAATTTCCAGTATAGATCATATCATCAACATAAAGACAAACAAGTAGAATGTTACCTTCTTGATCTGTTTTGACATACAAAGTGTGTTCATTGCTACTTCTATTGAATCCATTTTTGATGAGGTAAGAATCAATCCTGCTGTACCAAGCTCCTGGATCTTGTTTGAGACCATACAAGGCCTTTTTCATCTTACATACCTTTTGTTCTTGACATTTGACAACATAACCAGGTGGCTGGTCTACATAGACTTCTTCCTTAAGTATGTCATTGAGAAAGGAAGATTTTACATCCATTTGATAAACAGGCCACTGGTTTTGAGCTGCTATTGCGAGTACAACTCTGATGGTGTCCATCCTTGCTACTGTAGCAAAGGTTTCTTCATAGTCGACACCATATTGTTGTGCAAAACCTCTTGCAACAAGCCTTGCCTTGTACTTTTCTATCTCTGTTTTTTCATTCAACTTGGTCTTATAGACCCATTTTACACCAAGGAAACTTTTATCTTATGGGAGATCAACTAGATCTCAAGTCTGATTCCTCTCAATAGAATCAATCTCTTCATTCATTGCTTGGATCCATTGTGGATCTTTTGTTGCTTCTTCAAAACATGTTGGATGACATGAAAATATAGCATTGTGTAACTGCTCATTAATGACAGGAGTCTGTTCATATAAATCCATTAAGCTTCTGGTTCTCTGGTTCTGTTGTGGACTATCTGTTGGTGTCACTTCTTGTTGTTGCTGCTGCTGTACTTCAAGTCTGGGCATTCTGAGTGGTTCTGGTGGTACTAGACTATCTGTCTGCTGAATGTCTTCTGTATCAGTCCAGCATTTATCTTCCAGAAATTTGACATCTTTGCTCACCACTACTTTCTTGGTGACAAGATTATACAGCTTAATCGACTTTCTGCTGTTCACTATAACCTTTGAAAATACACCTTTCAGTCTTCTTGTCTAAATTCTTTCTTAACTCATCAGGCATGTGTGTGAAAGCAACAAATACAAAGATCTTGAGATGTGAGACACTAATCTGAGTGCCACTCCATGCTTCTTTAGGTTTCTTGTCTTTGAAAGTTACTGTGGGAGACCTGTTCAGTAGATATACTGAACATGCAACTGTTTCTTCCCAATAATCATCGGATAACTTCTTGTATGACAACATACTTTGGGCCATGTTCATGATGGTCCGATTCTTCCATTCTGCAACTCCATTATGCTGTGGAGTGTATCTGGTGGTGTACTGATGTTGGATTCCATGATGCTTACAGAACTCTGCAAAATCATGAGAGACATACTCACCTCCACCGTCTGATCTAAGTATTCTGAGTGGTTTACCTGACTTATTTTCAGTCAATACTTTGAACTCTTTGAATCTGGAGAAAGCTTCTGACTTATTTTTGAGAAAATAAATCCAGACTTTCCTGCTATAGTCATCAATAAATGTTAGGAAATACAGACTACCTCCTATAGAATGGGTTTTCATGGGTCCACATAGGTCTGTGTGAACAAGTTCCAAGTGTTCTTTGGCTCTATTAGTAGAAGTGGGACAACTCTCCCTTTGGTGTTTCCCTAAAATACAGTCTTCACAGGAGCTTGATTGTTCATTCATGACTGGTAATCCTTTGACCATGGATTTTTTTTTGCAGATGAGAGAGACTTTGAAAGGGTAGATGACCATACCTACAATTCCACAACCAAGTTTCATCTTGACTGGAGATAGTATGAGCATATGACTGTGATAAGATAGCACTCCTCGGGTTGAGTGGAAAAATCCTATTCTTGGTCATTTCTACTTTGTCTAGGAGTCTTCTACTAGGAGCTTTATCATAGACAACACAATAGGAATCAATGAACCTAACATCATACGTATTCTGAATCAATTGACCCACACTGATCAGATTGACCTTAAGATTTGGAACATAGAATACATCAGTTATGTACTTCTTCTCATTCTGTTTGGTAAGTATAGGAACTGTACCTTTGCCTTGAGCTGGAATGAGATGATGATCACCTAGTTTGATCTTTGAATCAACAGATGGATCTATATCAGAAAATAATGATTTGTTACCTGTCATATGATTGTTGCATCCACTGTCTAGCAACCACACATCTGATTGATGTTCTTCTTCAGTCGCATGGTATGACAGAAACATAACTTCTGACGAATGTTCTTCAACATTAGAGACATGTTCTCTACCATTGTTCTGATCTGATTGCTTCTTTCTACAGTCACGTTCACAGTGGCCATATTTATTGTAGTAGTGACACTGGACATTGGACCTATCAGTCCATCTCTTGCCTCCTCTTCCTCTTTGGTTTTGAGGGTTATGACTGTGCTCACAGTGATCTGTGTGTTCATGGGAAGTTCTAGCCTCTATGGAATTAGAACTCCTCCCTCTTTTTCCTCATCCTCTGCCTCCTCGACCTCGACCTATGTTGAAAGAAGTCTGAGTGCTAAATGCATGAGAAAAATACTCATCTTCCTGACTGAGTCTAGCTTCATGAGACAAAAGGGACCCTGTTAAATCTTCTAGAGTAAATGTCGACAGATCCTTAGATTATTCTATGGAAGTAACCACCATAGATAATTTCTTAGTGAGGTATCGAAGTACCTTTTCAACAATACCCTTCTGCTCTAAGGATTCTCCATAGGTTTGGAATTGTGTGACAATCCCATAAACCCTAGTCATAAACTGATCGAAAAACTCTGTGTCTTTCATCTTAAGACTTTCAAATTGAAGTTGAAGGGTTTGGATTCTTATCGTTTTGACTTGATTTGTACCTTTGTATGTAGATTGGAGGAGATTCCATGCCTGATGTGCGGTCGTAGCTCCAGCGATCCATGGGAAAATGGACTCCTCAATGCAACTTTGGATCAAACACTTCGCAGTGAGATTGCGATCTCTGCTTTCGTCGAGGGCCTTCTTATTTGCGTTCGACATAGCAGTGACAGTAGCTGCCACCAGTTCCATGAAATTGCGTTCAACCATATCCCAACACTTGTTGAGCTGTAGAAAGGTCTGCATTTTGATAGACCAAAACTCATAGTTCGTGCCATTCAACATTGGACCTGAGATCGGCTTCATGTTCAAGCTTGCCATGGATTATGAAAACTGTTAAACTAACCGTCGCAGGCTTCTAACTGACACAAGGCGCCGTCAGGGTTTCCGGAGAAAATTTATCTAAGTAAAGGCAGATCTTCGCACTTTTCCTTCTAGCAAGTTGAGACAGTGTCGCAGTTTGTCTTCAGGCAGGGTGAGACACTGACACAGTCTGTCTTCAAGAAAGGTGAGACACTGTCATAGTTTTCCTTCAGGAAGGGTGAGACGTCGCAATTTTCCTCCAGGAAGGGTGCAATAGCCTCTTTTCAGGGTTTTTTTTAGATACCCTTCACCGAAAAAAAAAAATCGCCAATTTTTAATTTTTAATTTTTTTGTTGTGGCTTGAGTGTTCCATCTCCGTCCCGTGCTACAACTTCCAGTCGTGTGTGTGTGCTCTCCAACTTCTAAAAAGGCTTACCCAAAAAGAAAGATCGAAGGATTAGGCCGTCAACTCTGATACCATGATAGTGTTTGCAATACACAAAACATAAAGAGCAGAAACACAAAGGGCATATAAATTGCCTTCTCATTATTAAACACACATATATATAGTTTCACATAACACCAAAACCACTGGCTAATACTATGGGCCAGTGTATACCATGGGTCGACTAATGACCTAGTCAACAACTAACTCAACTAAGTTAGGACCATTGACTCAACTAACTAACCAACTTAGGACCATTGAGATTACAACTCTTAACAATTGTTAGATACAGTCCATCTAACTACATTCTTTGTTTGATAAAATACTAGGGGCATATGTTTCTCTAGTCTTCTTTAATGAAATAAGTATGAAGAAAAATAATTTCATACTTTTATATGGATGCCAACATTTTATGGTTCATCACATAATTGGATAGTTTTGAAGTAGGTTGGGAGAAACACTATACCTTCGGTTTAAAGTGGAAGCCAGTTTCCAAGGTATTCAAATTTTGTCTACTCAAAATTGCTCTAAAAGTTGAAAGTAGTCTAGATGAATTGTAATAGATCTATGTTTGAAGATGAGATTCATGTTAACATTGAACTTTCCCATGCAATGTTGAGGTGTTAACTCCATCATTCTCACAAGCACAAATTATTCTAGTGTTCGATATCATGCCATTTTTGAGTTGTATACAACATGAACAATGAGAAAATCAATAGTAAATAGCAAGCAATTTATTAGATCAATGCTACCATGAAGAGATTTGTTTCAAACTTTTGCAATACAAAATCAGCATTGGGCAGTGAATAGAAGAAATGACTGGGGCAAGATTTTGCAATGTGCTACTGTGAGATGTTTGGCCTCCTCTAGCAATGGACTTTGTCCAGATAGCAACACCAATAGAAAAGTTTCCATAACATAATCTAAGGGAAGGTTCAAATCTTTTAATATGCATTTTGAAGAGATTAACTTAACAACTAACTCAATGAATTATCAACAATTTCATGCATAGACCGAAATACAACAAATTCCTTGTTGACTATAACAACTTGCATTAAGAACGTGGAATCGATTTTATTTTCTAGATTTCATGGGTGTTGTCTTATTGGTAGCTTGTTTGGATTGTTAATAATTGGAAGAAAAATGAATTTTGACAAATTAAAGTGTTGAATCCCGCACCATTTATACATCAAGACACAAATTCGGTTTACATAAGAGATCGTTGTTGGATATTGAGTAGATGGATGGTTAGCCGAAGATGATCATGACTTGAAATGGGATAAATTACCTAAAACCAGGGTCTTGTAATGTACTCATCATTGTTTTTCATCATCTATTTGCGTGTGGATCAATGTTGGGTTCTTTTACATTTTTTTTTTCTCATTTGTTTCCTTAGTACAAGTAGAGTTTGATGAATAATTTGATGGTTATTTCTTTAGTCACTCTGCATACATAAAGGTAATCTATTAATTTTTTGTCCGTAGAAAGTTGTGCATGGATCAACCATACAACTTGGATATTTCTATATAAATATTTCAATTGTTGACCAACAACATCAACAATACCAATTTATTTAGGATGAATCGAAATCAAAGAAAATAGAGAATGCTATAGAAACCAATATTGAAGAGAATTCAAGTTCATATCATGTCATGTCACATCCAATATATCATTGTTACAGATAAAATAATCTCTCAATTTCTGTAGCATCTACTTCCTAAACAATTTCAATGAATTGTTGATTACAAACCTAGTATAGTTTCTTTTACTCAACCCAGGTTCCATGCAAAATATTTCACTCCAAAAGTTATTTCCAAGATTCCCAAATCAGAGAAAAAATCAGAGAGGACGAGGGGAGGAAGGCAGGGATAAAAGGGAGGAGGGAAGAATTTTTCTAGGTACACAACCTACACCTAGACTGGAGATATAGCCATTCTCTAAGATTCTATTTTATTAATATGAAAAACCATGTATGATATATATACATATTGTTACACGAGGAAACTGATAGGCATCAATGAAGGTCTGTGGAAAGTAATTATTTTTGGATTTTCATTATTCGTTCATTCTGTAAGGGTTATTTCTAAAAGTTTAAAGCGTGTAGTTCAATCTCTCCATCAACATAGATATATCCATTAATACAAGGTCAACAGTATTTACTGGATTGAACCGGTGTCTTGGAGTTTCCAGACCTTGAGACATTTTTCTTATGTTTATGTAGGTTCATATTTATCTTTTCCATTTTCCAAATAGATTTTTTGTACTGTAAAATTAAATAATATTACATTATCCCTTATTAGAGTTTCAAAAGGGTATGTATGCACGTTAATTGAAATTGACTAGTTGTTTGCAAACATGTATGAAACGTGATTGGATACATTGGGCTAGAAGTTGTTGCAAATGTTAGAAATAGTAATTACTTCCTTAGCTTTTGATTTATTTACTATTTAGAAGTTAATTTAATAAAACATGCAACAACATGCTTTACATGCATACAAAATCTAGGTTATATTTTTTAGGGTTTCCATAAGTGTTTAAATACACATTTAGATTTGGTTTGTAATGCATTAGTTGATCTTCTTTTATCAATAAAGATTGAAGAGTTGTAGCTCATTTTGCATAATCTTTGTGTTTATTTCTGCCTCCAACCTTTAGTTTGGTATTAGAGCTTGGAAGAAGATCAATTGATCGGAGCAAGGAGAAGTCGTAGCTTCAAAGAAATTTGAAAAAAAGTGCAGAAAGTTTCGTGCCCCTCCCCTGCATAGAGGCGCGAAAATATACTTGGGAATTTTTGCGGCCTCACTATAGGCCAAAGCGCGAAAATTTCATGAGAGGCACGAAAATTATTCCATGAAAGCGTTTTTTGTTTACTTTCACGAGTTACTTTTTCTGAGTTACTTCAAGTAAGAATTTTTCTTTTACAAAAGTCTTTTACAAGAGAAGAAGATATTTTTTTTACAAAAGTCTTTTTTATTTAAGATGAGACATTATTTAAAAAAAAGGAAAGGAGATTTTTTTTTAACAATGCTAGTGAAAGACTCTGTAGTGTCTATGGCTTCTAGCAGCAACAATCAGTCTCATATTTCTCCTCTTACGGGGAAAAAGGACTATGATGTATGGGCTACGAGGATGGCGGTTTATCTCATATCAGAAGATGTATGGGAATATGTCGTGAATGGCTATTCCAAACCAGCAGATGACCCAACTTATCAAGCCCTTTCAAATGGAGAAAAGGATATTCTGTGAATTCACAGAAAGAAGGAAGCAAAGGCACTGCATCTCATAATGAATTCTTTGGATAACAACGTATTTCCAAAGATATCAGCTTCATTACATGCCAAAGCAGCATGGGAAACCTTGGCGACCAGTTATCAAGGTGTTGGTAAGGTACAAACAACTAAACTCCAAAACCTAAGAAGAGATTTTGAAGATCTGAAGATGAAAGAATAAGACTCAGTAGATTCTTTCATGACCCAAGTCATGGGGATTGTTAATAAGCTAAATACATATGGTGAAAATATCGAAGATCAAGGGGTGGTTGAAAGGGTTTTGAGATCCTTACCCAAAAAATTTGATCTGAAAGTTGCAGCGATTAAAGAAGCAAAGCATCTGAGTACTCTCTCTATAGACGAGTTGACAGGGTCGCTATTGTCATATGAATCCATAATCAACAGGAATGAAGAGTCCTCTCTACAGAATGCTTTCAAAGGACAAGTCTCATTCTCAAAAGGTAGAGGAAGAGGAGGATCAAGAGGAAGAGGCATAGGTGGTCGAAGTAATGGAAAGCAATATAAAGATCACGATCATAACCATGAAGGCATGAACTACGACAAAAAAAGGTCAGATAAATCTAATGTTAAGTGTTATTATTGCAATAAATTTGGACATTATGCTCATGAATGTAGAAAGAAAAATTATGATCAGGAAAAATAGAATGTTAATGTGACTAATACCTCTGAGAATAAAGAAGATATGTTATTTCTTACATGTCATGCTGCACACGAAATCCTAAAGGGAATTTGGATTTTAGATAGTGGCTGTAGTAACCATATGACAAGTGAAAGAGGTCTAATTGCAGACGTAGATGTATCAGTGAAGACAGAGGTCAAAGTTGGCACGGATGAGGTAGTTCTAGCTCTTGGCAAAGGAGTTGTCAACATTGTGACCAAACAAGGCCAACAAAAGATAATCACAGATGTATATTATTCTCCATGATTGAAGCATAATCTGCTTAGCATTGGAAAACTTACTGAAAAGAAATATAGGCTTGTCTTTGATGGATCAAATGGGAAATCTATGACAAACCCCCAAATAGACAGTTGATCATCAAAGTACAAGTGACTAGGAATAGGATGTATCCACTAGTCATGAATTGCAGCAGCAAGGTAAGTTATTTTGCTAAAAAATCCACATGCATGGATGATTATTGGTTATGGCATTTTAGATATGGACATCTTTACTTTGGTGGTCTCAAGTTGTTGCAGTAGAAAGGGATGGTAAAAGGATTACCCCCTATGAAGGAGCCAACAAACAGTTGTGAGTGTTGCATCATTGCAAAGCAGCACAGGGATATCTTTCCTAAAGGTATGTCTCGAAGGGAACATGCACCTCTAGAACTTATTCATATTGATCTATGTGGTCCAATGCAGAAACACTCAATTGGTGGAAGCTATTATTTTCTTACATTTATTGATGATTTCAGTAGAAAAACATGGGTCTATTTCCTTCGTCAGAAGTCTAAAAATTTTGGCAAGTTCAAGGAATTTAAGGCTCTGGTTGAAAAACAGAGTGGTTATCAACTCAAAGTATTGAGATCAGATGGAGGGGGAGAGTATGACTCAAAGGAATTTCATGATTACTGTAAATATCATGGAATCAAGAGGCAATTCACTACAAGATATACATATCAGCAGAACGGTGTTGCAGAACGCAAAAACAAAATGGCAAGGAGCATGCTGAAAGGAAGAAACTTGTCCCATGATTTTTGGGGAGACACAATGGCTTGTGCTGTTCATGTGATAAACAAATCTCCCACCAAAATTGTGAAGAATGTAGTACTAGAGGAAGCATGGATAGGTATGAATTGTAATATTTCTCATTTCAGAATATTTGGTTGCGTTGCTTATGCTCATGTTCCTAAAAAACTAAGGAAAAAGCTAGGTGACAGGAGTGAGAAATGTATCTTTCTTGGATGCAGTGAAGAATCTAAAGCCTACAAACTGTATAACCCTATTACCAAAAAGGTTATCTTCAACAGAGATGTGTTATTCAAGGAGGAAAAGTCATAGAATGAAACCATAGAAAATGTTGTGGGAGATGCAATACCCCAACTAGAAGATGAAGAAGAAGAGGAGCTGATTGGACAATAGGGTCCAGTAGCATATTCAACAATAGAAAATACTCCAGTAAGAACACCTAGAAAATCAGTTCGAGGTGAAGCATCAAGTCCACAATCAGGTAATGAATCTGATCAAAGTAATAGAAAGACTAGAAGATTGGAAGATATTTATGATGAATTGGATGCAAATACCAATTATGCTTTTATTGCTAGTGAACATGTGTTTTATGAAGAGGCAGTAAAAGAAGAGCATTGGGTAAAAGCTATGGATAGTTTCCATTGAGAGAAAAGGTACATGGGATCTAGTTGACCTGCCAAAAAATAAGAAACCCATTGGTGTGAAGTGGGTCTATAAGACCAAACTCAATGAAAAAAGGTGAGATTGATAGGTATAAGGCAAGGTTAGTAGCAAAAGGTTTCTCGCAGCAACCAGGAATTGATTTTGGAGAAAATTTTGCACCAGTGGAAAGATTGGACACAATAAGAGCAGTCCTAGAAATAGTAGCCCAAAACAAATGGAAAGTGTATAAGATGGATGTCAAGTCGGAATTCTTGAAGAAGAAATTTATGTGGAGCAGCTACACGGGTATGAAATCAAAGAACATGAAGAAAAAGTTTACAAGTTGAAGAAATATCTATATGGTCTCAAGCAAGCTACAAGAGCTTGGTACAACATAATTGATTCTTATCTGATCAAAAATGGTTTTAGCAGAAGCAGCAACGAACCAACACTTTACACATAGGTAAATCAACAAGGACATATTTTGATAGTTTGTTCATATGTTGATGATATGATTTTTACAGGTGACCTATTAGTAGATGAGTTCAAAGAAGCTATGAAGAAAGAGTTTGAAATGACAGACCTTGGATTAATGAAGTTCTTTCTTGGCTTATAAGTATAAAAATCAGAAAAAGGTAGATTTATTTCTCAAAGTAAATATGCTAATGAATTTCTTAAGCGATTCAGAATGCTTAATTGCAAACCAACACCTACACCAGTGGCAACAGGTACAAAGTTGAGCAAAGAAGATGACAGTCCCAAAGTAGATCCAACATTGTTTAAGAGACTTGTAGGAAGTATCATGTATCTCACAAATACGAGGCCAGATATTATGTATGTTGTCAGCTTGATTTCCAGGTTCATGGAGTCTCCTAAAGAATTGCATTGGCAAGTTGGAAAAAGGATCTTATGAAATGTTGCAGGGACTTCAAGCTATGAAATTTTATACTCAAGCACTGATTATGATGTTTTGACAGGTTTCATTGTCACATCCCCTCAAGTCATTACCAACCACAGAGTGAACGTGACTGTAACATGGGGGTGTCTAATTCTCCCCCAAATCCATAGGACTAAATTTTACCATTTAAATAAAATGCATTCTGAAATTACACAGCGGAATTAAAAACATATTACACACACACAGACTGGAATGCATTAGCATATCTATCCCAAGCAGATGATGAATCAACATACAGAGAATCAGTCTCATGCTATGCCCAAACTTCATATCAACCATATTAAGATAATAATTTCATTATCATGAATAATAAACATTCAGAACAAAGCACAAAATGATCATAATTTAAACCACAGAAAATACTTATCTTTGAGATGAAAATGTCCAGCAACTGGCTATGTGAGAGAAACGTTCCACCCAACCATAGGTCTTTGTCCAGCCTGTATTCTTTCAGATGAGAGACCACCCCTGAGCTAGTATGTGTATCCACTAAGGAGGAACTAGACAAGCTCACTCACAACCATGATCTCACACACACAGTCATACTAAGCCAATGCACAATTGGGTTTATCAAGCATGCAAGAGACAAATGAGGAGGATGCTAAGCCAATGAGCTCAACCATAGAGCTACAGACATCTCAAGCTAAATTTAGGCAATCCAATCCTCTATTCAAACATTCACACTTGGATTTCTTTGTCCATCCTGTATTCTTTCAGATGAGAGACCACCCCTGAGCTAGTATGTGTATCCACTAAGGAGGAACTAGACAAGCTCACTCACAACCATGATCTCACACACACAGTCATGCTAAGCCAATGCACAATTGGGTTTATCAAGCATGCAAGAGACAAATGAGGAGGATGCTAAGCCAGTGAGCTCAACCATAGAGCTACAGACATCTCAAGCTAAATTCAGGCAATCCAATCCTCTGTTCAAACATTCACACTTGGATTTCTCACAATTCTGTCATCAAATAACTCAATCCCGTAATTGGATTTCTGGGCTATAAAAACTGCGTTTTCCAATGTATTTCGAGGTATCTAATACTCTCAATTTCACCCCAAGGTTTGTATCTATGGATCCCCCATTGGATTTTACTATCAATACCAAATTCTGGGCGTTTATGGCACTTCAAAATGTGGGTTCTTGCAAAGTTGCGATTATGGTTTTTGTCATTGCTGGGCATGTGTAATGGATGAAAACTGAAGCTTGGATCTTCAACAATGGAATGTCAATGAGGAAAAATGAATTCCCATGAGGTAGAGTGACTTCTGGGTCAAGAAAACAGATCCCATACTCTGCTATACGAATTTCTAGGCTGCCCATGCTCCATTGAAGCCATGGACTGCTTTCTTTAACAACTTTCTTACACATAATTAAATGTCAGTAAGGGAAGTCAAATGGGTTCATAAGATGACATTTGGAATCCTATGGTTCAATTCCACAACCCCTCACCACTCCCTAGTGGATACACATGGCCCCTTCTCATTAGTTGCTTCCATTGCCAGTTTTGGTATTTTATTGCATCATGTTTATTTACATCATTTTTACAATGTTCCATGGCTAAATAGCAGATGGGTAACATAATATCTAATACTTGCCTTTTTAAATAAAATTCGAGCATCCACTAGCAGGGCCTTGGGCTTGAGCTCCACGCTAAGAAAACATACATCACATGTATACAACATTTACATTAAAAGCTAATATATCCTAAGGGTCAAAATGGGATATTACAATCCCCCCCCCCTTAGAATAACACCGTCCTCGGTGTTCCAATACTTAGGGATACATATACAATTTACACGTCCAAAATTTTCAAAATTTTGTAGATCTATCCTTTACTTTGAACTTTCAGGACCAAGTCCTTTGGCTTCCACAAGCTTCCACTGCTGGTTCTGATCTTCCAGCTCATCCACAAGTCTGAAAAATTTATGGCTGCTACCCTCTTGATGCTCCTTTGTTGGGCAGTTGCGAAGGCAATGGTTTCCTCCACATTTCCAACATTTCATTGGCTTCTTTGTCTTTTCCTGCTCAATTTCTTTTGAGTCTTCCCACTTAGAATGTTTCTTAGTGGACTGATTGGATGAATGCCTCCTCATTGATCCATTGTCCTTTCCTCGACTGATTGTTGCCAGAATTATTTTTACCCGTCTTTGCAAAAAAACAGAGTCCTGCAAAACCTTATGGTTCATCTCATTTTGCTGCTTTTGTAGCTTGAGCAATTCTCCAAGATTTTCTTGGGTCTTTGCAATTGTTTGAAGTAGATTTTTAGCCACATTCAATAGCTTTTGGTTTGTTGCCATGGCCAATGTACACAACATCCTACTCTTTGCTCGCTATTACCAATGTTTGTAACAACTGCAACCAATTAATTTCCACTTCTCACCTGTGAAATACATCATTGCAATTTCTGTTAGGCCAAGCATAATATAAACATTAAAATCAGTCAATTAATTTCCCAATTGACATGGACAGTCCATGCTTTATCCATGAGACTTTCATACTTTTCATGCTTTCCCAATAGGAACATGAGCTCATTCATGTCCATTCTTTCACAGAGAATTAACTACTTCAACATTCACAATTTATTTCAAGCAAATAAACACACTTTACTTTCAGCCATAACATCCATTCAACAATTTTTTGTTTTGTGAATGCATCAATAAAAATGAAAGAGGAGAGTAAGGGTTTTCCCCTCTTATTCTTGTTCCAATCTTGAGCCACACCACCACTGTGGTTCCATGCTCCTTAGCCTCTTTCACTTCCATGTGAATGCTCAAATTTTCCTTTCTTGGCTATGACACTTAGTGTCTAAGGTCTTTGCAAGACCCCTCAACCAAGGAACCTTTCCACATGGTTTGTCTATAAAACTCTTGGCTTCTAGTACACACACAAGTCCACTAGCTTCATCTTTCATTGCGACCCATATAGAGCTTTCTAGGATAATCACATGTCCAAATGCGTGCTTAGGATGCCTTCATAGTTCTTTCTTTCCTGCAACAACCAAAATTTCCAACATAGAAACAATAGTGTACCAGCTTGGTTGTCATAAGACATGTTCATGAAATTTTCATTATCCAATATAAAACATGAATGAAAATTAAATACTTATCTTGACCATTGTCTCCCGATTGTTCCATAGGTCTCCTCCTTGGTCTTAAGACAACTATGGCCCTCACAAGTCTCTACTCCAACCAGGTGACTTTTAGGGTGTGCATCGAAAGGTAACCATGTTTTTGTAAGCCACAGACCACCTGTTCATGCATACTAATGAATGTTTGGCAAGCACACTGGATCTACCACAACATCCAATAGTTAATGCCCAACCAGTTTACTCTCCGGATTTACCAAGCATTGGTGGTTCAAAAAAAGTCCCATACCTGACTTTCCCTCTCCATTTTCAATCCAGCACATCCGTCTGGGTCATCAACCAATGAAAGGAAACTGCACCACAACCATTTCTAGGTTAAGTATATACTACGAAGCCATAGGCATCTCAAGGTTTTCAGTTAGTCTCGGTACTTCATCTTACTGCTGACCCAATAGAGGTTTTATGCCTTCATCAATATCACCAGTGGCACTCCTTCTCTTATGCAAACTAGTGGTTCCCTCTAGGTACTCTATAGGTAACTTTCTTGACTGCAGGATAGCATGGCCCCACAATACCCACTCACACTACATAAGGATGATACCCCTTTTCTACTACACAGCTCCTCGGGCATATCCATCCCTTCTAGTGTTATTTAGTGTGAGTGTAGAAATGTTACCACTGCCCATACAGTCCTCTTGAGTGCCCTTTCTTCACCTTGCCCCTTAATGTGCAACACCAATTTGCATCTGTATAAGCTGACACCATAAGATGGATAAGCAAGCTCATCAATATTGCTGCTCTAAAACTGTAAACATATTTCATAACATTCACTATCCAACATTGAAACACCAGGAATGCATCCATTCCCTAAGGGTGTATTCAATATTGACAATCCTCTAATAACCTGATATCAGAAAAGTGTGCACCCCTTTCCAATGTGATCCATGTAGGCCTTATTCATACTCAAATAGTTTGCCATAATGGAAATGAAATCAAAACATGCTCTGCATATTGACTCTAACAATTATACATGCATATCCTTAGTTAGGGTCACATAACACTTATCCATGTTTAGGTGTTTTCTCTCCTCATTTGTGAGGAATGGGGGCTCCCTTCTCTGGGTTGACAGTCCCTCCGTTTTCCATCCCAACTCCTTGTGATGTTACATAAACCTCATATGTCTTACTGACATAATATTTACCATCTCACTCATATTGTTTAACAATCATGCAGTGCAGATGGGACATTATCGAAATATCCAATGGCGTTTCACCCGAAACCCATTTCCAAGATATGGGATCCTTCCCATGAAGATTGGCTCCTGCATGCCATCACACATGGTCTTCCTGCAATGTGTATTCCTGTCACACCTATCAAATAACCAAACAGTCATCATCATTTAACAATACAATTCAAATCTAATTGTTCCATAGCCAATCAATGGCACTTAATAATTAAATTCAATATGAATTTGCAATTCTATCTACCACAGAAATTGATTTTCTTAGTCATGAAGTTATCCTCATACTGTTTGTCTCTTGTAAGTGGCACCACTCTACCCTTTAGGATTTTATGCTTGCTAGCATAACATGAACATCCACTTACAACACGTCCTCCTAACACAATTCTATGCAAGCCAACGGTGATTAGCAATTATCAGCAAATTCTCAAACCTGAAATCTACAAGTCCAAATTGACAATCTATTCTACACATAAACTATTTTCACAGCCATGAGATCCTTCTCATGAGGATTGGCTCTTTCACATGGTAGATTCCATCCTTCATCACGGACTTACCCGCATTGCCATGCCCAGAACAATCTACCTGAAATCTGAAACTTCAATTAGCCAAACACTTTGTAAGTCTCTATGCATATAATATTTCATTGTAATGCTCTAGAATTCAAACACTTCCAGCTATTAACATATCAATATCACCAAACTTATTTACTTCACGTGAATCATTATCATACTAAAATTGCAAGGTAGTGTCACATCATTCATGCAATTTAAATGAAACTTTAGATACTCATTATTTCACAGTCATATGATTTATACAACTCTGCCCTTCCATAGAGTATTCCGGCAGCCCATCGATCATGAATACCTTCTTCATGCACTTACTATTATGCATTCATAGAAGCTCATGAAATGATCCTAGAATTATCATTAATTCATTATTTCATCCATTATTTAGTTTGCAATAACAAATACACCCTCCCCATGCATTCATGCAATGCATCACAACATGTGCACTCACACTCATGCATGAACATTTACAACATTTTCCTTATCTTTTAATGTGCATTCACTCAATGCAACCACAATATTATAAATTATCCTAATGCATATCCACTCAATGCCACCTTGCATTGGTTCATGAATATTATGCATTCAAACATATTATGGCTTAACCATGACTACCTCATATAGCATGCATTACCATAATCAGGACCACCAGCCCTCACTTTCTTTGGTTATTAAAATCATAACCAACATACACATGGCATGATACACTTTTATATGAATGCAGTATAAATTTATAAACAATCTCATGGTATAAGGCCTCTTTCCTTCACCACTCCATGCTCCACCACACTATGGCAGTATGGCATTCACATGAATGCATTTCAACCCTAAATGCATACCATTTTTATGATTACTAAATATGGTTCAATGGATTCTTACCCAATCCCCTTTCAACACATATGCCATCATTATAATTAAACCATTACATGTATGGATCCCATTTACACCTTTGATGTTACCTGATCAGTTGGTCTCTTACAGAGGATTACAAAATTCTTCCACCAACCTATTAATCATGGATTTGTTGCCCTAACCTTTTCTTCATAAGGTTGTTGGCCACATGCAACACAACATCAACATATTTAGCCATGCTTCTGTTGTCTTTGTCCTGCAACCAAAACCAACACCAATAGTGATTATCAAACGCAATATTTTCCATTAGTGGTTCATTGCATATGTAGAACCTTACTACGTTTACCAATATGTAATATCATATGTGTGTACAAACATCTGCTCATGCACTATGCAACGTTTATTAATATGCCAGCCAATGCATATTCATACCATCCCTCTATTCTCTTGTATTTTAGCATTCCAATGCCATAAATTTTCTATATATCAAAATCATAAAATATAAATACAGTTAGCAACACAAGGGTTAGGGAATTCTCCCTTTCCAATCCCTCATCATAACATGGAATTCCTCTTCCACACCATAGCTGGTCTGATTTCATGGCCTCTAGCAAACACACACGGAATCATTAGATATTATTTTATCACCAAGCATTAATTCAATACATATACTCATGCAGAATATTTTAATATGCTACTTTCCAGGCATGCAATTCTAGAAATTGCCCATATTGACAACAATTTTGTCAAAACAACCACTGGCACTTTTCTGCTCTAAATATCTATGATATATGAAAACCTCATTCAAATATGGTTATGCACCACTGTTCCCTGTTGGATAAGATTTCCAATTCCTATCCACGTGCTCCATTCTGACTTCGGGTGTGGGAATTACATTACTTCAAAAATGACAATTTTCACCAAAATTCTGCACTTTTACACAGTCGCAAAATATCCTGGAAGGCCAACTTCAGCCACCTGTACAAGCAAATATATAAATATTCAGGAAAATTTTTCTACCAGGCAAAGTTAGTCCATACAACAAGGAACACTCAAAAACTTGTGGATCTTTGTTCCGATGTACCATTCATCTCCTATAAAATTCTAGGTTTGACTACTTTTCACTTTTAACATTTTCCAAAATTTCAAATTTTGGGCCAAAAATGGTTATTTCCCAAACGACGCATTTCTGGAAAATATTTGTCTAATGTGAGTTGTCTGTTTCAATGAGAATATGAAATGTTGAGTTCAGTAAATTTCTTGAATCCTTTAGCTAAGGTCTCTTTCATCCACTACAAGATTTTCAAAATCTCAAAAAAGTGGCCCGGAATAGTGCTTTTTGGCATTCTCACTCACCCGACTCCACATCCTTTGGAGTTTACTCCAAAATTCCAAACTTAACACTGTGCATGCTCCATGGCCGCTCCATATCAGTTTCAGCTCAATTCGACCTCCTGTTAAGCATCGGGACACCGATTTGTAAAGCCATTAATTCCAATTTTATGCCAAATTGTAGCATAATGGGCTCAGAATCTTCACTGAACCTTTCATGGCATTTGTTAATGGGCTCAGAACACCACTGAACTCATCCAATTTTGATTCCACATGCTCCTGTTATCCAAAAATCGAGTTTCAGGCTCTATACTTTTTTTATTTTTTATTTTTTTTATCTTGCAACCTGCAATCCGAAATCCCGCAATCCATTCTGCGGGTGCGGAAATGCTAATTTTCCAACCTGGGACTACTCCATCCCGCAATCCGCATCCTACATCCCGCAATCCCGCAATTACGGGTGCAGAAAGTAAAGTCGCAATTACGAAAACTTAAAAATTTTCGTAATCCTGCAACCTGCAATCCCGCAATTCCGCAATTGCGGGTGCGGAATGCCAACCTTCCAACTCGGAACATAACTTTCCTGCAATCCCACAATCCCACAATCCCGCAATTGCGGGTGCAGAATTGTGGAAATCCAAAACGCAATATTGAAAATGTTACGTTTCCGCAATCCGCAACTGCGGAAACACCTCCGTTCCGACAACCTTGCGGGGCTCATATCTCCCTCGTCCCTTAACCAAATGAGATGAGTCTGGTACCGTTGGAAAGCTGTTGGAAAGATCTATGCAATGGTGGGATCCTCAACTACACCTGAGAAATCTAATCCTAACATTTTTCCAATCCAAAATGCCGCCCAAACTTCCCCAATACCACATTAAAACATTATGATCTCTGCCTGTAACTCACAGCTTGGCCCAAGCATCCCCAGTGTTGCAACATGGGATTTGATATCACTCCATCACATCCCCTCCCATCATTCCCAACCAAAGAGGGAACATGACTATAACATGGGGGTGTCTGATTCTTTCCCAAAGCCATAAGACTGAATTTTACCATTTAAATAAAATGCATTCTGAAATTACACAACGGATTTAAAAACATATTAACACAAATACAGATTGGAATGCATCTGCATATATATCCCAAGCAGATGATGAATCAACATACAAAGAATCAGTCCCATTCTCATGCTATGCACAAACTTCATATCAACCATATTAAGATAATCATTTCATTATCATGAATAATAAACATTCAAAATAGAGCACAAAATGATCATAATTTAAACCACAAAGAATACTTATCTTTAAGATTAAACTGTCCAACAACTTGTTATGTGAGAGCAACGTTCCACCCAACCATAGGTCTTTGTCCAGCCTGTATTCTTTCAGTTGAGAGACCACCCCCAAGCTAGGATGTGTATCCACTAAGGAGGAACTAGACAAGCTCACTCACAACCATGATCTCACACACACGGTCATGCTAAGCCAATGCACAGTTGGGTTTATCAAGCATGCAAGAGACAAATGAGGAGGATTCTAAGCTAGTGAGCTCAACCACAGAGCTGCAGACATCTCAAGCTAAATTTAGGCAATCCAATCCTCTGTTCAAACATTCACACTTGGATTTCTCACAATTCTGTCATCAAATAACTCAATCCCGTAATTGGATTTCTGGGCTATAAAAACTGAATTTTCCAATGGATTTCAGGGTATCTAATACTCTCAATTTAGCCCCAAGGTTCATATCTATGGATCCCCCATTGGATTTTACTATCAATACCAAATTCTGGGCATTTATGGCACTTCAAAACGTGGGTTCTTGCAAAGTTGCGATTTCTGGTTTTTCTCATTGCTCGGCATGTGTAATGGATGAAAATTGAAGTTTGGATCTTCAACAATGGAATGGGAATAAGGAAAAATGAATTCCCATGAGGTAGAGTGACTTGTGGATCAAGAAAATAGAGCCCATACTCTGCCATATGAATTTTTGGGCTGCCCATGCTTCATTGAAGCCATGGACTGATTTCTTCAACAACTTTCTTACACATAATTAAATGTCAGCAAGGGAAGTCAAATGGGTTCACAAGATGACATTTGGCATCCAATGGTTCAATCCCACAACCCCCTCACCACTCCCTGGTGGATACGCATGGCCCCTTTTCATTAGTTGCTTCCATAGCCAGTTTTGGTATTGTAGTGCATGATTTTTATTTACATCATTTTTACAATGTTCCATGGCTAAATAGCACATGGGTAACATAATATCTAATACTTGCCTTTTTAAATAAAATTAGAGCATCCACTAGCGGAGCCTTGGCCTTGATCTCCACGCTAGGAAAACATACATCACATGTATACAATATTTACATTAAAAGCTAATATATCCTAAGGGTCAAAATGGGGTATTACATTCACTGACGGTGATTTTGCAAGAAGTGTGGATGACAAGAAGAGCACCTTCGGTCATGTTTTTCATCTTGGATCAGGGGTGATTTCATGGGCATCCAAGAAGCATCCCATTGTGACACTTTCATCAACAGAAGCAGAGTATGTAGCATCAACATCAGCAGCATGTCAAGCAATCTGGTTAGGCAGAGTTTTAGAAGGTCTTCAACAGAAACAAGAAGGACCAACAACAATCTATTTTGACAACAATTCAACAATCGCTCTATCCAAGAACCATGTTTTTCATCCAAAAAAAAAAAACATTGATACCAGATATCACTTCATAAGAGAACTTGTGAAGAATGGTGAAGTTCATGTTGAGCATCTTAAATCAATTGACCAATTGGCTGACATATTCACAAAGCCATTGACAAAATAAATTTTTGAAACCCATAGAGATAATTTACGTATTGTAAAAGCTGCAGTAGTCAACAATAGTAATTAAGAGGGAGTGTTAGAAATAGTAATTACTTCTTTAGCTTTAGCTTTATTTACTATTTAGAAGTCCAGTTAATAAAACATGCAACAACATGCTTTGCATGCATGCAAAAGCTAGGATAGACTTTTTAGGGTTTCCATAAGTATTTAAATATACATTCAGATTTGGTTTGTAATGAATTAGTTGATCTTCCTTTATCAATAGATATTGAAGAGCCATAGCTCATTCTACATAATCTTTTTGTTTATTTCTGCCTCCAACCTTTAGAAAACCACTGCAAAAGTTAAGGATACTGACACTAGAGGCTAGGGAATAAGAAGACGAAGATAATGAACAATGATTAGTCTCTCACATGGGGATTTCTATGATATCTCAAGGTTGCCTCAATCTAGAGTTTATTTTTGTTCGTGTAACATATATAAACAACTTAGCATTGAAGGCTGTTGGAGAATACTGGAAAAATATTAGGGATTTTCATTTAGTTTTGTTGGATATAGAAGAACAAAGTATTGATTTACCACTTGATATTGGATTTATGGCTTTGTTGCGTGGGTATAGCAAGCTAGACAAATTTGGATTGTACTTAAGGCCTGGAGGAGTGACAGATACCGGGCTTGGTTTTACTAAGAAATATGATACAAATGTAATAATAAATACATGGATCTCAACAGATATTAACTGTTACAAGGTTTAATCTACACGTACAAGTATAACCAAGGGCGTTGGCTCTCCCAATGAGTGTAATCCCTGAAATAACACCTAAAGAGAAAGCATTGCTCCTCTCTGTAATCCTAAACAACAAATTAATAATATTTAAAAGTAAAACACAACTTCTTGCATGGAAGGCCAAACGACGGACTTAAGATATTTAGAAAATGATATATTGAAATCATGACTCTACGCATTTACCTCAGATGTAAACAAATATTTTTCTTTAAATTAAATATGCCACCATGTTGGCTTGCCAAAGAACAATCAAACATAATGTAACAACATTAATTTATAAGTGTGAGGTTGCACCACTTTTTTTACCATCATTACTCAAGGAAGGTGTTACAGATATGTCACACCCTTTTATGCTCACCCATTCACATAAGATACAAAGACGAGAATAGAAGCATGGACACACCCTTCTATCAACCACTAGAACACGATAATGGTGTTGTCCCATATGGTTGCACTCTTATATCTTCTTCAAAGGTGAGCAAACAAAAAAATAACAGAGAAAGTCGTCTTCTCTCCCAAGAGAGAGAGGGATGATTCATACCACAGGGTGATTCCATGAAGATGGGTAGCTATTTTTGGCCAAATATGATGATGAAAAACGAAAATTTTACCCATGTATTAAATTGAAGCTCTCGAAACTCATATTTTCCACATGAATTTTGACATGCGGTTAAAAAACGAAATGTAGAGAATTATGTTGGCTTTCCAATGATATTTTTTCCGAAATATACCAATGTCATTTATCATGTCAAATTTTCATTTAATGAAACGTGTGTACTTAAAAATTTGAAGAGTAATTAACAAGTAGTTTGTGTGTGTGCACAATAATTTAATGTTAAAGTAATAATTCTAAAAAATGAAATATGTGAACATGATCTCGATAGAATGAACTACTGCTTACATATTTTTCTTTTAACTTTTATCGAAAAATTATATTTATTATTATTTTTCGAAATTGACCAATGCATATTTCAGCCGCATTTTGCACACATGTGTGTGTGTGCACCAAATCTTTTGTTTGTTTACATAATTTGCAAAACTAAAAATATCCTTTTAAAGAGGACACACTTATCTAGTGCTTGTGTATTTTTTCAAATTGTTTGGATGTGTATTTTGAATGTTGTTAATTTATTTGTGATCTCAATCGAAGTTGTCAGCAGGATTTTTTAGGGTAAGTTTTAGTAGAAATTTAAAAACAAAAGACATACGAAGATAAAAATTCATAAATTTTATGTATATGGATAGAGGATTCATTGACGAATCCAATGGTATCAAGTCTGCCCATCAATGTGCATTTAATGACATAGTTTAAGCCTCTGAAAGAAAGACAAAACTTTCTTTCTGTAGTGAAAAGGGCTCTCGGCTTGTTTTTAAGGCCTCAATCGAGGGTTTAATATGACCTCGATTGAGGTTTTTACATAGAACTCGATCAAGGTATGTTCAAGACCTCGATCGAGTAAATACCTCGACCGAGGGCCTAAAAAACAAGTCACGGGCCTTTTTTTTTTTTTCAAAAGATAGATCGAGCTTTTCAAAAGCTAGGTCGAGGTCTTATTTCAACCCTCGATCGAGGTTTTAATAGCTCGATCGAGGTCTTGCTTCAACCCTTGATCGAGGTCTTTTAAATCCCTCAATCGAGGTCTTTTAGAACCCTTGATCGAGGTTTTAATACCTCGATCGAGGGCTTTAAAAGACCTCGATCGAGGGTCCGCAAAACAAATTTTTGGCACTTCGCTTGCCTAAAATTGTGAACCAGCTTCATGGATCAACCCCACAGTCGGTTAATCCCATAGTCGGTTACATCCCTCTTTAATGTCAAAAAAAGACCAAAATTGAAATGGAAGAGGAGGGGGAACCCCTTCGGGTGATAGAGATCAGGTCTTTCCCAACTCATTTTCCCCATATTCTCAAACATCATACCATATTCCCGTAAACAAAATATCTACTATTAATCTTGTACCAAATAATAATTACATTATTCAAGAAATAAACTGTAACAAAATATAAAACAAGAGCAGAGATGGTTCTCCCGTGGAGGTTGTTGGGTTTTGTTGGAGAATGTGATCAGGGTATCCTTGAATTTTCAAAAGGATGCTCAAAACTGGAGAGACTTGAAATGAGAGGTCGTTGTTTATGTGAATATGCAATAGTAGCTGCAGTGATGAACTGAAATCATTGAATTATATCTGGGTGCAAGGATACGTAGGAACAACAACCGGTGAGAAACTTCTGGCTATGTCACGACCATTTTGGAACATAGAGTTTATCCCTCCTCTCAAGAAGTTTATTCCTCCATTTTGGAATTGAGATTGGTAGGAATATTTATTGAGGAAAATCAATAAGTGATGAAAATAAAATTTGAAAATCGACGGATTTCTAATAAAGACGGTCATGATGACGAAAGTATAAGAGTCAATCCGAAGACCTGTCCAAACAATTAATGCAGGAATCATTCTACACTGGAAAAATATGAGCATAGAGGCATAACAGTTTGGAAGACTCTAATAAATAAGCACTAAGTGCACATCCGTTACAAAGGGTAGAATAACGTTAAAGATGCCATAATAATAAAAAATGGCAGTTTGACAAAGTGAAAGAGGGCAGTTTTCAGGGGGCGAATCATATCAAAATAAAAATAACATGGAAACAATAATGAAGTGGCAGGAAATCAGTATGCATCTGAGCGCAGTTAAAGAAAAGGAAAAACACATCACTAGGAATAAGAAGGAAAATCAATTTGATATAGAGAACAAGAAGAAATACAAATCCACATGGCACCACTGTAGACCATAGCACAGCTACACCGGCACAAGGTAATGAATTCAAATGCAACGCATTGGGTCCGAGAATCAATGCATAAACGAAACATCAGGCACCTTGGAAGAGAAATAAAAACACTCATTTCTGCATTCGTAGATCTCCATACAATGGATGACGCGCAAGTAAAAGGGATTCGTTGCAATGAATGTGGATAGAAAGAGAGAAACGGTAACACCGTGGAAAATATGCAATCACGGAAACTCTGAAGACAAGCGCACTTACACGCACCAACTCTTTTGCACTCCAATTGGAATACATCAATTGATGGATGACCTGCATGCAGTTTTTCTTTTGTGTATGGGTCTTGGTCATTTATTTTCTTGAGTGACAGGATATGGGCATGTATTAGAAAGAACCTATCATCTACATCACCGAAAGCATAGACGATGAAGAATCACAATTTACAAGTGCATATGTAGCTAGGGAGCATACTATCGATATCCTGGTAGTGTGAAGAATCTAATTGTTGAGATATTGTAACTTCAAAGAATATTATATTTGTACTTTATTATTCCGGAGATGTTTCATTCCTCTGTGAATATCTTATTGTATATCCGGAGATGTTTATTCCTCCGTCGGAATGTGGTAACTCGGGTTATTAGACTTCCCTAGTAGGGGTCGGCCCTGTATGTGTTATGTGGGTCAAAGGGTTATTAGACCACCCTAGAGGGGTCGACCTAGTTAGTTGTAGTGGGGTATTTAACCTATTGGTTAAATACGAGCCTACGTGTACTTGTGTAAAATACATATCAGAGTAGTGTATAAATAGAGGAGGTGTGTTCCTCATTACACACACTCACTCACTTGAGAAAGGTGCATTTGTGGAGGAGAGGTCTGCTATGGAGGAGAAGGAGCTTATGCTCAGGGTTTGCATCTTTGTATATTGCTGGTCATCTATATTGAGGAAGCTTTGCTGGGTTTTCTACCCCATGAGGGTTTCCCAGGATAAATCTCTGTCTCTTGTGTTTATGCTATGCTTGTTGTTTCTTCAGTGATCCTGTATATGCTATTATTGTGAAATGGAATGTAATGCTGCTATTTTCTGTCTTAGCATATTGAATTTTAACATGGTATCAGAGCTGACCTGAAGGAAGACAAGGTATGGCACTAAAGACACTTGCTTTACTTACGACAATTTGAAGGTTAGGGTTTTACATAGCAAAAACCAGTCATCGTATCACTTTCGCTATAAATCCGTTTTGGCGAAGTTTTCGGATCTGAAATTGTTACAGGACGAAGCTAAAATCTCCAGGTACCTTGTGTCCAAAGGACAACCTCTAATTCGTTGTACTTTGTGATTTATGATCTGTACAATATAGGGTTTCTGCCTCTTCCAGATCTGAGTCAAAATCAGGTGACCTTGGGAAAAAGGTCATATCTTGGGCTAGGAAGCTCCAAATGAAATTTCGTAAAAAGTTACAGGTAGTACACAGTATGCACTATCTCAGAAAACTTTTTCAGAGGCCTAAGTTGAACCAGTGACACGTGGCACTCCGTACAAGTGCGCTCTCTTGTATTATCCCATAAACAGGTCACGTTGCGACACTTGGCATAACTCTCTCTCAGAAAATCCAATTGAGTTCAGACCTATCAGGATGGAAATATAACAGGCCGAGATATCTCAGAAAAATTTTTCAGAGGCCGAAGGTCAAATAGTGACACGTGGCACGCCGTACAAGTTCGCTCTCCTGTATTTTCCCAAAACAGGTCATGTTGCGACATTTGGCATAACTCTCTCTCAGAGAATCCAATTGAGGTCAGACCTGTCAGGATGGAAAGATAACAGGTCAGGATATCTCAGGAAACTTTTTCAGACCCTGTGGATCAAAAATTTCAGAGTTACACCAGAAACAATCAGGTACATATTTCTGTCAAAACAGAATTATTTTTTTGGTACCTTCATTCATGACTTCCGGAATTTAGGGCTTTGGAGAAAGTTGGAATTTTTGTAATCGGAGACCACGGCTGGATGCTACTCATCAAAATAGAAATTTAGAGACCAAGATCAGAATTTTTGGTTGGGCAGAAGGCTGGGCTTGATTAGACCCTAGTTCGGGACTTTGATCAGAAAAGCGGAAAATTAGGGCTTCTGTAAAAATGGGAATTTTTGAAATCTGTGACCATGGCTGGAAGCTCCTCAGAAAAATAGAAGCTTAGAGCTTTGGATCAAACTTTTTGATGGGGAAAAAGAGTGGGCTTCATCAAACCCCAGTTCAGGGTCACGTCCAGTGAATCCGAAAGTTTCAAAGGCAAAATTGAGGAGTAAAACTTTGCAGTTTTCAAATTCTGAATATATCAGTTTGATCAGCTCATCAAGGCGCATATCTATATCCTTTCGGAAGTTTGAAATTCAAAGTTTGAATTTTTTGGGTTTCTCTGACAAACCCATATCCAGCTCCAGGTCCAGTTCTTGCAAATCAAGTGGATAGGGTTAATCCTAGAAGAAGATGGATTGGTCACCTACATAAGTGAAGGAGTTCATGTTTCAGAGGGAGATGAGGCTAAGGCTTTACATAAGGAGATTACAAGCGATCTCGATAGGTATGACTCATCGAGGTATGTTTTGAGATTTGTTCATGATTAAGTTTATGGTATGTTTGTCTTCATGTTATTACAGTTAGTACAATCTTGATTTTAGATTTGTTGTATCACCTTAACAAAATTATGAATGCATGATAGAAGATATTCATTGGTTAGGGTGTTGACACTTATGATTGTACTAATGCATTATGGTGTTGTGTGAGGTTGAGGTTGTCTGCTAACAAGATACAGGTACATCACAAAAGACAAATCAGGCTCCATGACCATGAAAACATGAAGACAAAGACTCATCCATAATCTTTGTTCTACTTACGAGGTATGTATGACTTTGTTATATTATGCTTAACCTATGAGACATGCAGGTTCTAGCTCAGGATCTCTAAATCATTGAAGAGATTGTTTAGGTATGTTGTACATAACCAAGTAGGTATACTGATCCAGGTATGTTTCCCATGAATCTTACCTTGTGTTAGGATCCCTTATATAAGTATACTTGGAATGATTGGTTATGCTTATTCATAAAGTTAGTAATCAAGGGATTATGCATATTATATCTTTTATCAATAATATGCATGAGTAAAAGAAGACTTCCCTGAAATCTTGAATACTAATGTTTATTAACTATAATCATGACTATACGTTTTCAAGATTATTTAGTACTATAATGTTTTGATAGCATTTAGAATATACTAATGAGTGTATGTTTGTGTATGAGATCATGAGGATGACTCTTGAGCATGCACAGTGGTACAGAATGAATAGAAGTTCAAAAGACATACAGAAGATCAAGCGGGAGGCAGCCACACAAACATAAAAGATAAGTATTTGAGTTGCTATTTGAAATAGTAATGATATTGCCTGCATGCATATTTGTATTCCTAGAATATATAATGCTGAGTGTAAACATTCATAGAGCATTGAACAGTATACAACTAATGTGCATATGTTTGGACAAACATTCCATTGTTGCTTGTCTAGAATGAAACCTCTTTGCTGACATGCTGAGAGTTGTGCACACTCTCGATAGTATGTTCTGGTAGAGATGGAAGGCATCTAGATAGCCACTATATGCATACAGGATATGGGAAAGTGTTGTGCCAAAGTATTGGTCAAAATAGTTGCATCACTATGTAAATGATATCTGTATGCATAATGGGTTATCTTTTGATGATTATGAAGTATTACTAATCATGTACTTAATTTTGATTTGTAGGAAAGGTCATGAAGAATGATGGACACCGTACAAGTGGTGGATGTTCAAACAAGAAGATTTACAAATCAAACAAAATATAGAAGGCTCATAGCTAGAAGATTCTCTTAGAAAGGGGAAGAGAATCACGACAAGATGTTTGCTCCAAGTATGGTGTAATTAAAGAAGAAGTATGAATCAGGTTCTGTATAGGTACCTAGGATCGATAATAATTTGATAAGCTTAATGATCACCATGGGTGATGTGGATCTCAACCTTTGCTACAAGGTTGAATATGATACACATATGACATGGATGCAAGAAGGAACTCACCACAGAGTTCGAATGATATTGAGGCTCATATCAGTAGACCCATCTAACGAGAGATGGCACAGATAGATATGCAGAAGATCATTCAATGCAGAAATGAAAAATGAAAGATCTCAAATTGATGCTTTACTTCCTAGGTTTGGAAGTATGGCAAGGCTCAGAAGGAATATTTCTCAACCAGGGAAAGTATGATGAGAAATATGACTTGAGGTGTTGGAATGGCCACTCTTATGGATTCCAACTTGAAGCTGTTAGGGGATAACTCATCAGAGTTAGTGGATATAACTCTGTACAGACAAATTATTGGGTCTTTGATATATCTAACATATACTAGGTTAGATATATGCTTTGTTATGAACACCTTGAGTTAGTATCTAGTGGAAACTAGATGTGTTTACCTGATAGTTGCAAAGTATGTGATGAGGCACATAAAGGACACGATAGAATTTGATCTATGCTATCTTGAAGATCATGACTTCAGATGGCTATTCAGATTTTGTTTGGGCAGGAAGTGTATCAGACAAGAAGAACACATCGAGAGGATGTTATTGTCTGGGATTAGCCATGATCTCGTGGTTTAGCTGGAAGCAGTCTAGTGTGGCTCTCAGCACAAGCGGAATATATGGCTGCTTGCTCTGCTAGTTGTGAAGAAGTTTGGCTTTAGGATTGTTTGACTTAGAGATAGAACCAACTGAGATCCTATGTGATAATTAGAGTTGTATCAAGATGACATAGAATCTAGTGTTCCATGATAAGTCAAAGAACATAGGGAACTAACAAGATATGACACAGAAAGGAACTCTAAAAGTTTGATTTTGTAACAGGTTACCGTTGTACTAACCAAGCCTCTACGTCAAGTGAAGAAGTTACCAACCAAACCTCTGTCTCGAGTGAAGTTTGAATACTTCCGAGACAAGCTTGGTGTAGTTCAAAAGGACCCTCCTCGAAAGGGGGAGTAGTATAGTCACTCTGATGAGATTGTCTCATCAAACAACAAGGTCGTTGATGAGGTAACCTGTTCTCTACACCCAGTTACTTAGAAATATTTAGATTTAGGACTCTTATACTTAGAATACTTAGCTTTACTTATACATGCTTTTGATGATAGATATATTGGTGAGAATACATGCTAGATGTATACATGTTTTGGTGTGATGTATACATGTTTTGATGTATTAGTAAGAATACATGCTAGTTGTGATGTATACATGTTTTGATGTTAGATGTATTAGTAAGAATACATGCTAGTTGTGATGTATACATGTTTTGATGTTAGATGTATTAGTAAGAATACATGCTAGATGTGATGTATACATGTTTTGATGTATTAGTAAGAATGCATGCTAGTTGTGATGTATACATGTTTTGGTGTGATGTATACATGTTTTGATGTATTGGTGAGAATACATGCTAATGTGATAACTGCTCTTGTATAGATGAGAATACAGAAAGGGATTGGATCATCCCTGGACTTTCAGTCCTAAAGAGAGCCGTAGACGTGAGGTCTCCGAGAATGAAGTCCTTGGTGGACTTGAGGGGATTGGATCATCCCTGGACTTTCAGTCCTAAAGAGAGCCGTAGACGTGAGGTCTCCGAGAATGAAGTCCTTGGTGGACTTGAGGGGATTGGATCATCCCTGGACTTTCAGTCCTAAAGAGAGCCGTAGACGTGAGGTCTCCGAGAATGAAGTCCTTAGTGGACAGTTGAGGGGATTGGATCATCCCTGGACTTTCAGTCCTAAAGAGAGCCGTAGACGTGAGGTCTCCGAGAATGAAGTCCTTAGTGGACAGTTGAGGGGATTGGATCATCCCTGGACTTTCAGTCCTAAAGAGAGCCGTAGACGTGAGGTCTCCGAGAATGAAGTCCTTAGTGGACAGTTGAGGGGATTGGATCATCCCTGGACTTTCAGTCCTAAAGAGAGCCGTAGACGTGAGGTCTCCGAGAATGAAGTCCTTAGTGGACAGTTGAGGGGATTGGGATCATCCCTGGACTTTCAGTCCTAAAGAGAGCCGTAGACGTAAGGTCTCCGAGAATGAAGTCCTTAGTGGACAGTTGAGGGGATTGGGATCATCCCTGGACTTTCAGTCCTAAAGAGAGCCGTAGACGTAAGGTCTCCGAGAATGAAGTCCTTAGTGGACAGTTGAGGGGATTGGGATCATCCCTGGACTTTCAGTCCTAAAGAGAGCCGTAGACGTGAGGTCTTCGATAATGAAGGGATTGGGATCATTCCTGGACTTCGGTCTGAAAGAAGAGCCGTAGACGTATGTCTCCGATAATGAAGGGATTGGGATCATTCCTGGACTTCGGTCCGAAAGAAGAGCCGTAGACGTATGTCTCCGATAATGAAGGGATTGGGATCATTCCTGGACTTCGGTCCGAAAGAAGAGCCGTAGACGTATGTCTCCGATAATGAAGGGATTGGGATCATTCCTGGACTTCGGTCCGAAAGAAGAGCCGTAGACGTATGTCTCCGATAATGAAGGGATTGGGATCATTCCTGGACTTCGGTCCGAAAGAAGAGCCGTAGACGTATGTCTCCGATAATGAAGGGATTGGGATCATTCCTGGACTTCGGTCCGAAAGAAGAGCCGTAGACGTATGTCTCCGATAATGAAGGGATTGGGATCATTCCTGGACTTCGGTCCGAAAGAAGAGCCGTAGACGTATGTCTCCGATAATGAAGGGATTGGGATCATTCCTGGACTTCGGTCCGAAAGAAGAGCCGTAGACGTATGTCTCCGATAATGAAGGGATTGGGATCATTCCTGGACATCGGTCCGAAAGAAGAGCCGTAGACGTATGTCTCCAATAATGAAGGGATTGGGATCATTCCTGGACTTCAGTCCGAAAGAAGAGCCATAGACGTATGTCTCCGATAATGAAGGGATTGGATCATTCCTGGACTTAGGTCCGAAAGAAGAGCCGTAGACGTATGTCTTCGATAAAGATAGGACTGGATCGTCCCTGGACTTCGGTTCAAAAGGTACATGACTGGTTTACATCATTCCTTGACGATGCCGATGATCGTGTGATGACGATGCTGATGATCGTATGATGACGATGCTGATGATCGTATATGCTGATGATCGTGCGGTGATGATGCTGATGATCGTGTGATGACGATGCTGATGATCGTATGATGACGATGCTGATGATCGTATATGCTGATGATCGTGCGGTGATGATGCTGATGATCGTATGATGACGATGCTGATGATCGTGTGATGACGATGCTGATGATCGTGTGATGACGATGCCGATGATTGTATGATGACGATGATGATCGTGCTGCTGCTGATCGTGTGATTATGATGCTGATGATCGTAATGCTGATGTTGATGTTGACATTGATGTGCCAGTAACTGTTTGAGTTACTGATGAAGACAAATTGAAGAAAGCTTCCAATGATTTATAGATGTATCATGTATGATGTTGATGACTCCTTGCTCGTGCAGATGTTGTTATAATATCCTTCTCGTGAAGGGGGAGTGTTGAGATATTGTAACTTCAAAGAATATTATATTTGTACTTTATTATTCCGGAGATGTTTCATTCCTCTATGAATATCTTATTGTATATCCGGAGATGTTTATTCCTCCGTCGGAATGTGGTAACTCGGGTTATTAGACTTCCCTAGTAGGGGTCGGCCCTGTATGTGTTATGTGGGTCAAAGGGTTATTAGACCACCCTAGAGGGGTCGACCTAGTTAGTTGTAGTGGGGTATTTAACCTATTGGTTAAATACGAGCCTACGTGTACTTGTGTAAAATACATATCAGAGTAGTGTATAAATAGAGGAGGTGTGTTCCTCATTACACACACTCACTCACTTGAGAAAGGTGCATTTGTGGAGGAGAGGTCTGCTATGGAGGAGAAGGAGCTTATGCTCAGGGTTTGCATCTTTGTATATTGCTGGTCATCTATATTGAGGAAGCTTTGCTGGGTTTTCTACCCCATGAGGGTTTCCCAGGATAAATCTCTGTCTCTTGTGTTTATGCTATGCTTGTTGTTTCTTCAGTGATCCTGTATATGCTATTATTGTGAAATGGAATGTAATGCTGCTATTTTCTGTCTTAGCATATTGAATTTTAACACTAATATGCTCACCAAATTGAAATCCCGCGATTTCACGTTCCCAAGTAATTGAGAAGCCTATATTTTCGGTCTTTGGATAGCAACAGCTGCATTGAAGTGAATATTATTTCATTCCATGAAGTCGATGCACTCTCACAGATTTAAAGCCAGAGAGTGACAATGTCAGTGCTCTTATTATATTATCAAGATTCAATATCGATATATTATATTGTCTTGTCACTGTATTACTATGATGTTATTCCAAATCGACCTTGACATTTACTCAGTGGGTCGTATTCCTTAAATCTAGGAATAAATAAGTTCTGCCTCTGTAATAATAAAATGTTTCGAAAGACTACGCTTATTCACATGACAGACTACATTCATTAAATCTGAGAAACCACTTTAACCTCAGTATTAACAACATAAACTTGGCATATTTGCAATTTGGTTGGGCGCAGATTACACACATTGCATGCAACATTGCATGCAGTTCAACTATGCAAGGAATAGGTTCTTATAAATTACCACTAAATTATTAGAGAGGGGTGAGGCACTATGAGCCAAATAAAAGGATCTTTGGCAGTCTACTATTAAATTGTGGTCACTAGACTCGAATGCAATTTACAAACTATATCTGTAACGTGACTGTGAACAACAAAGTCAAACTAACTGAGATTATTCAAATTAGATCTATAGAAAAATTGAGGGAAGCAAAGGACAAGCCCTCAGGTCTCATCATGTGAACCTATCTCTGATACCAAATGTAGAACCCAAAATTTCTAAATAACCAATAATACATAAAATTTCAAAAATACATGCCATAAGATGTAATGTCCCTTATTAGGAATTTTATTAAAATTGCAATTTTCCACTTTTTTCCTTGGTTCGACCTTTGACTAGTTTCGATCTCTAGGTCCCAAATTTGCCCCAAATGATCCCAAATATTCTGAGAAGGTATATGAATGATATTATAAAATAAATATGTGTTTCAGGGATGCCTTTGTACCTTTAAAACACTTCTGCAAATACTCTTTCAATTCTGGTCAATGTAGGTAACTTTACTAGTGATTTCCCTTTGACTAGTATTGGTCTCTAGGTCTCAAATTGACTCCAAATGCCTTCAAATATTCAAGGAAGGTTTATGAATGATATTAGGAATTGAATATGATGTTCAGGGATAACATATAGCCACCAAAAGACCTCTGCAAACTCTCTTAAGATTCTGGACCAAGTATGCAATTTTAGGAGTAATTTGAGGTTCAAATCCCCCTAAGGTAAGTACTGAAAATGGCTTCCCAAATGCCTCCAAACCCACTCAAATTTATGAACAGAGGTAAGTAATGTGTTACGTATGTTATTAAGGTATCATATGCACCATTAATGGTTTATTACAACTGTTCTCACCCTCTCCCATTCAACTGCAAAAATCCCCAA
The DNA here is from genome assembly GCA_027924585.1 of Larix kaempferi. Taxonomy (NCBI): domain Eukaryota; kingdom Viridiplantae; phylum Streptophyta; class Pinopsida; order Pinales; family Pinaceae; genus Larix; species Larix kaempferi. Next base: position 20,206,879 of record BSBM01000093.1, on the reverse strand, counting down.
TTCGACCCTTGGGGAAATGGCACTATTTTTTCTCCCAATGCAATTAAACTGAGTAAAAATGCTTCAAATGCTCAAGTAAAGTACATGAAAATTGTATAATACATCCATGGCAGTATATTTATCACAAATATATCAGATAATCATCCATTCATTCGAAATCATCATCAATACATTGGCTCACAACAAGGTAGTGGGGAAATGGCATTGTTCTTCCATTAAAAATGAGATTTATACATTTCTACTTGGAATTTCGACCTGAAACTTTTTGGAGATGAAGAAAAGAGTATTTAATTCATATTAAAAAATAAATGGGGCATTAAAAGCTCCCCCAAAGAGTACAATATCTCACCAAAAACGCCCTCCCTCAAGGATCAAGAATATGCCATCAAAACTGGAAATGGTTGAAGGAGCGAGCTGCAATAGAAGAAACCATGAGCTGCCCTATAGCTTAAACTTGCAAATAAAGACTCCATTAAAGCTCCAAATGAAAGGTCTGAATGGCCTTTCCAATTTCCAACTTGGATGGGAATCTTTCACCCTCGAAATTGGCTAAGGCAAGAAACTAGTCATCCACTAGCTCTCCCTCTTCACAATTGCAATTGCAAATTATACAAATGATCAAAATCCGGTTTAATTCTTTGCTATTGACATTTATAAACTTCTAATGTCCTCCATGGGTCGGATTCCTTCCAAGAGACTCATTCCAACTCATGTTGGGAAGAGATTCCAAAGAACGCCACTTGCACAACAATTCCTAGTCTCCCACTTCCACCAAATCACATGTGGAAGCATCTTAGCTTCCCTAACACCCTTGAGCACCCTCTTGGAGTCTATTTTTAGCCCTGACATGTCATATATGTCATATGTCAGTCTTCAGGTCTGATTTGTGTCATAGGTGTCATAGCATCTTCATTATTGTTGTCATAGAGCTAGGGAATCTAGCCCAAGTGTCTCACTAGCTCCAAATTGCTTCTTCCTCTTCCATGGGAGTTACTCTTCCTCTATATTTCGACCTTGGATGAGTCATGGAATGAATAATACCTTTTGGAATCCCCCAAGTATGTTACCATTCACCTTGAATTCGAATTGGTGAGAGAATGATGCCAAATGTAGTGGGGAAATCTAGCCATATGTGGGTCCCACTTCCTCCATGTGTCTTCATGATGAAATGCCACTTTGATTTTCACTTGTAAATATTTATTTAGATCCTTTATTAAATATTTATTCCATTCTAATGTTCAAACATTATTTATTATCCCCATTATTCCAAATCCCAAAGCTTCCACCCCAAACCTAGGAAACTAGTAATTTTCCTCCTTGGCAATTATTTGACCTTTAGCATTAATTTGACAAACTCTAATGAATAGAGCCAATGTGATTAGGCCATTCTGACCCAATACCAAATTTGGGACATGACAAATCCTCCCTTCCCAATATTGCTTGTCCTCAAGCAATTTTAAATGTGGGTGTTGAAGAACCTGCTTTCTGTATAATTCTTTGAAGTTGCCATTGAATTGCCCAACCTTGAGTCTTTGAGTTTCCATGAAGATTTTAGAGAGGAAACACCATGCTTGCTGCTGCACTACTCTGATTAAAATCACTTTATTAAGTGGGGAATCCATCTTCCATACTGCTTGCTTCCCCAAAAAGTATGGAACCAATGAGATCAAAATTATTCCAGGGTCCCATTGCTTGTATTGCACCCCAACAATTAAAAGTGCTCTCCAACCCATACCATCAGATAAGAGGATTCCTGGATCCCATTTTCTTGTATGCATTCTTCCAAACATCATGAGTACAAAACATATATCATCAAAGTACATAACAACATAATGAAAATGTACATAAAGGAGATGCTTCATCAAAGAGTCATGAAAGTGCTTATACCTCCAAGCATGTAGACCACCATTTTCCAAGTGCATACAATCTTCAAGTGACCCATCAAATCTGCTCCAATGACATAGGTGAGGATCCCATGTCCGATAGTGCTGCTCCAAGAGAATGCGATATGCATCAAAATATTCAGCCATGCATTCTTTCATCCAAGAAGTGAATGAAGAATCTCCACTAAAATCTGAACCAAATAATGAGCAGGAAAAACAAGGAGAATTCAAAGGACTCAAAGAAGTCTCATCCATACAATCATGAGGATATGTATCATCATAAGGTAAAGCAATATGCTGCTGCAATTCTAAATAATGAGGTGCTCTATTCATGTCATCATCAAAAGGAGCGGTAGGAGTTTCATACCCCTCATGTGGCACCACTAGGAAAAAACCTTCCACCCAATTTTCATCCCAAAGCGATGTGGCTGGAAAAGAAGTGTGGGTGAGGAATTATGAACCAAATTTAATTCTTTACAACTCTTACCCATTGAAATATTTAATTCATCTTCTCCATAATTGGCTGGTCCAACTATTGTGAGATCATGTACCTCTTCCAAGGCTTTGCAACTCTCTCCATGAGGCAACTCATAATCCCTTTGAATAAGGACAAGTGCTTGTCCTTATTCTTGTTTTAGTGTAGCATCTTCAAGAACCTGCATATCAACATGTACCTCATGTTCCACAATTACATTAGGTTCCTCTTTTTTGGCATAAATTGTTTCATCCTTTTCCTTGAAAAGAGAACCATTGCTCATTATTTTTTCCGAGTTGCTTCCAATTTCACTAAGCAACAATCTGAACTCTTGAAAGTATTGTCTCCACTTTTCTTCAAAGTATGGTTCAATTAATTTCCTAAACTCCTCATTCTCCTTTAAGGTTCCTTTCTCATCCTTACTCATGGTGACCAATGAATGCACTTCTTCTCCTACTTCTTCCCTTTCATCAAAGTACATCCAGTTTCAATTTCTAAGGGTGGTGGCTTATTTCTTTGACTCCTGGTCTTCATTAATGTTCTACCACATCAGGTTCCAAGACCATGCTCTGATACCATTGTAATGTCCCTTATTAGGAATTTTATTAAAATTGCAATTTTCCACTTTTTTCCTTGGTTCGACCTTTGACTGGTTTCGATCTCTAGGTCCCAAATTTGCCCCAAATGATCCCAAATATTCTGAGAAGGTATATGAATGATATTATAAAATAAATATGTGTTTCAGGGATTCCTTTTTACCTTTAAAACACTTCTGCAAATACTCTTTCAATTCTGGTCAATGTAGGTAACTTTACTAGTGATTTCCCTTTGACTAGTATTGGTCTCTAGGTCTCAAATTGACTCCAAATGCCTTCAAATATTCAAGGAAGGTTTATGAATGATATTAGGAATTGAATATTATGTTCAGGGATAACATATGGCCACCAAAAGACCTCTGTAAACTCTCTTAATATTCTGGACCAAGTATGCAATTTTACGAGTAATTTGGGGTTCAAATCCCCCTAAGGTAAGTACTGAAAATGGCTTCCCAAATGCCTCCAAACCCACTCAAATTTATGAACAGAGGTAAGTAATGTGTTACGTATGTTATTAAGGTCTCATATGCACCATTAATGGTTTATTACAACTGTTCTCACCCTCTCCCATTCAACTGCAAAAATCCCCAATTCGACCCTTGGGGAAATGGCACTATTTCTTCTCCCAATGCAATTAAACTGAGTAAAAATGCTTCAAATGCTCAAGTACAGTACATGAAAATTGTATAATACATCCATGGCAGTATATTTATCACAAATATATCAGATAATCATCCATTCATTCGAAATCATCATCAATACATTGGCTCACAACAAGGTAGTGGGGAAATGGCATTGTTCTTCCATTAAAAATGAGATTTATACATTTCTACTTGGAATTTTGACATGAAAATTTTTGGAGATGAAGAAAAGAGTATTTACTTCATATTACAAAATAAATGGGGAATTAGAAGCTCCCCAAAAGAGTACAATAGCTCACCAAAAATGCTCTCCCTCAAGGATCAAGAATATGCCATCAAAACTGGAAATGGTTGAAGGAGCGAGCTGCAATAGAAGAAACCATGAGCTGCCCTGTAGCTTACACCTGCAAATAAAGACTCCATTAAATCTCCAAATTAAAGGTATGAATGGCCTTTCCAATTTCCAACTTGGATGGGAATCTTTCACCCTCGAAATTGGCTAAGGCAAGAAACTAGTCATCCACTAGCTCTCCCTCTTCACAATTGCAATTGCAAATTCTACAAATGATCAAAAGCCGATTTCATTATTTGTTATTGAAATTTATAATCTTCTAATTTCCTCCATGGGTCGAATTCCTTCCAAGAGACTCATGCCAACTCATGTTGGGAAGAGATTCCAAAGAACGCCACTTGCACAACAATACCTAGTCTCCCACTTCCACCAAATCACATGTGGAAGCATCTTAGCTTCCCTAACACCCTTGAGCGCCCTCTTGGAGTCTATTTTTATCTCTGACATGTCATATATGTCATATGTTAGCCTTCAGGTCTGATTTTTGTCATAGATGTCATAGCATCTTCATTATTGTTGTCATAGAGCTAGGGAATCTAGCCCAAGTGTCTCACTAGCTCCAAATTGCCTCTTCCTCTTCCATGGGAGTTACTCTTCCTCTATATTTCGACCTTGGATGAGTCATGCAATGAATAATACCTTTTGGACTCCCCAAAGTATGTTACCATTCACCTTGAATTCGAATTGGTGAGAGAATGATGCCAAATGTAGTGGGGAAATCTAGCCATATGTGGGTCCCACTTCCTCCATGTGTCTTCATGATGAAATGCCACTTTGATTTTCGCTTGTAAATATTTATTTAGATCCTTTATTAAATATTTATGCCATTCTAATGTTCAGACATCATTTATTATCCCCATTATTCCAAATCCCAAAGCTTCCACCCCAAACCTAGGAAACTAGTAATTTTCCTCCTTGGCAATTATTTGACCTTTAGCATTAATTTGACAAACTCTAATGAATAGAGCCAATGTGATTAGGCCATTGTGACCCAATACCAAATTTGGGACATGACATAAGATCTGAGGGAATTAGTTACATCCCTGATTAGATCACATGGTGAATAACTTGATAGCTCCAATGTCTGCAACTGAAGGTGGGGGGATGACTATCCACCCAACCAACCCGTAGCCAATGGATGAGGCCCTCGAGCCCCCAACAATTAACCCTATGTCAGTTCTTGCTTGCTGATTTTCCTCTTGATGTTATCCTCCTTCTTCTTCTCCGACTCTCCCCAAATCTCTCTACCCAAAAATCCAAAGACCACTCTCTCTTCTTGTCTTCCTCCTTTTATTTCCCCCTTCTCCCTTTTTCTTAATTTCTTGTTTAATTTCTATCATTATGCCGAATTTGATTTCTGTTACTTCTTTTTCATGTTTGTTTTTATTATTTTACATTATATTATATTATATTAAATATTCCATATATTCATATATCAGGGTTGATACACCCAAAGGATGAATGAGGTGATATTTGAAATATACCAGTAGGGATATCCAAAAAAGTGTATAGGGAGATGGTCAGAGAAATTAACATAATAGCATTGCAGGAGGATCCATTTCAATAACAACATGCTTAAAATGTATGAAATCATTGAATGTTTTATTATGTATATATAATTAATTAATTTAGCATCAAATATTACTTTTCAATTGTTATGTTGCAGAAAATAAAACAAAATGGAACCCATTCAAAACATAAGACGAGACGACAAGGAAAAAAATGGTTGATAGAAAAGTTTGTGAGCAGTTGTGATTTCCTTATAACAACTTAAGATTTCATATTGATTTTGATCTTTATATTTTAATTTTTTTTATACCAACCATTCTTGGATGTCTTCAAGTAGGTGTTAACGTACAAAGAAGAGCCACCAAAAGGATAGATTGACATTGGGTTAAATATTCGTTTTGAGTATACGTTGGTGTATCAAAAACTAATTATGGATTTTGTAAGTTTCTATGTTGTTTTACTTCTCTCATTTTATAATTAATAAAACAAAAAAATACTTTATATTAAATCTATGATTTGTAATGGGGTATAAAACTTGTAGGAAACAAAGTATTGAGTGGAACCAACATAAGAGTTGTTGAAAGAAGGCATAAGATTTGGTTTTGAAAGAGTGTGTATCATTTGGGTCTCAGTTCTTTCTATTGTACAATTTTCAATTTACACTCATGTATATTTTCTATTTTAATTTTCATTATTCCTACCAATGTAGTTACACTCATTACACTTTATTTTTACGTTCGTAGATGGAAGCTGAATGTGATGAAAACAATCAAGGAAATCAACAAAATATTCAACCAAATAACCCAAGTCATTAAAATGTCTCAAGCACTGACAACAATTCCAGTGAAGAATCATGATCAATAGATTTGGATGTTAATGCAAGTTGTTGTATATTTTGATTTTGAAATAATTTTCAGTGAAAATCAAACATTTTGTATAATGTACTAGACATAGTGTCCCAATTGAAAGATAGTGGGTTACCAATAAGTGTAACAATTACATGTTGATGTTTTGATTATTGTTTCCCTTATGGTGTACCATTTCGTATGATGAAGGGATTATTATTCATATATAATAAAATCAAGTTTCTTATTCTATTACATTGTCCAATGTCGTTGTGAAATGTCACATTGAGGATTAAACATATGGATGATTAAATATTACAATAAATGCGAGAATTGATGTTATAACAAATTAATCCAAAAATTATATCCAAATGCAACAATTAGAATTAAAATTATGTGAATACTATTAAAAAAACATATTTCATTTTTTGAAGAATAATGGAATTAAAAAAATTAAAAATAAAAATATATATTTGAGTGCGATGTCACTAGTCAATTTTCACCAAAGAGAAAATGATTCTAGGTGCATTTGATAGTTTTAATCGCATCGGTGAATTCAATCGGTAAATGTAGCATCAATGCATTTAAAACAAATGCGCATTGATGTAACAAACTACTTGTTGCATGCCCCATTGTTTTTTTTTCTTACGCACCGATGCTTTCTATATAAGCGCATTGGTGTGCCACTATATTGTAACCGCATCGTTGAATTTTAAACAACCACGCAATTCAACATCCCAATAAACTTCACCAGTGCGTTTTCCTTCCCTTATAGCATTGGTACTTTATAAGAGTTCATATGCATCAGTTCTATATTTATTATAAAGCACCAGTGTATATATTGTTATAAAGCATCAATGTTGTTAAAATTTTGGTATGCATCGGTGGTATATTTGTTATAAAGCATTGGTGCATATATTGTTATAAAGCACCAATGCCATTAAAATTTCAGTACACATCGGTGCTTGTTTGTATTTAAATGCACTCTAGTGTATTTTGTATTTGTTAGCACTAGTGCACTTATATCAACAAAGTGCACTGATGAAAAAGCCTCCATTAAAGCCTTTGATCGCCAAGATTTTTTAGTTACAATAAATTTCCGTGAAAAAACTACTACAAAAAAGACCTTTAGAGGCGATCATTTTTTTCCTCCAAAAGTGGTATTGGCGGGAGTTTTAGCATTACCAACAATTTTGCAACCCCCCTTAAAGAAACCACTACTAAATTCAAGTCTTTTAGTGGTGGTTTTGACGAATTATAAACCTCCCCCTAAAAGTCACCCAAAAGTGACTTTTATAGGTGGTTTTGAACTGCCTCAAAAAAAGGACTTTAGGCGGTGGTTTGGAACTGTCCCCTAAAAAAACCGTCCTTAAAAGTCAATTTTTTGGGGCGGTTCTGACTCGCCCTTAAAAGTCACTTTTTAGGAGCTGTTTATATCTCTTTAAAAAAAGTTGCTAAAAGGATTGAATTCTAGTAGTGTTTCCTTTATGAGAGGTTCATAACCTCCTCAAAAAGTGACTTTTAGGGGCAGTTTAGAATCCCCTGCGTAGAAATCTACAGAGGCAGTGTATATCTTTTCAAAAACCACCGCTAAAAAGATTGAACTTTAGCAACAATGCTTTTGGGGAGTATTTGGAACCACCCTCGAAAACTGACTTTTGGGGGCAATTTAGAACCTCCCTCGTAGTAACCTATGAGGTCGGTTTAGAACTCTCCTTGTAGCATATTTTGGGGTTAGTTACACACCCCCCTTGTAGAAGCTTATGAGGGCGATTTAGATCCCCCTCATAGAAACTTATGAGGGTGATGTAGAATCCCCCTTGTAGCAACCTATGAGGGTGGTTTAGAACCCCCGTTGTAGCAACTTATGAGGGCGGTTAGAAACCCACTCGTAGGAACATATAAAGGCAATTCTAAACTCCCCTCGTAGTAAAATATGATGCCAATTTAGAACCCTCCTCGTAGCAGCTTACAAGGGTGGTTTAGAACCCCCCTCGTAAAAACATACAAAGATGGTCTTAAACCCCATTTTTATAGAAATCATCATAAAAAAAATTAGAAATATAATGCAATATTAGTAGGCAATAGAGGAAACAAACCACCAACCTCCTGCTTGTAAAGCAAGCACTCTTCCATTGAGATAGCACCCTTTAAGATTTGGGGATAGGATCTTACACCTAGAATGATCTCTAAAAACCCTAGTGAACACCTTATTAAGATAGGGGTTAGTCATCTTAAAAAAACTAGGGAAGAAGGTAGTCATTTTGACAACTTAAGCTATAAATCAACTATTTCATTTAAAGTGGTAGCCATTGAGCCATATTCTCTCATCAAATATGATATGGTGTTTATGTTTATGAATTTCCACTGCTCACATTATAATTTTAAATTAAATTATTTTTTCTTACCTAACAAGCCTCCAATAAGTTACCAACTGATTGAAATGCATGTCCAATTGCCAAATCTATGTTATCCCAACTCAAGTATACAAAGAAAAAAATAAATGAATGAACCATTGATGTTTAAAAATTTTATAGTATTTTTACTAAAATTTTATATCATGAAGTACCTTGGTGATCCTTTCATCTAGAGACATGAAATTCTCATTGAAAATTTGGAAGCGTTTATTCCATGTATTGGGCATAGAATTGAGTTTTATAACAAACTATCACCCTCAGATGCATAGACACACAAAAAGATTAAATGAAGTCATTGAGGACAATTTACACATGTATTTGTTGGACAAGTTAACCAAGTGGGAAGATAACCTAAATTTCACGGAGTTCACATATAACGATAGACATCATGCATCAATATTGGTATTTTTGGACACCCACCAAATTTCAATGTCCTTATAGAAAGAAATAAGTTATTGAGTTCAAGTGAGAACATATATAAATCCGAGGTGTATTGAAATTAATTGAAAAGGACACCAAGGAAAATCAACAACTTCAACCCCCCTTTCCAACCACAAAAAATGGGGATACTAAGAGGAATATGTACTCTACATCTAATATGATTCCAAATATTGGTTGCATGTAAGAAAAAATTGAACCCCAATTTTTGTAGAATTCTAGGAAAATTGGGTGTGTTGGTTTAGGACACATGCTTAATATCAAAACTCAATAAATTTTGATTAAAATTGGGGATCATGTAAAAATGAATCCTTGACATCCTATCCAAATTTTAGGGCTAGATTCCAAAAGATCAGTGTGTGTTGATCAAAATAATAAGTCACTGTCTACATACAATAGAATTCTAGAAAATCTCTACTCGCTGGTATGAGAAAAATACTAGTCCTTGTATGATCAAACTCTTATTGTATTAATTTCAATACACCTTGAATCAACCAATAATCACTCACCCAGAGTGATATGAAAACTTTGAGGAGTACTTACTCACATAAACGTTTATAATTAGGATCTTTGCTAACAATCATTTGCATGTGTATATGAGAATTTCCATGTATATGAACTTATCTTAATCGGAAAAAAAAAAAAAAAACAAGGATTCACATATACAAATAAGACAAACCAGATGGTAACAGAGTTCATCAACCCCACTATCTACATCTCTGAGGTTCGTCAACTTCGAACCATTCTTATTAATCTTCCTTCTTGGAATTTACATCAACATCATGTGGCGTTCTCACATCTTGGGAAGCCTTCTCCTAAGGCTCTCACATGAACTTTCTTAATTAATACCTCCTTAACTTCTCAATTCAAAAGAAAGACTTCAAAGAGTACTCTAAAAAGAAAGCCTACCACCCTTCTCCATATGAGAGGCTTTTATAGCTTTCTCATGGATGATTAGTCATCACCATGTCAAGGAGAAATTCTCTCCCATGATCCCCTTAAGTAGGATCAGGATACACCTTAAGGGGGTATGTGGAGGAAAAGGCCTCTTCTTCCTCCATGAGGATCTCAACACCCCTTAGGTTTAAGAAACTAACTCATGAGGTGGATTCTCTCACCTTTTAATTTCCTTTTCTAAAAAAAAAATCAGAATTAATGTGCACATATACATCAAATTCTCTATTACAAAGTTTGTCCATGAATTTTCAAATGAAAATACTTTTATGAACAATTGCCGAAGAAATCCTCCTTTCTGTCAAAACTTCAAACTGGAGTCTCTTTTGCATGCGAAGTCCATTTGACCTCATTCAAGTTTCATTTGAAATATTTCCCAGAGCTCTTCAATGGATGATCATTTTCAAAGAAAATGAAGTCCTTATTTATTCTTCGACTGAAACGATCCTCCTAGATCAAATATCCACTGAAAGGACTTTTTGGACCTCCAAAAATTTTTGATTTAAAAATGTAGAAGGATATTTGCCTTCATATTCTTTAATGCTTGTTCATGGCTGTCTTTGGATTCACTTGGACTGATGTTTGTGTTTATGGCGATTTTTTAGGGTGTCAGGCACTGCCGATCATGCACGCAAAAATTAAGATTACAATGTTTTTGAAGGATTTAAACATGATGCCATAAAATGTATAAAATAAAAGGTTCCCTTTAGTAGTTTAAACACTACGGTTTCAACCTTCGCTTTAAAAAGTGCAACATATAAAATTTTATCTCCTTGTTGGCCTTCGAGCCAAAATATAGAATTTTATGGAAAAAAACATTAAGCCAATATTTTGAACGGTGCAGATTATTCTTATGCGATCCATATCGCTTCTTCTTTGGTGTAAATTGTTCTGTAACATATATAATATATGTAAAAATCACCAAATCTTTGCATATTTTGCATACTCTCAGCCTGTTTTCAAGCCTCGATGATTGAATGTCATGCCTCACATCTATTTAACCAAAATGTAAGGTGCAGTGGTAAGTTCTTTGTTTTGACTCTTACAACACGCTTTCCTTTGCAGACATAACGACGTGGCCCCAGAAGCTATGGGTAACTTGTATGCAGAGAAATTCCCAGAAACACTGATAACAACCATGTCATGAAACTCATTCTAAAAGAAATCCAAAATATTATGCATGCCCTTGGACACCATATTCATCCTTATGGCATCCCCAGTGAAACAAGGAAACCTAATATAGAGATTCCTTCCTGCAATTGTTGATTTATTTGTAACTTCGGAAGATATTCACTTGAATATTATATGTATTACATTTGTACTTTATTGTATCCCCAACGGAGATGTATTATTCCTCCGATTGGAAGTGTCGTCATTTGTATTGTAAGTGTCACAAGTTATATTGTCAATGTCGTAACTTATACTTGATGTGTTATTAGACCACCTTGGTGGGGTCAACCCTGTATGAGTCATGTGGATGAGTTATTAGGCTTCCTTAGGAAGTCGGCCCAGTTAGGGTTAAAGGAAGGTGAATTCATTGTTTAAATAGAGAGTGTGACTCTCTAATTATATTCATTCACACACTCACTCACTTCGTATTAGTGAGAGAGAGGAGGAGTGCGCATAAGTGGAGGAGGAGACGCTGCTAGGAGACTATCTCTTGTTTTGGGGTTTGATCTTTGTGATATTTGTATTGGTGCTCATTCTATCTCTAAGGAATTTGCAGGGTTTTTCACCTTCTTGGTTTTCCCCGATCAAATGCTTTGTGTCTCTTGTCTCTTATGTTTTATATGATGTACATGTTGTTATCTCAGTTAATATCCTAGATCATATTGAATTAAATGCTGAAAATCTAAGATGGAATCAGAGCTTGCCTGAAGGAAGGCATTGTATGGCATTTACAACACTTATTGCACTTGTGACAAATTGGAAGCTAGGGCTTGATATAGTAAAAACTAGTCATCGTGGAACTTTCGCTATAAATCCATTTTGGAAAAGGTTCAGGGTTTGAATTTTTTACAGGACGAATATCAGACACATATTTACTTTCTGTAAAACTTTCAGCATCAGATTCGTTGTACTTTGTGAGATATGAGCTGTACAAGTTAGGGTTTCTGCCTCTTCCAGAATGAAGTACTAAATAGGTGACCTAGGAACAAAGGTCATATATAGGGATAGGAAGCTCCAAATTGAATTCTGTAAAAGTGAAAATTAGGGAATGGACTTCAGTTTCACAGGTCCACATTTCAGAGGCCGAAGTGGAAACAGTGACATGTGGCACTCTGTACAAGTTTGCTATGCTGTGTCATCCCATAAACAGGTCATGTTGTGACACTTAGCATATCTCTCTCATGAGAATCCATTGAAGCTCAGATATGTGGAGTTTTAAAAATGAAAGGCCAGTCTACCACAAGAATAATTTTCAGACCCCGAGGATCCAAAATTTTAGATATGCACCAGAAACAATATGGCATATATTTCTGTCAAAATAGAATTGGATTCTGAGCATTTTCATTTTTGGGTTGTCACTACTGCGGGAAATTAGGGCTTTTGACATAAGTGGAATTTTGGAGTGATCTCAGCATAGGATTGATCTCCTCAACAAAATCAAAATTTAGAGACCAATATCGAAGTTTTTGGTTTGGTAGAACCCTAGGATCTATCAAACCCTAGTTCGGGTTTTGGACCAGAAAACCAGATTTTGACAGAAGTTGCAGATCCGAAATTCGCAGGTCAATTTTGAGGGGTCAATTTTTAGAGTTTTCAAAATCTAAGCAAACCATCTTGCTCACCTCAGTCAATTGCATCTCCCTGTCCAGATAGAATTTTGAAATTCCAAGTTTGGTTTTTTAGGGTTTCTCTGCCAAACCCTAGCCAACTTTAGATCTAGTTTCAACCAATAAAAGTAGATTGGGTTAATCCTAGAATAAAATGAATTGGATACCTACATAAGTGAAGAAGTTCCAAGTTCCAGAGGGAGATGAGGCTAAGGCATTACATAATAAGACTACAACCAATCCCGTTAGGTATGAATTGCGGAGATACATGGATGTTTTGAAATCTATTTATGATTAAGTTTGTCTTCATATTATTAAGGTTAGTACAATATTGATTAATTTTAGATTTGTCTTATCACCTTAGTAAAAGTATGAATGCATGTGAATGATAGAAGACATTCATTGATTAGGTTATGACACTTATGATTGTACTAATGCACTGTGGTGTTGTATGAGGATAATATTGTATGCTAACATGAAAGGTACATCAAGAAAGACAAATCACGTTCTAGATCAAGAACATATGACCATGGTGACATGAAGACAAAGACTCATCCATAGCCATTGATCACATAGAATCTCTACTTACGAGGTATGTATAATTTGGTTCTACAATGCTTAACTTATGAGATATGTAGGTTACTAGCACAAGGTCTCTAAATCATTGAAGAGAACAAAGAATAAATTGTTTGGGTATGTTAGACATAACTCGCAAACATGATAATCTAGGTATGTTTTTCCTATATCAAGTTAGAATCCTACCTTGTGTTAGGATCTCATATAAGTATACTTTTGTATGATTGATAATGATTATTCATGAAGTTATAAGTTTGAGTAATCATGGTCTTATGCATATTATGCTTCTTACTTTGAATAATGATATGAAAAACCAGAAGAGTCCTATGGTCAAATAAGAATATGCATGAGTAAAAGAAGTCCTCCCTGAAACCTTGAATACCAATGCTTGTGATAAATTAATTGTGTATGAAATGACCATGACCATACATGTTTAAGACTATTTAGAATCATAATATTTTGATAGTATTGAGATTATACTAATGAATGTATGATTATGTATGAGATCTTGAGGATGACACAATGATGACAATAGTGCACACTTAAGCATGCATAGTAATCTAGGGTGGATATAAGTTCAAAGACATAAATGATATCACAAAGGAAGCAAAGATCAAGAGGGAGCACACTCCAGTAGTTCATGCAAGGAAGCAAAGATTGAGAGGGAGTCCACCCAACAACTAAACAAAGATAAGTATTTGAATTATCATTTCTTGTATATATGATTACTTAAATGATGTACAATGTTCCTAGATTTAGGATGTATATTATGCATTTTAGAAAAGTTGCATTAATGAACAAGATACTACTAATACGCAAGTAATGGGTAAGTGTCCTATGGTACTGTACAACATTCCATTGCTACTTATCTAGAATGAGACCTCTTTGCTGACATGTTGGGAGTAGTGCACACTCTTAACAATGTTCTGGTAGAGATGGAAGACATCTAGAAAATTACCGTATGAATATGGGATATGGATGAATGTTGTATTGAAGCATTGGATAAGATAATTGCATGATTGTATGACATATATTCTTATGTGTAAAATTTTGTTGTAAAAACTATGAGAAGTTTCTAATCATGCAATTGAATTTGACTTGTAGGAAATATCATGTACAATCACCTACAAAAGAAGGACAGTGACATTTTTTCCAAAGAACAAGCTACGAAGTTCAAGAAAAACTACCTATTGAAGATATTGAAGAATCTGAAGTTCCCAGGATCAGGGACGCAGTAATGGAAGGATGCCATGATCGAGGAGTACCAGTCGATCATGATGTATGGGATGTGGTCCCGAGACTAGTAGGGAAGTCTGTTGTGACTTCCAAGTGGATCCACAAGATCAAGCATGCTGCAGATGGTAGCATAGAGAAAAATACAAGGCAAGTGATGAAGTGGAAGATACACCAGATGGATGTCAAGACATATTTCTTGAATGGTGTAGTTGAAGAGGAAGTGTATGTGGAGAAGCCACTCGGATTTGAGACACATGACAAGGAGTCACATGTGTGCAAATTGAAGAAATCCTTGCATAGTTTGAAACAAGCACCCAGGACAGGGTACGACAGAATTGACAGCTTCCTGACTAGTTTGGGATTTACCAAGAGTAAAGTGGATTCCAACCTTTACTACAAGGTTGAGGAAGACAATCTAGTGATACTCCTATTATATGTAGATGACCTATTTGTGACAGGTGAGATTGGGTTTATTGCTGATACGAAGAGGAAGATTGATGCCGAGTTCGAGATGAAGGACTTGGGTATGATGCATTACTTTCTAGGTATGGAGGTGTAACAGAGTGTAGATGGAATCTTCCTTGGAAAAGGGAAGTATGCAGTAGATATCCCAAAGTGGTCTGGGATGATGGACTGCAAGGACATGACCACACCTATGGACTTGAACCTAAGGCTATTGAGTGATGCTCCATCAGAGTCGGTTGATGCCACGATGTATCGTCATATGATTGGGTCCTTGATGTACCTAATGAAAACGAGACCAAATATTTGCTTTGCTGTGAACACCTTTAGCCAGTTCCTAACAGATCCTGGACATGTTCACTTGATTGTTGTAAAGAATATTCTGAGGTACCTAAAGGGTACAATTGATTATGGGCTCAAGTATGATGCGAATCAAAAGTTTAACCTGGAGGGTTATGTTGATTCAGATTGGGCAGGCAGTGCTGCAGATAGGAAGAGCACTTCAGGGTGCTGCTTCAGTATGGGATCAGGTGTGATCTCTTGGTTTAGCAAGAAGCAATACTGCGTAGCACTGAGTATAGCCGAAGCAGAGTATGTCGCAGCTTGTTTGGCTAGTTGTGGGGCAGTATGGCTAAGGAAACTACTATCTAATTTGTTTGATATCCAGTTGGGTGATACTTGTATCTTCTATGAAAAACAGAGTTGTGTGAAGTTGTCTGACAACCCCATGTTCCATGACAAGTCGAAGCACATCGAGATCAAGTATCACTATATCAGGGATATGGTGCAGAGAGGAGCAGTGAAGCTCCTGTATGTTGCGACAAACAAGAAGATAGAAGATGTGTTGACGAAACCACCAACCAGGGTGAAGTTCGAGTACTTCAGAGAGAGGCTTGGTGTTATTCAGATTGAAGATACTTCCAGGAGGAAGTGACGGGACACAGATGTAGAAACCATTCCAAGCATGGTGGTAGGAGGATCCTTCCCATGGCCGTGGATGTAAGTGTTTTGCGATGAGCATCAAGACAATGCTCTGGATGATGTTCTAGATGATCATGATTAGTATGATCATGAGCATCAACATGATGCTCTGTGGGAGGATGACCAAGTTGATCATGAGTATCAGGATGATCCTCCGAGGCCTTGGATATGTTGCAGGTTGTGCTGGTTAGGCATGTAATCAGTCCCGAAGATCTAATAGGTTGTGATAGGCACGCAATGAGTCCTGGGATGCTCTTTAGAGATCTTGTTGGTTGCAAGATGCTCTTTTA
Source organism: Larix kaempferi (assembly GCA_027924585.1). Classification (NCBI taxonomy): domain Eukaryota; kingdom Viridiplantae; phylum Streptophyta; class Pinopsida; order Pinales; family Pinaceae; genus Larix; species Larix kaempferi. Next base: position 20,190,447 of record BSBM01000093.1, on the reverse strand, counting down.
AGGTTTTTCCTGTTCACATGTAATCAGTACTGGAGATCCGATAGGTTGTGACATGAACATAATGAGTCATGGGATGCTCTTTATAGATATTGTTGGTTGCAAGATTCTCTTTTAAGGTTTTGTGAAGTTCACATGTAATCAGTCCTGGAGATCGGATAGGTTGTGCTGAGCACGTAATGAGTTCTGGGATTCTCTTTAGAGATCTTGCCAGTCTCAATATGCTCTTTTAAGGTTTTGTGAAAGGTTGCATATAATCAGTCCTGGGAGATCTTATCGGTCATGCTAGGCACATAAAGGATCATGGGATGCTCTTTTCAGGTTTTGCAGATGCACATAATTAGTCCTGAGATTCCACCAGTTGCCACTCACTGAGATGATGAAGACCTACATGGAGGCTAGGCCTACATCCAACATGAAAAAGGGTTGACTCTGTAGAACTTCCTATGATGAGAAGAATTGAGAGATAGCACCAGTGATCGAGATGACGAGTGCAGCAATAGTGGCGATGATGCTTCCTGATCCAGTGACGATGATCCAGCTCTAGTATTGAAGACTTGTGCCTATATGTATTGATGACGTGTTTCAAGAGAATACCTTCCTAGTTAAGAGGGAGTGTTGATGTATTTGTAACTTCGGAAGATATTAACTTGAATATTATATGTATTACATTTGTACTTTATTGTATCCCCAACGGAGATCTATTATTCCTCTGATTGGAAGTATCGTCATTTGTATTTGCAAGTGTTGCAAGTTATATTGTAAGTATCGTAACTTATACTTGATGGGTTATTAGACCACCTTGGTGGGGTAGACCCTGTATGAATCATGTGGATGGGTTATTAGGCTTCCTTAGGAATTTGACCCAGTTAGGGTTAAAGGTAGGTCAATTTATTGTATAAATATAGAGTGTGACTCTCTCATTCTATTCATTCACACACTCACTCACTTCGTATTAGTGAGAGAGAGGAGTGTGCACAAGTGGAGGAGGAGAAGCTTCTAGGAGACTATCTCTTGTTTTGGGATTTGATCTTTGTGATCTTTGCATTGGTGCTCATTCTATCTTTGAGGAAGTTGCGGGGTTTTACACCTTCTTGGTTTTCCCCGGTAAAATGCTTTGTGTATCTTGTCTCTTATGTTTTATATGATGTACATGTTGTTCTCTTAGTTAAGATCCTAGATCATATTGAATTAAATGATGAAAAACTAACAACAATCACATAGTGTATGCCTTGCATCTTGGCAAATTGCTGGTACTATTGAAGATCGCAGACAAATTCTCAAAGTTATTGGGATCTTCAATGTAAAAATTGAGATCTGTAGCTCTCTGGGTAGTGGGAAATCTGACCATAGGAGCTCTCTGTTCACTCCATCTCTGAGAAGGATACTGGTAGCACAACCAGAATAAATTTTACCAAATTTTCTTAGTGCCTTGGACCTCTCATCCAATAATATAGTTCTTCTGAATGTGCATTGACAAGATAAGAAAAAATTTCCATCTGTCCTGCAGCTCTGAGTATCGAACGATGTATTTGCAGCTATTTTTCAACCTGTCCTCCTAAATCTACAAACAATAAAAATTGTCAACTAGAGTCCATCCCAATAATATTACAAAGTCCAAGCCTGCTTGTCTTGTCCTTTCTGCCTATAGAAGATCCACCTTAATATGGTCCAGCTGCTAGAAAAGTGCACAAAAGGGAAGTTACTGTTTCCTCTTGCCTTCTGTGTGTCGATGCCACAACCCCAGGTGGCACATCACAAACAAGATCACCACTCACAACCAGAATGTCATCTGCAATAAGGTGGTGTGCCACTGCCCAAATTGCACTTGTTGTTCCAACATCCTCTGGAACAACTGCTACCTCGACATGAAGGAGATCGTGATAAGCTTGAGAAATCCAGCCACCAACATAGACAATTGCATCTTTTGCTACCACGACCACAATAAAATCCTTGAGATTGCTTCCCTCCAAGAGATCCAGAACATACAACGACATAGGACGATTTTCCACTGGCAGTAAAACCTTGGGAACATCCTTGGAAACAAGGGGGAAGAGCCTCTTTGAATTTCTCCCTGTCAATATTACTACCTGAAAATTCATCACTGACCCCATTTTTTTCCCCTAATCAGGACTTGGCACTTCCATTGGGAGAATCCTTTGTGAATAGGTAAACTGGCATTGACTGAATAGGTAAATAAAGCAAACATTGACTATTGCTGACCATTTAACAATTTCCTTTAATCTAGGATCTAGTTCCCTATGCTGCTATGATAAGGCACCAGTGTATTCATATGTGCCTTTGAAATGGGACTCCTATTTCGATAGTTGAAGTATCCATTGGTTGGAATTAGTGCCAAGTATGGAGTAAAATATCCCCGTGATTTGTCCAGCAATCCACTGAAAATTTCCTTTGTTGTGCTTTGAAGAGGTCACGATTGAGCCACATCCAAAAAAAAAAACAACCAGATTTAGATAGGATGATCTGGAGAAGGACTTATTCTTCATCCTCGTGTCACCACCGTCATCAAGTATCGGATCGGATTCTTTCCTATCAAACTTGTTCACTTTTGATTTTCGGCAGTGGTTCATGTAACATGGAGAAAGTCCTGTGCTAACTCCCAAATCCAAATCCTATGGTTGAATGAAAAGAGAGTTGGATCAACACCAAAACTATGCAAATACATGCGCAGGTCACATCACCGTGGTGAAACAATAGAACCTCGTGGTTATCTTCTGCAACAAAATTGTTGAATTCCCAATTCTCTTCTCCAAGGACTCAGCTTTGTAACTCCCAAAGCTTAAGCCTATGGTTGAGTGAAAAGAGAGTTGGATCAACAAAAAAACTATGCAAATCCATGAGCATGTCACACCACCATGGTGCTATAGTAGAACCTCGTGGTTATCTTTTGCAACAAAAATTTTGAACTCCCAATGCTCTTCTCCAAGGACTCAACTTTGTAGTCAAACATTGAGGCGACCGACTACGACTGTTATCCAATTCCCTGTCAGAACTTCAAATGGTTCTATGTCAACAGTAGTAGCTCTGTGTGGTGTACTCCAACCGCTCCATAGTCTTGGATTTCTCGAGGGAGACACCCTTTAACCAAGATCCACTCTACTTCACTGGTTTCTCTCTCATCGGCAGTGTACAAGGATCAACAAAATTTGCACAATAAATAGTATTTAAAATTTTTGAATGTCGATTATCAACATACGCCAGTGATATTTTTTCAATAGCGTATCATTGGAAGCTACTAACTGAGAATTTGAAAGGCCTCCATTTCCATTTCCTTTAAAAGATTGCTTTACCGAATCAATATCAAAATTTAATGCAGTTTTCTTTGTTTTTAAACTATACATCAATTTTTTTTTTGCCACAAATCTAACCATATCTATGATTTGTGTGCAGATTACAATATCATAAAAAATTCAGTTTTGTAGAAACGTTAACCATTTTTTACCGAATCAATCTAAAGCACCTTTTTTCGATAATGGTGTTTCCTTTGAAACTGAATCCTCCATGTTGATCACATGTTTTGCCATAACTTCCGCATCCTACTTCTGTTTAGGTTCAGGCATGGGTTTTTGGATGTCTGTATGACGAAGCTTAGGGTGGAGTTTCCAACATTTCTCTTCCCAATGTCCGCTCAATTTGCAATGCATGCAAAAATTCTGCATATGCTGCACCCCTTCGACATTCTTTTTCTTCAACCAAAGAGTAAAATCATCTTGTCGAGGCTTGCTACGTCTTGTCGAGACTCTATTGCAATAAAATTTATGTTTCCAACACTTTGAAACACAATGGTTTTCTTTTCCGCAAAAAAGTACAAAACATCGTTTTCTTTTTACGATCATGAAAATCAGAATAGTTATTTGCATAATTGGAATCATACCTTGAATATTGATGCTTCTATGGAGACCCCATAACCAAATCTCGTTTAGTCGATTCACTTTCAGATTTTCAATCACTATCTGCAAACACTTTTTGCTTACCTTCCTAAATCTGATACCATTTTTACTTCAATTATGGATTTAGATCCCAACAGTGCACTTCATCATGTCCTCTTTTTCGACAATATGAGCAAGTCACCCAATGAATTTCACATGATGTTTCTTCATTATAACCCAATCCTTGGAATCGAGGTCATTCTTCCAACTCGATGGGTTTTCTGATCCCTTGACCATGTATGCCCAGGTCTTTTCCTTCATAACCCATTTTCAACAATAATCTAGATCCAATCCCTCGAGTATGTTTCTCGAAAGATCCTAAACCTTTATCAAATGAAGAATTTGAACTTGAACAATGAATTCTTACCTCATATTCTTTTGACTGAGGAACACACATGTGCATGTAGTCCTTCTCTATTTTTGAGACATCTTCATTCTACTTGCTTTGATTTGTTGCATATGAGGCCTCCAGAAGATCATATTCTGAATGTGGACAGAATGAGAAAACTACTCATTTTCTATCTTAGGAGGACTCTTTACAGAAGAGCTTTCTCCAAATTGTTCTCCTTTAATCTCCTGCAACAACTCTTGTAGCCTTTTCTTCTCATCTTCAGAAGCTGCTAATAGTCTTCTAAGCTCAGTATTTTCCTATTGGATACACTGATTGATCTCTTCAAGCTCACGTAACCATGATTGCTTCTTTTCTTTTCCCATTATTAAACTCACAATATGCAAAACTAGTTAGATCTGCCATGATACCACTTGATCTGAAAACTTTGAGAAGTGCGTACTGACATAAATGTTTATAATTAGGATATTTGCTAACAATAATTTGCATGTGTATATGAGCATTTGCATGTATGTGAACTTATCTTAATTAGAAACAAAAAAAAAACAAGGATTCACATATACAAATAAGACAAACGGTAATGGAGTTCATCAGGCCTCCTGACTACGTCTCTGGGTTCATCAACTTCGAACCGTTCTTATTAATATTCCTTCTTGGAATTTACAACAACATCATGTGGTGTTCTCCCATCTTGGTAAGCCTTCTCCTAAGGATCTCCCATGAACTTTTTTAAGTAAGACCTCCTCACTTAACTTCTCAATGCAAAAGAAAGACTTCAAAGAGTGCTCTTAAAAACAAGCCTACCTCCCTTCTCCATATGAGAGGATTTTATAGATTTCTCATGGATGATTATTCATCACCCATTTTAAGGATAAAATCTCTTCCATGATCTCCCTAAGTAGGATCAAGAGACACCTTAAGGGGTTATGTGGAGGAAAATGCCTCTTCTTCCTCCATGAGGATCTCAACACCCCTTAGGTTTAGGAAACTAACTCATGAGGTGGATTCTCTCACATTTTAATTTCCTTTTTACAAATAAAAACGAGAATTAATGTGCACATCTACATCAAATTATCTATTACAAAGTTTCTCCATGAATTTTCAAATGAAAATACTTTTATGAACAATTGTCGAATAAATCCTCCTTTCTATTGAAACTTCAACCTGGAGTCTCTTTTGCATGCGAAGTCCATTTGACCTCATTCAAGTTGCATTTGAAATATTTCTGAGAGATCTTCGATGGATGATCATTTGAAAATAAAATGAATTAATTCTTCATTCTTCGACTGAGACAATCCTCCTGGATCACAGAGACACAACCAACTTTAAAATACAATATACATCTGCATTTCAAACGAAATGATTTTTCAATTTGCCCATTTCATGGATCAATTGTAAAATTCTCTTCGTTCAAATAAATATGAACATGTCAAATGTTATAGGATGTAATTCCTCTATTACCTCTTGGTATATAATGAGATAATGAGTCATGGTAAATTAATCATGAATTCAAGAATTCACATATAAACACAAGGATGTGTCATGTAATGTGATTATGGAGTGGGTTGTGATGCTCATGTTTGGAAGCTCTATGTTAAGATTGGATATTATTGATGATTAATAAGACTTCAAACTTTCCATGGATGTTTCACCATTTGGGGTTTTACCACTTATATATGGTGTTATATTGTCTATTCTCTTATCTCCATTTTATTCATGTTCATGTTATTTATTTCTTATTATGATAGAAGGCTAGATCAGATAATTCTATGCACTGTTGTATTCATATTCTCAATATTCTAACGATAATGAGCAATAGTTTAGATGACTAAATCGTTCATTCCAAAGCTGTCTCAAGTCATTGCTATAAGAAATAAAAATAAATTCAAAATATGATTACCCAAACTTATCAAATCTGTAAAAGTTGGTAATATCATACACAATTATAGGTTCTAGGACATGCTTAGGATCTTCTGGATCCTTGATTACAATGAGGTAAAATTCTATAGCTTTACTTTAACCAAAATGAGTGATCTAATAGAATGAAGAAACATTGCAAAAACGGATTGGAACACGTAATACATATTTGAAATGAGTTAATGAGTATCATCTAGAGAAATTGTTCCAAACCATACAACACTAAAATATCTATAATCGCCAACAAATATTTGTTTGGTGTTACATTCATTTAGATAAGATTGCATTTATCCTTAGACACATGATAAGATTATCCAGAATAAAATGAGACACTCATATAAAGAAGAAGAAGAAGAAAAGAAAGTGCATGCCCATGAGAAGAAGAGTTAGAATAATAATAAATATTTATTTTATGCTTCTTCATTTCTAATTATAAATATTCCATCTTCTTTAAAAATTTAGACTCCAGATGACCATATTTCTCACAAAAAATACAATTTCTCTTTGTCTACTTTTCTTTTGGTTTGGTTCCCTTATCACCATTAGAAGGAGGAGTTGGATGAAAGGGTTCGAGACCCTTATTTTTTTATTATTGGGAAGGTGATGCTTCTTTGTATTCCTCAATTTATCCTTTTGTTGTGCTACTAATTATTTGTTAGATTCACCTATAGTGTTGATCACTCCAAGATTCATGAGTTTATCTTTCTATCTAATTAGAGAACCACAAAGAAATTCAAAAGAGGGTGTTTGGTAAGAAGATCCTTGACTAATTAACTACATTAGAAAAACACTATCCAAAATTACATTGACCAATTCATTCTTCATCTATGTTGACTAAAACCCTAGCTATGCACCTAAAACCCTAATTGTTGCATCATACCTAATTTTTACCATGGTAGTTTCTCATGACCACTGTCCTCCACCTTCCACGAATGAGATCACCTTTTGGTCACTAGTTTCTTCCTCGGCTCCCCCCGAGACCAAAATATCCACCCTCGAAATTCATTCAAAAATATTTCGGAGATCCCTACAGTGGAGCTCCCATCCACTCCCTCGCAATCTATGGCCCTGTATCTCTATGAATGAGGCCTTATTGGATAAATTACTGGAATCTAGACATATCCACACTCTCTAGAAACTTGGGTGTAGAACAGTTGGCATCCTCTAATAAAAACAAATTATCTACATACTATTGTTAAAGAAAATTTCAAATGACTAGAGCTATGTCAAGAATGTACTGGGTTGAACAAAACTGACATCTAATATTTTATTTGCAAGCATATCAGCCTCCCAATTTTCAATTAACATCAAGAAAATCTATACTAAAGGATAAAGGAGAAGAAATTTGTGTACCTTATTTATGAAGGTTGATCCTAGCCACTCCCTTGCTTCCTTCAAATATGCTCCTTGCTATCAATAAAAAAACCTGCAACACAAACAAGATACCTTCCTCAAAAAAATTTAGCAACAAAAATATATTATTGAAATAAAAACATGATATGAATATGAAACTAGTAAATCAAATTCTAATCAAGATACAATAATTACAATTTCCAAATCTCATACAATGAATAACACAAAATATAGGGAAGGGAAAGATGTCCAATCTTTCTTAAACATTAGAAAAAGTACAAAACGTACCTTCTTCTGATCAACACCTTATCGAAACTAGAGTTCTAGGTCACTCATGCTCACGTTATCTACAAAGCCCACTCCAAATTTTTGAATGAGTAAGGGTAGAAGCCACTTGAGGGAAGTAGTTTAAACATGCAGGGATATAAAGATCAGTAATAAAGATCAATAATAGGAATGGAAAAGGGAATAAAGGATAAGCAATTCCTCTAGCATAACATTACTATGAAACGTCCTCCTCCATTTGGCTCATCCCAAGATTTCTCATAATTTGATGAAGATGGTTAAGAACAATTACTAAATGGTTGGGAAGTTGTAATTGAGAAGGTGGTTCTCCAAACTTCCATAATTCCCACTTTTTCGATTTTTTATATATTTTTCATTTATTAGGGCATTTGTACCTAATACAAGGGAAAGGATAGAATGATTCACTTCCAAACACTGTGCAACATGCGAATGCATCTTTTTCTTGCATTCACACTCTGTCAAAGGGCAAAGTGTGAATTATTTGCAACATGCATGAAAAATAGGTGTGAATCTGCTCATTTTCAAGGATTAAAACTTTAGATCTTCCCCTTGGTATCACTTGAATGTTCAAGGCCGTAAAAATAGATTTTAAATCAAGGCTCCTCAATCCATAAGCGTTTTTTTTTTGTGAATGCACAATTACAATTGAAGTATCACTCTTTTAAACTATCGTCACAGATGGAGAAGTGCTTATTTGATCTATAAAATATTCCCCGTAATGTGTGAGTTCAGAAGGGAACATCATGGCCAAAATAAATTATAATAATCAATGGAATGTGATGTGGAAAAATATGGCTAGAGATTCCATAAGTCCCAACCCCAACAAAATACTTGAAATAAAAAAAGTATGTTAGACAATATGTTCCTTGGAATAGATATGTCCATACTTGAGAGGATAGAACAAGGCTTCCAAATAGAATACACTGCAGATCCATGACATATATGTGAATGATGTAAATATCATGGCCACGAAAGAATACACTATGGATCCATGTAGTATATATAGAAGTGGGTCAAGGCAACGAAGACAATATACAGTGTATCCATTCCAATCATAATATCATAACCAAAATTAGATACAAGGTGGATCTATGTCAATGTGGAGATCATAGCCATGAATGGATACACAATGGATCTATGTCTCATCATGCATTAGGAGAACAATACCTAATTGAGCTGAGTAATGGTTCTCCCAATGGTACCATTGTCATATCAAGTGTGGTACAGTCTTGCACAACTCGAGCAATAAAAGAATGTGAGGATGCTACTATTGGCCCAAGGTCTTCCAAATACTACCCATGTGAATAGATGAGTTGAATTCAAACATGGAGGACAGTATTTGATTATCAGTCATTGATGTATATTGTTAACAAACATGAGGTAACCCACCGATAATGATAATTGGCACCAAGGTACCTAGTACATTATAACAAGTGTGAATAATTATCTTAGAGTCGAACACATGTAGACTCTATTGAGTAGGAGACATTAGTGTATTCCCACCATCCAATAGAGAGGGAACCTACCACTAATGAATGCAAGCCCCAAGGTACTACCAAGAATTTAGATCTCATTCCTAGAGCAAGATGATTTGAAGTTGATGGGAAGAGACCTGTTGGGAGGGAGGCATTAAGGTATACTCCATCATCCAACAAGAGGAAATATTTTTGGGCCATTTATTTTTCACCATTTGCATCACTTCCAAACATCAATTTCATCCCTGTTTCTTCCTCTTACCGCTCATTTATCACTCTAGGTACCATAATTTCTCGTAAAATATCATGTTATGATTATTAATGCTTTAGTGGTTAAGTAATGCTCATTTTCCTTCATTTTTAATAGATTAAATATTATTATGCATGATTTTGCTAATGACGGTTTATGAAGGGATTTCTTGTAACAATAGTAACAACTCTCATGGTTCCAACCTCCAAGCTTGGCATAGTAGTACACCTCCACTCGGAAATATAAAACATGGTTTTGTCCCCAGGTTTAATGACAGGATTTGTGACCCTCAATTCACACCCAGGACCAACATGGAATCCTATAGCTTGTGGTCAAGTGATCTCGGTCAAACATGTGCCAAATAACAAGAGACAATTTTGTGTTGCAATTTGCGGGTAGTTAAGGATGAATTTCGAAAATCCAAGACATGGGTTTCATGTAGAATGAGCCAAATTAGTTGAATATCAAGTTGAATCCTCAGAATGTCAAGGATATGGGTGATAAAGGTGGTTTTCTAAGGAAATTTTTCTCATATTTATTGTTACAGCCAGTTTTTCATGATTAACAAATTTGTTTAAACAAACTCCAAGTTTGGAATTCAATTCCCGATCTTCATCAAGGATTTTATGTGTAAATATGCAATCAATATCATGTAAGAAGGGGGGAATATAGAGATAATAGGAATGAGAGTATCATATCACTGGACTTATTGTAGCACTTCCTTTTTCATAATAGAAGACATGTCGATTCACATTATCTGAGTTTTTAACTGTGAGTGTTTCAGCGGCCCTAGTTGCAGAAGGGAGGGCCCCCTTCGCTAACCAGGTGCTTCCATTTCATTTATTCATTCAATGGATTTATCATAGACTATTTATATAATTATTAGATTATGTAGCTGCTACTTTATTTATTTGTTATATATATTTATCATAGTTGTGTGTAATTCCGTAAGGGACTGAATAAATTGTTACTATCCTTTATACGTTATTACTTCATTCAATCTATTAATTAGATTTATCATGGTTTTTTATGCATAAGGTTAATTGAACAATTATTCATTATTTCCGATAGATGTTACTTGCAGGATAGTTTAGGAATGGCAGTTACTTGCAGATTGGTTTCCATATTGGTTTCCATTAATTTTCTACTTGCATATGTCTTTCTATCTCAGTTTTTTCATATGGTTGGATTTCCTTGAATTAGGTAGTCTTATTGTTTTTATATTATATAGAAGGTCATTCTCTTAAATATCATTGTGAACCAGATATTGATTGGAGGCATTGTTAGTGGTTATTACATAGATTGATCAAGCATTGAATTGTGTGATTTCTCGTTCAACATTGATTTGTGTGATTTCATTTCCAAGAAGTGATTGCATGATTTTGATTACAAGCATTGGATTGTGTAGTTTCCTTTCTAAGTGTGTAATGACTTGGATTTCCTTTATGAGAAGAGAGTGGTGTGATTTATTTTCATGAGTTTCATGTGTGATTCTTTTCCTTGCAGAGTTGTGTTATGATTGATTCCATTTTCAAGCTAGATTGCAATCACTTTTGGTGTGTGGATTGATTAAATTATTGATTGCATATTGCATGATCATTAGAAAACTAAACACTAATGAGGAAATTATATCCTGCATAGAATTTGCGCATATCCTTGAAACAAAAAGATGTTGCTGGATTGATAATTAATGTGAAGGTTAATTAAAACAACCAAGAATAGCAGGGCTGATTAGATTTAGGAAAGGAGAGGGACATAGTTTTGCATAATAGACCACCGAGTACATCTCCTATATGCACTAGATGAAAACAGTGCATGAAAGAGATCCCCTAAGAAACAACTGATAAAGAAATCTATTGAAAGGGGAAGGGACTTCCACCAATGATGAAATGGAATTAAATGTACAACAGAAATATTGAAATGTCAATAGATTTCTTGACGTCGAACATTAAGGGAAACCACTCAATCAATGACCAATGATGAATTGTCTCTATTGGGTGAAAGGTGACCTATCAATGATGTAAATAGGGATAGGGTGATATGAATCAAGGTTAATGCCTCAGATTAGATGATTTAGATGATTCGTCGTCGATAAGACACACCCTGACTGTGAGAAGTTATTGAGGAAATTCCACACAAGCACGAGTTCGAACAATGATTACAGTGATGCATGTTGAGAACAAACTTATACCAGGGAATGGACAACACATGAGGTCAAGGAAACTGCAAAATGGCCGACACAGGCTTATATCCTTGAAAATTGAGCATGACACAAAAGCGACATGGGAAACTTTTGACACACAAGGAATGGTGGTATAAATCCATAATGTTGGAGACATTAATAGATTGCCCATATGATTGGAAGATTAAACAATTAGAGGAGTAACAATTCTATGATATTTAAGGTTTTATTCCTAAGGTCAAAAAATAGAACCCAACGTGTTCATAGACTCAAAACTGGTGCTTTATTCAAGGACGACATGACTTGTTTCCATTGTTAAATAGGCATTGGAGATATTTTCCTTCCCTCTCCTTTTTTAAAATATTTGATATTTTTGGTCTTTTTCATATTATTAAAGCCTAAAAAATAATAAAAGTATGCTATGATACATCGGTTAAGACGAGCATCGCATGGGAATGCAACTATTTTCCAAGCGCAAAGAACATACCTATGCAAAATGAAAAAAGGGATGTGCAGGATGTGGATGCTCTTGGAGCATGTATTCTTTTAAAAGGGTAGAAATATGTGACTATAATCGATAGAAAAGGTGAGTGGTATTAGGAGAACACATTGGTAGTAAGTGGATAAAGGATAAATGCAATTAGAATTAGACTTGAAAGTGCAAACATGTGTATGCAAATGAAAAATCACAAAATGAAAAAGTATGAGAATCCCCTGGGTAAATGGCCAGAATAAGTATTAGAGAGGGTCATGAGGTTTCATCTCAATGACATGGTGGGGATACTTAGGGAATATTGAGCCTAACACAAACTGTGGCATGGGAATTGTTATGGAAAAAATTGCACAAGTGCACTCTTCCACTTGGTGAGGGGCTAAGCCTTGTAGGTTTCTTTAAGGCCTCAGTCCTTGGATCCCCTTTTGGATGGTTGGTATTCCTCCAAGTGATCCTGCAAGAGATTGTTAGTGTAGTTCTCATTCAAACATGAAAATATTGATGAAAAAAAAATAAAAGAGATGGGGGGAACATGCAAACTCCAACAACAACCTAAAGGTATTCTAAACCACTCTTGTATTGCCCAATGGAATAATTTTACAACACCTAGGAGGTGAAGGCTTCAAGGGAATAAAACAATATCCCTTAGGGAGGACTTTCATTTCCAAACTAAATGCTAAGTAGGTGGAAGAACAATGGAGAGAAATACTCAAAAAAGGTGTAAGAACAATGGATTCGTGGGTGTGGATTACTCAAAAAATTTCGCATTCGTAATATGAAGTACCAAAAAGAGTTTCTTCAGAGACTCATCCGCTATTAGGATCTAGATAAAGATGATTTCATTATAAAAGGGGATGTATTACGACTTACAATGGATGACATATACTTCCTTACTGGGATTTCATGATGAGGAGCACCAGTGAATCTTAAAGGTTTAAATCAAGGAAATTATGTCATAGTTCAAGAGTATTTGAATTCCTATTGTGTAGAAGGGACACAAAATTTAGGTAACTCAGTACCCATAGAAAATATCACAAACTTTCCCCTTAAAGTAATATTAACCACAGTTACCCTTGTGTTGGGTTTTGCAATATTAAACTTAGCTTCAAGAAACATCATGTGGATTGGGGTAGAATGTTTGAGACCCACACTGTTTGATTGGTGCACTATCTTGTTGATTAGTATGAAAGGTCAACTTATCAATAGAAACTTTGGATATGTAAGCATTCTAATATCATTTTTCTTTGAAATGATTCCAACGTTAATCCCACAAGTTTCACTACCTCCTTCTGACCCTCAATATTTGTCAATGACCTTATGGAAAACCCTAGTGCAATGATCAGGAAGAGGAAGCGAGTATCTTGGGTGGCGATGCAGACCACTCCCAACTATTCAATAGTTCCCTTATGTAGGGATGGATTTCAAGGGAGACCCATATTTGGTGCTTATTCCCGGCTCTTATTTGGATAGAAGAGGAGAGTAATGTTTTTTTCTATATTCCATTTTTGGGGGTTTTTGAAATATTTTAGCAAAAAAGGGGAAAAAATTGTGTATAATCCCACTACCAGGTCACTATAAAAATGTTGGATCAAAATTCCCTATTAGTCATCCATATATACGGACACATCAACTTAGAGCAGGAGAAGGACCAAATATTAATGTTTACTTTGTTGAATAAATACTTCAAGGACTTACATACAATATCCATGTCGAGAGAACCGATAATATACTGGAGAATATACAACAACAAGTAGATGGGGTTGATGTTCGATGGATGAAACTCATCAAGTGAGTGGATACATGTGCATTACATTACAAGGAAAAAAGGGGGGAGATTAATTTCATCTGTAAACACCCACTATCGCATTAAAAAACCTATTATGTGTGGTGATTAATACTTTTTGTACTTTTTGCGATACTATTTTGTTGTTTATGAAGAGTCTTGTATTGACCTATTTACAATATGTACATGCTCTTTTGTTTTATTTCAATTATGTGTCAAATGTATGTCCAATATATAGTTACCTAATGTATCAGAAATCAAATTTAACCTTCTTGGCACATGAATATATGTAATGAATTCAAAATAGTGTTCAAGAAAACACACCCTCATAAATTTTTCTAATAAAGTAGGATAGAAAATAGAATAAGAACCATTCAATTGTGACGTGGACAATTGTGAATCTAGGTGTATAGTTATCTGTTAGATGCTAAGTGAAATTGCTTTGATATTATTAGTATCTGGACCTAGTGATACTCCACCATAAGTCAAAAGATGGCCTGAAGGGTTGATAGATTACCCATGCAATAAAGGATAAGTTTCAAGTGTGATGACAAGATCCATATACATATCCCATAAACATAGGTGCATCCAATGACATCTATCATTCGAAATATGAAACAATGATGTTTGGACAATACTAATCAAACAAAAAATAGAAAACTACCTAAACTACATATAATACAATAAGTACAAGGGGAATTTCCCAGGCATGAAAGTCTAGGCGAAGTAACTCTTCAAATAGAGTCCATTTTTGGACCCTAAAGTATTCCTTTCAAAGTATTATAACTCATAGGATCCTTTATCTAGGACTTTCCTGATGATGTAAGGACCAATTAAAATTGAAGTAAATTTGGAAAGATTATGCAACAAATGTTTTTAGGCAGCTGACTCTCCAATGAAAATTTGCAAGTAAGGAATATTGTTTCGTTGCAAGCAATTGGAAATGGTTGAAATATTTGGTTCAATTCTTAGTCCCCCAGGAGGTATTACATTCTCCCAGGATTTGATACATTAATCCTCAAGTCATTTAGGGATAAATCCTTTGATTTGGAAATGCAACAATTCTAATTTGAGAGGATGTTAAATCAATGATGTGGACGTGCTTCTTGAATTAATCTTGACATCTTTGAGTAATTTCCATGTCATAACACAAACTATCATGATCCAATGTCGTATTCAATGCAAAGGAACATTCATTGGTATATTGTATAGCTATGTTTGTTGCATATCCATTTCACCTAAATAAACCCTTCATAGTTATCATTTATCTTCATAGAGTATGACATATGGTAGACTCCTCTTCAAGATGCGAGAGACACCCCTTTTTGGCACTTTTCTATTTTGAGAGACTTCCATCCTTGGCCACACAGTTCATATCCCTTGTTGACTCTATGAGTCATGGTTACTTCTTAAGATGATGGGTATTTTGATTGATTGCCTCTCTCCCTACTTAATCTCATTTGATGCACTGCCCCACCTTCTCCCCACAAAGGAGGAAATTAATTCTACTAGTAAGTGGAATATCTACAAGAGCTTCACCCAAGTTTTCTAAATTGAACCATTCGAGCCTTAAGTTAGATTTTTACTTCAAGCACTTCGTATAGATATCTAACAAGGTATATTTTTGTGATTGTTATTGTTTTAGAAAAATGAATTGAATTTTAAGCATGGTTGTATTTGGAAAAATAAATTGGATTTTAAGCATGGTTGTCTTTGGATCTTATTGTCTTTTCTTAGAATTACAAAGGATACAATATAGGTGTTAATATTGCTCCTCTCCCCAATTATTAAATGGTGTTATCTCAATGGAAGAGCATATTCCTTACAAGCAGGAGGTTGGTGGTTTCATTCCTCTATGCCCTATTTATATTGCAATACTGGTATTTCTAATAAAATATTTTTTATGTTGATTTATATTAATGTCTACGAGGGAGGTTTCAAATCGTATTTGTATGTTTATACGAGGGGTATGTTTCTATGAGGGGGGTTTATAATTTCCCCATAGGAGCCTATGAGAGTGGTTTTAAACTCCCCTCATAGGTCACTATGAGTGGGGTTTATAACTTACCCCTTAGGAGTCTATGAGGGGGGTTTATAACTACTCCTCTAGGAATCTATGAGGAGGGTATTAAAATGACCTTATAGATTGCTATGAGGGGGGGTTTATAAATACCCCTGAATAATTCTATGAGGGGAGTTTATAACTATCCCCATAGGATTCTATGAGGGGGTTTCTAAACTACCCCCATAGGAGTCTATGAAGGGGGTTCAAAAACATACCCATAGTTTTGTAAGAGAAAGTTTAATGGGGGGGATCAAAAATGCCCTTGTAAGTTTGTAAGAGAACCTTTTAGGTGGGTTCACAACCACCCCCATGAGTATCTATGGGGTGGGGGTTCAAAACCGCCCTCATTGGTATCTACCGGGGGGGGTTCAAAACTATCCACATTGGAATCTACGAGAGGGGGTTCAAAAATGCCCCTGCAAATATATATGGGGAGGGGTCAGAGCAACCCCCAAAAATCACTTTTGGGGGTGTTATTTATCTCTTTTAGAACCATCCCTAAAATCCCATACTTTTTAGCATTGGTTCCTTTAGGGGGGCATCAGAACTGCCCCCATAGGTTTAAGAGATAATTTTAGGGGGGGGTTCAAAACTGTCCCCGTAGGTATGTATGGGGGGGGGCATGGTTCAAAAACACCCCCAAAAGTTGCTTTTAGGGGCAATTTTTATCTCTTTTAGAACTGCCCCTAAAATCCAAAACTTTTATCATCGGTGCCTTTGGGTGCGGTTTTGTCGAGAAGTTAACCACCCTTATAGCTAAAAAATGTAGTAGTGATTGTTATTTTTTTTCATTTTTATCCATTTTAACATTAAGGAAAGCGTTTGACATTGTTGAATTTGGATTACTTTCAATGGGACACACACATGAAGACATGGATGGAATTTATGGAGAGTTTATTAGCTAAATTAAAGTGAAAAGATATATTTTTGTTTCCATAGATGATGCACACATATACAATATGTGAGGATTACAATTCATATGTCCCAATTTAATTGATGAAAACTTTTACATCAAGATCTTTGTGGAACCAAACATTTTGCATGGTAACAACAAGATCATTAGTATCAAAGAATGTCAAATATTCAAATTCCAACTCATTGAATATAGGATAGTTATTCAATATAAAGTCTATCTTTGGGATGAAAATGGTCACCTCCTCTTGATATGTAGTTTTGTTTTCCTAATAGCATTATAAACTTACCAATGGGGTAGACTCAATTGTTAAAGCTATAAGTAAGGAGAAATTCTTATATGGATGAAATAAAAAATGGATTATAAACATGTATTTCATTCTAGAAAAATGGAATTTATAAGTGAGGGGAACAATATTGGCATCCCAAGTTAATTTAATGAGATACTATATAAAAATATTTGGCCACTCCCCTTTAGATATTCGAGCACTAAACAACTAATTTATGGCCATCCACGGTGCAGGAAACAATAAACAATGCTTCTATAAATTGTTCACATGAAATTGAGAATTTATATGTTGGACCTCTATGTAAAAAGACTAGAAATGTAATATCTCCAAAGGATGATGTTGTAGAGGGATAAATGCTCAAAGTACAACCACCATATCAATATTGTGTGATTTGGTTAGATAAGGAAAAGGGAAGTGTTTATCAACATCCAAATGCTAATAGTGACTCTTACAAAAGTAGAGGTTCAATGGTGGAATTTGTGGTTTGCTTAACCATGCAAATTAGTGAAAAAACAAGATATACATAAATAAATAGTCCTAATTCACAAGTTTATAGTGGATAATAACTTATCAAAGGAAGTAGATAAGATAAATTATGTAGAAATAACTCTTGTATTATGATGATCAAATCTAGAAGCAATGTTCACATGATTGTTAAGGTTGGGTGACCTTCCACTTGAGTAGATGTCCAATACAATAGTTCTTGACAAAATAATCCATAGACCTCTAACTCTTTCAATAGGCTTTCAATATCAAAAACCCTAACTACTTGACATGGTCAAATAATTATTCAAGTACCAACTTCCTTGTGGGCCTTAATTAATAGAGAGAGCCTTTTTACATTAATTGTTCACTACTTATTACTCGACCTTATTCAAAAGAGATGGCCACACACATTAGTTGACTAAAATATAAAGTAAGGGTGTTAGGGTAAGACCCTAGATTCCCCCCCTTCAAAAGAAGTGTTGCACTCAAGGTTGAAAGTGAATAAATTGATAAAGACTCCCTACTAGTTCCCATGTTGCATATTCTAGTTGCATATCATTCCACTGGATTAGGACTTCTTTGATTGTATGCTTGTGAAATTGACATTCCCTAGATTACAATACTTCTTCTAGATGGACCCAAATGGAACCTTCTTCATCAATTTCTTGTAACTTGGTATGCACTTTACAATTGGAGCCTACTACGTTTTTTAGGAAAGAGACATGAAAGACTAGGTGGAACTTGGAGTGATTGGGGAAAGCTATCTTGTAGGCCAAATGTACAATTTCTTGTAGTATCTTGTAGGGTGCATAATTAAACCTCATATCAAGTTTCTGGGGGAGATTATTTTTTAGAGATGTTTTTTTATAGGTTTGGAGCCAAAGAAACACCTGATCACCTTCATCAAATGAACACTCTAAGCAATGTTGATCCACCTATTGTTTCATTGAATTTTGATCCATAAACAAATTGCCCCGAATAGTGTGTAGAATAGATTCATTGGTGTGAAGTGTGGTGTCCACAACATGAACCTTGGAAGTTCCCAGTAAATAGGAAACCACTAACAAGGGATTTTTTCCATACACTAATTCATGTGGAATCATTTTTATAGCACCATGATAAGTGGTATTATACCACCACTCTACAAGAGGAATCCATTGTACCCATTGATGTGACCTTTATGACACAAAGCTTGTCAGGTATGTTTCCATGAACTTATTGAGTATTTCCATTTGACCACATGTTTGGGGATGATAGGCTATGTTGAGTTTCAACTATTTTCCTTGAGGTTCAAATAGATCTTGCTAAAATTTTCTTGTGAATGTAGGTTCCTAATCATATACAATGGTAGTTGGCATACCATGTAGCTTAAAGATCTGGTTAATGAAGTCTTATACCACTAGTGATGGAGTAAAAGGTTGTGATAAAGAACAAATGTGATCATATTTGTACAAGCAATCGGTTTCCACCATGATGACTCATTTATTTCTTGATATGGGAGTCGCGTGATAAAATCCATAGATATATCAATCCATATATGGATTGTAATTGGAATGGGATGCAAAGCACCAAGTGACTTCATTGTTTCACCCTTGTGTATTTGACAAGTGTTGCAAGTTGCTACAAAGTTGTGGATGTTTTTTTTCATGGCTTCCCAAAAGAATGAGCACTTGATTCATTCATAGGTTTTGTTAAATCCCTAATGGACTACAATGGGTTATGAATTTAACTCCTCTAAGATTCAATGTTTTAAATTTGAATCCAGGGTGATAAAATTGTGCTCCTTCTATAGCATCTTGATTCCAAGTATACTTGGTGGGAGGGGGGTTGGAGTCTTCCTTAAGTCATTTCATGAGTTTCTTGATGGTGTCATTTTCCATCCATTCTTGATGTGCTTCCTCGATAAATCCTAGTATGAGTAAGGAAAAGGAAAAGAGGAATACCACCCCCTCGAATTTTTGAGACAAGGTATCTACCAACACATTTTCTCTTCCCTTATTATAAATGATCTCATAATCGTACCCCAACACATTAATGACCTGGTTATGCTCTCTAGGAAGGAAAATCATTTTTACAAGAAATATTTTAGTCTATGATGGTCGATCTTGATCTAGAAACGTCTTTCGATTAAATATTGGTTATATGTCTCAACTACGTAAAGGATGGTCATCATCTCTTTTTCATATGTAGAATTGTCCAAATTTTGTCCACATAGTTTCTTATTAGTGAAGTCTAAAGGGAATCCTCTTGCATTAAGATTGCTCCAAGGCCACGGCTAGTTGCATCACACTCTAAGACAAAAGTCTTAGTGAAATCATGCATTACTAAAACAGATGTAGTGCACATAGTATCCTAAGGGAGAATAATTCCTTCTTAGTTGTATCATTCTAGTGGAAGGAATTATTTTTAGAAATGATATGAGATTAGTTACAATTTTACATCATTATTCACAAAATTTTGGTAGTAGTTGGTGAGTACAAGGAAACCCCACAATATGGCATAAATACTCAACCTTAATAACCCAAAGGCACATTTTGAATGTTTCACAAATAATTGGTGATGCATTAATTATTGTAAGGCATGAGAAACATTCTCAAGGTGGCTTTCCCATGTGGGGTTTTAGACCAAAATATCATCAAAGAAAACCAAGACAAAATGGTAGAGCAAGGGTTGGAAGATCTTGTTCATGAGGTTCTAAAAGGTGGATGAAGTATTTAAAAATCCAAAGGGAATGACTAGGAACTCATAATGGCCATGATGGGTGTGAAAACAGGTCTTAGGTATGTCAGCTTGTTTCATTTAGATTTGATGGTATCCAAATTGAAGGTATAGTTTAGTTAATAATTTGGATCCATGAAGATCATCAATGACTGGAATAGGGAATTTATCTTTGATATTAATTTATTGACAACCTGGAAATATAGACACATCCACCAAGTGCCTTCATTTTTTAGTACCATAGCCAATGGTGATGAATAAGGATTTGGATGTGACAAATGATTCCATCCTACAAAATTTCTCCAGTGATATTTTTTATTTCATTCTTTTGGGAAAAAGGGTGTCAATAAGGGTGTACATTGTGAGATTGAATACCATAAATTAGTGGAATACCATAGTCATGATCCCCATGTGGTGGTGGTAAACAATTTGGTGCCTCAAAAACCTATTGGTATTTGGAGAGACTATCTACAACTTAGGGTGAATATCTTGTGTGGTTGTTTCCATGACTTGTATGGCATTTAACTGAGAAATAATAATAGAGTGTCCTTTCTTCAATAATTTATCCATACAGTGGGAGGAGATAATTTTGTGAGAACCATAAGTTATCCCTTTGACATGACGTGTGTTCCCCTCTTGAGGAAAGCTAACATAAAGTTCCTTGAATTCCAAGGTGACGGGTCCCATATTCCTTGGCCATTCTATTCCCAAAACTATATCAAAACCACCAATGTCAATAAACAACATGTGTGTTTTAATATGGTAGTCACCCATTTGGAGTTTCATATTTTCACATCACCCACAACATTTCATCATACCGCCATTTTTTTATCATAATTTGGAAATTGGATATTCGTTCGATATAATAATGGGTTTCGTCAACCACTCTCTGACTAATGAAATTGTCCTTGTTTACATTATTAATTAATACAATGAATTTATGGTGCTTCCTAAATATTATCGACTTCAATGTATGGGATGTGGAGAAACCTGATAAGGCATGGAGTGAGATTTGGGGTTGCTCCTCGAGAATGTGCATATTGGGAGCATCTTCCAATCATAAGATAGTATCTTCCACTTCTAGTTCTTGAGTACCCTCCATAATGATGTTGTGTAAGGGATCATGTGATGATGCATATATTTGGAATAATTTATGGTTTTTACATTTATTCCCTCGAAAATATTTTTCATCGCATTTATAGAAAATTCTAAGGCATTGAAGTTCAATCATTTCATCTGAGACACTGTGTGAGTGGGAAATGAAGTTTGTTTAGGTTGGGTGTTGATCACCATTTCAACTTCTCTAGATCTATCACAATTTTTCAACTAATTGAAGGTTTTTTGCATAATGATATGTTCTCAAATTGTCTCTTGGAGGCCACTAATAAAGAATTACTTAAAAATGAATTAGAGAGGCACTTTGTGCTAATTGATAATCACTCAAAGGCTATAATATAATCCATAGCAATGCCTAGTAAAAACTGTCATGATTGACATCGAAGTCGTAAATGAATAGCTAAACTACAACTTAATCCTAGGACGAAGCTACATGTACGCCATGAAGGATGTAGTGTCATCGGTGTTCCGCATCATGATGTTTCCCCATGAGGGAAAGCTTGTCAAAATCGACCAAGTCACTTATTATGACCCCATTGTGCCCGCTACACTAGAAAATGTTCTACCCATGGTTGAATAACCTATTTTTGGTATGCCCACCTCTTTGGTTTCCACTGTTGATCCTGGACTTTATTCAGAGACTCCAATGGTATCCACTTTTTCATTCCTTACCGCCTCCCCCGCTGGCCATTGATATTTCTGAATTATGCACCATTTCATAAAAACAATCGGTGCCTCACCCTCAACCACCATTACTGCCTCAACCACCGTCGGTCCCCAGCCACGTTGGATCCACACCAATCCACACAATCTCGTTCTTGTTCCCACCCTCAGGATTAGTAATTATGCCAGTTATGTCCACACTGATCTCCCCGAGTTAACACTAGGATTTCCTGTGTGGTACTTACCTGCTCCTAATCCTACTCCAACACCACAAGTCATCCTCCAACCGGTCCAACCAATCACCACTGCCAATCATCCACCCTGTGGTGTGGTGACAACATCTTCATTCAACAACACTGGGGGCAGGACATGCCATCTCATACTACACCACATGAAACCAAACCCGTGAAACCCCCCCTACATTCTACGCACCTCCTAAGTGTTCTTTGTGCGATGACTTGGGCCATGCTACCCATAATTTTCCACAACTACCAAACCTCCAAGAACACATGAATACGTTGGACGATGACCCCAATATTCTGGTTTTTGAAATACAACCCAACCCCCACCCGCATAACAAATAATTGTGCACCAACCACCCCTGCGCCATATGTGGAATCTACATACACTATTCACATCATTGTCCTAACTTACCTAATTATAGATTAGTTCTCCATGAGATAAATCAGTCCTCTTTAGAGTCATCCATTACTACCATCGAGGAGATTCATCCACCTGAATTATCCTCCTCGGGAGAGATTAACACCATCTATATGATCTCCACAAGTGGCAAACCAACTTTTCCCCCAACATCCAACTTTCCCTCTTCCGATCTATCCACACAATGTTTCCGCAGTGACGAATAAATCCTTGAAGAATTAACCACACCTGATTCCCTTGGGATGATATGCATCATCGATCCTACTTCATTCCCGAGGATTCTACCCATGTTGCGGCCAACCAACTTAACGGTCCGAAACGAAGGGGGTGGGCCCTGTCGGGCTACCCCCCCCTTTTAAACCCCCCCCTCTGGACGCGCCCGGCGCAGGCGAATCACTATTGGGCAAGGGATCGTGTTGTACACGCAGCGACCCTGTGAAGAGATATAACATACCCAACAGTTTCCGCAGTGACGAATAAATCCTTGAAGAATTAACCACACCTTATTCCCTTGGGATGATATGCATCATCGATCCTACTTCATTCCCGAGGATTCTACCCCTGTTGCGGCCAACCAAATTTCGGTTGAGTCAAAAGACTTCATCCATATCCAAGTGGACTGGTTTAAGAACCCCATCCCATCTTCCGATTCCTTTGAGGAAGGTAACATGGCTAACATCTCTCCTACCATTTAGGTTGATATTTCCGTCACACCCGGTGTAGTTAAGAATATTACTTTAGGCGCTTCATGTACTCCAAATGAATTCAATGCCTATAATAATCTCTTCCAAGAGTTTCGTGATGTTTTTTCTTGGTCATATATAGAGATTCCTGGTCTTGACCCCACCATTGTTGAGCACCGTATCAATACTTGGCCTAATGTCCCACCCGTCTGCCAAAAGAAACAACCCATTCACCCCTCCAAACTCCCAGCGGTGAAGGATGATATTGAAAAATTATGCGAAGCTAGGTTCATTTATCCCATTACTTACACCACATGGGTTTCCAATCCCGTACCGGTTAACAAAAAATAGGGCACCATTAGCATCTGTAGCTATTTCCGTGATCTGAATTTAGCTTGTCCCAAAGACAACTTTCCTATGCCCTTCATCGATCATCTCATTGATGCATGTGCGGATCAAGAGATTCTATCCTTGATGGATGGTTTCTTTGGCTACAATCAGATTCAAATTCAGAAAGAAGATCGGTACAATACTTCCTTCACTACCCCGTGGGGCACTGTTTCCTATCGAGTCATGATGTTTGTTCTTAAAAATGTTGGTGCCACATTTTAGTGGGCCATGACCTTTTTCTTTCAAGACTTGGTCCACATCATCCTTGTCTACTTGGAATACCTCACTGCTCGATCCAAGAAATGGTCTGACCATCTAGACGACCTTTGGCAATTCTTTTTGCATTGTTGCAAGTACAACATCCGCCTTAACCCCCTCAAGTGTGTTTTTTGCATTCCTGCAGGCTAATTATTGGGTTTCATTGTTTCCCAAAAAAGAATCACCATAGACCCTTTGAACATTCAAACCATCCTTGACCTCCCATCACCACGTACATTACTCCAATTATAAAGCTTTCAAGGGAAAGCAAACTTTCTCCATCGCTTCATTCTAGACTATGCTACGAAAGTTCATGGTTTCCTTCGCTTGCTTTTGCTTCAGACCCACGTTCCTTTCATTTGGGACGAAAAAGCACAAGTGAATTTTGAAGCACTCAAACAAGCCTTGACTTCCACCCCGTTGATTTCACCTCCTAATTTCTCGAAGGATTTTATCCTTTATGTTTCGGCATCTGAATATTCTGTTTCCAGTGTCTTAGTAAACGAAAATAGTGCGCTTCAAGAACATGTCATTTATTATGTGAGTCAGACATTATTGGGCCCACCACTACTCTACCCCCATGAGAAGAGGTTATCCCTCGTTGTTGTCTTATCAGTTCAGAGGGTTCGCCACTACATCATGTTGAGTTGAACTACAGTCATGGAAGACTCCAACCCTATGGTCTATCTCTTGAGTCGCCACCTCCTCCAAGGACGCGTGGATAAATGGGTCATCATCCTCCAAGAATACAACATGACGTTTGTTAAACGAAATAGTACCAAAGCACTCACTTTGGCACATCTCATGACCAACTTACCGTCTTCATCAGCATCTCCCCCTGTTATAGGTCAAATCTGCACTTCTCCATCCATGATCACATTAAGCTATTGATCACACAAAAGGACAATTTGGATTGAAGAGCTAGATTAACCTAGGTGATGTATGGACTAGACTTACCCCTCTACAGCTGACAAAACCCTGTTTTTACCTTCATTTTGACATGTGCACTAATACACAAGCATCAAAGGGGCGCACACCTCTAGTATGCCCTATTCTACAGGCATAAGAGGGGTGCACACCAGCTAGTATGCCCTACTTTACCTCTTGCATAGTAGTGCACACCTTAAAAAAAATTGCAAACGCTGGTTGTAAAGCACTGAAGTTGCATATTGTGCGCTACTCTACTATGAAAAACTCATGCACATCTTAAGATGAATCCAAAAATATATTAATTTTACGAATTGGGATCAGTTGAAGTTGTTTTTGCAACTTCCCCAACTTCCCATTCAAACTACCTCTCGATCCAAACTGTCTACCTTGTCCCATAAATACAAGGGATAGATGAGAGAGGGGAAGAAAAAACTATGCATTAAGGGTTGTTATGCTGGAGGAATTCCAAAGTTAGTGTGAAGAGCAGGAGACCAGAATCTGGTTGCACAAGCACTCTGAATGATCAGGTATAATTGTACTTATTATTGCTTTTGACAATAAAGGTTGAAATGCCCTTCCTGTCCCAATCAAATGTCTAATGGATTGCATGTTTGTTTGGATTAAATGCTTGACTGTATTTGATGTCTAAATTGTGTTTCAATTTCATCATTGTTATATCAGTCAAGATACATTGAGGAAGGTATCTTTGCATTGCAAGTTCACCAAACGGAAGATCAAGTGAAGGATTGAGCGGAAGATTGAGCAAAAGCTAGGATCGAACGCCGTTAATAAGGTATGCCTTCTAAGATATTGATCTCTTTCCTTTTGTAGAAGCCTATGTGATATGATTAATGTATTTACCTGTCACCCCAGAAGTCGGTAGTGTCCCTCTCCTCGCTATAGCGTAGAAATCCCAAACAACAGACTGGCGACTCTGCTGGGGAACCGGTTGTTTTCTGCTTTAGGAGACATAGTTAGTTTTCCTTCCAACACTTTTTGGTATTTTTGATCCTCTAAAAGGCCCTGTAGGTCACTTTTACCTGTTTCTGTTTGCTTGACTCATCCCAGTCTAATATTGCAAGGCCTGTTTTTGACCTCCTCAGATATGTGCACTAGTCTACCTTATACACAGTAGCGCATACCTGATGATGAGCACTACTTTCACTACTATACAGTAGGGCACATCTCCCAGTGTGCACTGGTTTATGAACTACACAGTAGGGCATATTCCTGTAACTCTCTGTTTACTGTGGGGATTTGATTTCCACTTGTTTGGTTTGATTTCCAGTCCCTTACCTTGCTTTATTAACTGATCCTTGAGGTCTTTATGCCCTTGTTGAGTCTTGTTTGCCTCTCCTAAGTCCCTTAGGTCATGTTTTTCTTGCTTGACTACTTTTGAGGTGTCTTGTTTGTTTGTGACTCTTTTTGAAGACCGCTCATTGTTCCTTGTTGGACGTAGCTGCACTTATGTACCCTAGATGCTTGTTGCAAGTATACAAACCTTTGTTTTGTAACATTTGTTGTTTGTGGCAACACTAAGTACACTTTGACGGTGTCTTGTCCTTTGATTTAGGGTTTGACCCCAAGTTGGAGTCCTTAGGGTGTTTTCAAAATCTTTTTGAGTCTAGACACTTCCTGATTGCTTTGTCGGTTTTAGTCCAAGTAAGTTGAAGTTTTTTCAGTTTGCTTCCATTCGAGTCTTTGTGATTGTAAGGCCATCTTTGGTTCACTTGCCTACCTTTTGCTTGGATTAGTTCTTTTATTAGGGTTCTTGGTGCTTTGGAGCAACCTTTGAGGTTTTCCTTTCCATTTTAAGCGTCTCTTGTCCCTCTTTTATTTTCACTTTGTTCTCCAAGCCCAAAGTTTTTTACTTTAAAAAACTTTGTAGGACAAGTCTTTGTCAAGTCATCGAGTTGATTGTTGTGAGCCTGAGTTGCTTTTCCTTACTTACATTGCTTTTTTAGGTCTTACTTGCTTCCATTTTTGAGTTCTTTTTCTTTTACATATATCAGAAAAAGCAAAAAATGAGTTTGGTAGTTTAAAGTATTAAGACTTATGATCATTTCAAAGTAGCGTAGTTTACTTTGTTTCGAATTTGAAAAGAAAAGAAAAAAGAGACTTGTTTTAGGTTTGCTTAGTTTTCATTTTGGAAAGAGCATAAACGGAAAAGGAAAAAAGAGTCTTTTGTTGCTTTGAAAGTCATTTCTTTTGCACTTTACTTTCTCAAACCATTCCACACAATACACTACCCCGTTGAGTAAAAAGTAGCCTTAAAAAGAAATTTTAATAAAATCAATTAGAAACATTTTCTTTTTAGGCATACACGACATCAACAAGCTTAGGCTAGGGTTTTGAGCTTAAATCACCTTAAACTACTCGGAATTGGATTCATTACGCAACAATCGTAGTACAACTTTCATTTAGGTAAATCCATATATATCAAATACTCCTGGGATGCTATACTCAAACAAGAGTTAAGCACAAGGCCATGGGAGACTGGAATTGTTGAGGATATCCCATCACTTTCCTTTTGACCATAAACCAGAGTCAATTCGCATATGGGGGTCTTTTCGGACTTCGAGCTTTGCTACCCTGCCCATACGTTTTGACTAGGATGACGACTGTCCCCCCAAGTTATTTCGTATTTATGGTAGCATTAGTATCATACCTTTAGGATTCTACACAGGTAGAGTGGGAAGTTATTCCCACTTCACCTCGGACAGGCATGGAAGGTAACCCTCTGGCAGTAGTCCTGGGAAAGTGGTTTGGTGATTCAAGTGCTTGCACCCAGTGGACCTCCGGTGGACGCCACGAAACTGACCATCAATGCTCTGTTAGTTTGTTCTGATCCCTAATCATCCCATACTTGCTTCCGAGAGTATTTGCTATCCATTTGATTGGTTTGATTACTTAGGATTTTGTAGTGGTATGTTGTTTGTTCCTTAGTCTTAGTGGCCACTAGGTTTTTTTACTTAGTTTATTTTTATACAATTATGGAAAACCAACAGCTTCGTAGGTCTCGGAGGTTGCAAAACCTTCCCCCACTCATTGTTGAGCCACTACCGCCACCGCAACGACGGAGAACAGACTCTAATGGTCTTTTTGAACTTACTGGTGAAATCGAGGTTCATGGTGAACAACAACCCAGAACCCTGGATCAACAAGTTCTTAATTGCAAAACCTTCCCCCACTCATTGTTGAGCCACTACCGCCACCGCGACGACGAAGAACAGACTCTAATGGTCTTTTTGAACTTACTGGTGAAATCGAGGTTCATGGTGAACAACAACCCAGAACCCTGGATCAACAAGTTCTTAATACTATCAAGGTTTAGAATATTACTTCTAGTGATTTCAACACTCCTTTCAACCCTCCTCTTACCGGACTTAACGATCTCCTTCTGGTCCCTGTAGGTTTTCAGCAACCTGAGTATAGTGCATATCTTTTCATGCCGAGTTACATTACGACTAATCCAAGAGATGAGCAAGGAGTTCCACAGACTCCCACAATGGGTATGAATACGAGGATTGGTAATCCTCCTTCACCAAACAGTGCTACACCGATTTCGTCGCAGACAGCGTCTGCGTCAACTCCGTCTTTCAGTTTTAATGCGAGTACTTTAGGCATGCCAAGCTCAATAGATTTGACATCTGCCTCAGTTGCTACCCCTACTTTTGGACCCAACAATGCAGTGCATTCCACTCCACCTCCTGCGACTCAACAGTCATACCATATACCTAGCACTTGGATTTCGACACCCAATATTGGGCCAAATTCCTCTGTAACTATGCCTGTCATGAGTACCATGACTGCACCGTCCACCTCAACTACCCCTGGTTATAACACCTTTGAAAGTTACAATATGAATCAAGGTAATATACCTATAGGAAACATCCCCTTTTCTTTGTTTTCTGGAGGAGGGGGTAATATCCTTAACAGACAATATGGCAGGGCTAACACCCAGCCACAGTGGATGAACTTATAGGGTACCAACCCACTTTCATTTGTGTGGGGGAATTTCAACAACACTTTCACACAACAGTAGATGGCAGGATACAACCCCTATCAGCAGATGGCTGGGGGAAACCCCTAGCAGCAAATGGATGGGGGCAACCCCTACCAGCAAATGGCTGGGGGAAACCCTAACATGCAGTTTATGGGTCAAACTATGGGAGGTTCCCCCTTCATGACTCCAGCTTATCAAATGCCATCTTATAGACCTCGTTTACCATTTCTGGAAACTCTGAATTTTCCAGATCTTTCCAAGTTAACAAACGATCCGGTGTGTCGTAACATTACGTGGCCACCAGTTCCCACTAAGCTACCTTCGAACATTCCAAAATTTGAAGGTAAAACTGGTGAGGATCCTGGTGATCATGTTACCGCTTTTAATCTATGGTGTTCTTCGAACTCGTTGAACGAATATTCTGTCAGGTTGAGACTTTTTCAAAGAACCTTGACCGGTGCTGCAGCCAAATGGTACATTGAATTACCTGCAACCACCTTTCTTAACTTTCGGGATCTCGTGACGGTCTTCTTGAACTACTTCCAGCTTCGTATTCGGTACGATGTCGGGACAGATATTTTTTCTACCTTTAGAAAAATCAAAGCCACTCATTTATTTGATCATATTCAGGAGTGGCGAAGACAGAAGAGGCTCATTAAGGACAATATCCCCCCAGAGTTCTTATTAGAGTGGTATATGAAATCACTCCTTCCTTACAATTCTAAGGAAGTAGCTACTTTTAGGGTGTCATAAGAAGAAGAAGCCATTCCAAGGACCCAACAAATAGACTTAGTTTATGCTCAGTCTGGGCTCCTTTAGGAGATTATACCTGATGCACCACGATCAAAGACTGATCTAAGTAGACCAAAACCTGGACCACATGCTGAAGGCATTGTAGGTTCCATTGATTCTGTAGCTTTCAAAGCATTGAATAAACAGGTTCATGCCTTATCGGTCAAACAATCGATTGCATAAGTGACTTCCTTCACAACCTCTCCTTTTACTACTAAATCTGTACGGCAGGTTTAGACTAATCAAAAGGGCCCTCGACAGCCCAACAACAAAAAGAAGGGCAAGAAAGGAGAGGGGAACCAACAAAATCCCAAAAAAAAATTAAATGCCGAGGAGGGTAACAAAGAAAATAAGAAGGTTAAGTTCCCTTGTAATATTTGCAAGTAGGACCAACTAACTCACCAATGCCCTCTAATCGAAGAAGCCCAGAAGCTGCTTCAAGAAAAGAAACATGCCATCCTTAAAGATCCATTTCCTAAAGGGCAGGGCTCAGCTTCTGGCACCTCCAATGCAGGGGGCATCACCCATGCTTTAGTTGATCAAAATTTCATTAATATGGTTAACTCGGACGCTCTTTTACAAATGCAAGCAAGAAATTATACCCCGGATTCAAAAAATAAGGATAAAGAGATTCTTGAATCTTCCACTCCTCTCCACATACCTGTGGATTCACTGCCCAAGATCCCGAAAGGTTTCTTGAAATGGGATTCACACAATCCCAATGCACGGGCTGCTACCAACTACAATGTGGTTGAAGATCTATCCCAGACCCCTTGTGCCATGTCCACTTTAGAAGTTTTGAAAAGTTGTCCATTACAACGAAATGCACTTCTGGTAACGATTGGAAGTATGGAATCATCCAACATGATTGTGCGTTTTGATATGTTTGATATCAAGTACCGATTTCCGTACCATGTTTCTCTTCAGATAGAGGTAGTTCATGGTCCTGTGACCATTTGACGAGTTGTCATAGATGAGGGCACGTCTACATGCGTAATGTCAATTTCTTGTTGGAAATCCTTGGGTTCCCCCAAGTTAGCCCCCTCTAACACACTTCTTACTACATTTGATGGAAGAACCTTCCGTACACATGGATTCTTGCCATCATTTGACATCACACTTGTCAGTAAGACAATTGCTATAGAGATTGAAGTTCTGGACACTCCGCTTGATTACAATATGTTGTTAGGAACGAGCTGGACATATGCCATGCGAGCTATTCCATCGGCAGTTTTCCGAGTGGTAATGTTCCCTCATGAAGGAAAGATTGTCATGGTCGATAAACTTTCGTTCTCTCAGCAAAACAACCAGAATTCATTGGAATCCACAATTCCTTTAGTTGATCAATCTGCCCCAGCAAGCGAGAGTTTAGGAGCAGGACTTTATGGGTCATTAATGGGCAATTTTGACCTACCCACTCTCGTTCTTTTCATGTGTTATGATGAAGGTACATCTACGGAAACTTTCACGGTTGGTTTAAGGACTAATCCATGGATCCTTCCTACTGTATCAGAACCAACAATGCCCTTATCCGTTGCAGAAGTATCATACATGGAAGCACACCATGTTGCAACGGAACATATCGTGAATCCGCCAGTCTCTGCCGAGTCGGATATGGACCCTGCTCCCGCACGGTCAACAGACTCTACCCTCTCTCCTGATAGTTTAGACACGGTTTTTCCTTCTAATGAAACATTTTTTGAAGCTATGATAGGCCTGAGACACCCTTGGGAACATTTACACCCCAGGACCTATCTACTTCCTATTCTAGACTTGATTCAAAGAGGTGAGTTTTTTCCGAAACCCAGTGAGAATGTTGATTGGTCCTTTGTCCCTTCCACTTCACAAGCTGTTTTGCTGAAGGGAATAGGATGAGTACAGTGAGAACCATCCCGATTAACATTCCCAATGAACCTCGGGTCATCGAAAACATTTTTATTGGAGCAGACTATTATCTTGAAGATATCGTTCTGTATACCAATCTTTTTAACGAATTCTATGAGGTAATTGCTTGGTCTCATGAGGAGATTCTAGGAATTGACCCTACTTGAAGGAGTCAACGAGCATTCTTCCACCTTCACTTCGATCTCGTTAAAAACAGTAAGGAAGTTATGAGCATTCTTTCATCTCTTCTTTGAGCTCGTTAAAAAAAGTAAGGAGGTCACGAGTTTACTTTTCCAGGCTTGTTAAAATTTTACGAAAAATATTTTTATGGAGTTCTCTCTAAGCTCTTGTTAGACTCTTTAAATATGACAATATTGCCGAGTATAGTTGTATTTTTAGACTCGTTAAAGGATTTGAAGCGACATCTGCTTAAGTACAAGTTTAACCCTTTTCCGGACTTTTGCGGATTACTTATGAAAAAGGAATACTCTACTCATCCGTGGCTAGAAGAGTTCTTCTTCTATTGTCTTACACTTTTTTGGGGGAGGAGACTTGTTGATGTATATGTAACTTCGGAATGTATTTCATCTGTGTATTTTATATATATTTATTGTACCCTTATAAGAGATGTGTTATTCCTCTATAAGGAAGTGTCGACATGTGGATTGACAAGTGTCGCAAGTGTGTGTACTTACCGATGGTTTATTAGACCACCATGTGTGGGGTCGGCCCTGAAATATATATTATAATGTGGATGTACCTATCTAGACAAGTCGGCCCCATAAGGTCACTGGGAAAACAGGTTAGTATAAATAGAGATCAGGTGATCTCTATTTAGATCATTTGGAAAGTCATCTCTCTCTCACTCAGAAAGTGGTGCACTAGTGAGGAGGAGGATCATCTGCTACTAGGAGACTATCTCAGTGTATTTTGGTTGTACTTTGGTTGAGCCATTGCTCTCTCTATCTCTGAGGAAGCTGTGGGGTTTTTCACCTTAGGGTTTTCCCCACAGAAACTCTGTGTCTCTTGTCTCTCATGCTTTTGATTCTTGTGATGCTTGTCATGCTTATTGTGATTGTCATGCATTGATATACTGTATATGTTATTCTCTCAGTGAAGATCCTAGAGTATTGGGAATTAATGCTCAAAATTTAACAAGACTAACTTTATGAAAAATGACCTTTTGGAGCCTTCTTTAGGGTTTTTAGGCTCTCAAAATATGAAAACACCAAGTGAGCACTCACCTACTCAGGCTTGATGTGAAATCCACGAGAGGGTAAATAGAGGATTGTTTAAGTTTTTCAGACTCTATAAACAGGAAAACACCGGCGAGCAATAACCTACTTGGGCTCGATATTAAAATCCACAAGTAGGTGTATGGAGTTATTGATTAAGTTTTTCAGACTCCTTAAAATTGAAAACACCGGTGAGCAAGAACAGATCTCAGCTCAATATTAAAATCCAGAGATCAATATTATAGAGTATTCTTCTATCTCTTCTTCGAACTCTGTAAACAATGAAGAAGGTCCTGAGTCTTCCTCCCATGGGCTCGTTAAACTCTTTACATGGTTGGATCTATTGAGTTTTCATTCTTTCTTGGACTCATTAAAACAACAAGAAATGTATTCTTTTATCTAAAAAGAATAAGAGATAAGAAGGGTATATCACATCTTGTAGTTTCAAAGGCTGTTCATTCAGTCCTATTCTTGAACACAACACCTATTTGAGTCTATCATTTCAGTTGAGTTTAGTTTTTGACCTTAGGGTGAAACTGGTCTCCGATTTGTTTACTCCCCCGGTTGGTTATTCTTCCAACCATATGGAGGGTATGCTAATGTCTCCTACGTTGCAGGATTCTATCACTTTCCCATCATGTTGAAAACTGCCTAAGTCACTTTGTGTCGTGCTTACTGTTCAAGGATACATCCTGTGTCGGCCATTCTGCAGTTTATCTTGACCTCATGTGTCGGCCTTCCTAATGTCAGTCTTGTTAGTTGTACTACTCCACATCAACTCATACCATTTGAGTGTTCCTCGTGTTGGATGATGGAGGATGCCTTAAGCCCTCCCTTCCAACGGACTTCTTCCCATCAACATCAACTCATTTTGCTTTGGGAATAAAGTTTAGAGTTTCGGTTAGTAGCTTGGGGATTGCAGTCATCAGTGGCAGTTTCCCTCGTCGTCGAATAATGAGAATATATCAATGTATTTTATTTGATGG
This sequence comes from Larix kaempferi, assembly GCA_027924585.1. Taxonomy (NCBI): domain Eukaryota; kingdom Viridiplantae; phylum Streptophyta; class Pinopsida; order Pinales; family Pinaceae; genus Larix; species Larix kaempferi. The sequence goes on along the minus strand of BSBM01000093.1, from coordinate 20,156,318 downwards.
GTTCCTCAGGTGTTCGACTTCAAGTCCTATTATTCACACTTGTTGGATCGTACTAGGTACCTTGGGCCCCATTATCATTATCGGTGGAAGCCCTCGCGTTTGTTAACGGTATACATCAATGACCAGTAATCAAACGATTCCCCCCATGTTTGACTTCAACTCATTTATTTACATGGTTAGGGTTTGTACCTTGGGTTGTTTGGATGAAGACCTTGGGATTTTGATAGCATTACCTCTTTATGTTATCACCCAAGCTACGCAAGACTGAGCCTCACTCATTTTGGCTCTCCATGAGGCATAGATCCAATTTGTTGTTGTGGATATGATCTCTCATTCTGATATGGATCCACGCTTGTATTCCAGTGGCCATGCTATATATACATCTCCTAGTTATGTATCAGATATCATGTTGTATCATGCTACACATCTATATGATGTCAATATTGTAATTGCTCTCTGACCTTGATCGTTCTTTTAGGTACTTTTGTGACTTGGTTCTGTGGTTTCTTGCTCCTTTGCTGACTTGGAATTATAATGTATTTCGACCATTGTTTCCCTCTGACCTCACACATTAAGGGGAATTTGTTATAGGTCAAATCTGCACTTCTCCATCCGTGATCACATTGAGCTGTTGATCACACAAAAGGACAACTTGGATTGAAGAGCTAGATTAACCTGGTTGATGTATGGACTAGACTTACCCCTCTACAGCTGAAAAAACCCTGTTTTTACCTTCATTTTGAAATTTGTGCTACTCCACAAGCATTAAAGGGGTGCACACCTCCAGTAGCATTTCTCTACAGGCATAAGAGGGGCGCACACCAGCCAGTATGCCTTACTTTACCTCTTGCATAGCAACGCACACCATAAAAAACTTGCAAACGCAAGTTGTAAAGCACTGAAGTTGCATATTGTGCACTACTCTACTGTGAAAAACTAGCGCACATCTTAAGATGAAACCAAAAATATATTAATTTGACAAATTGGGATTAGTTGAAGTTGGATTTGCAACTTCCCCAACATTCCAATCAAACTACCTCTCGATCCAAACTGCCTACCTTGTCCCATAAATACAAGGGGGATAGATGAGAGAGGGGAAGAAAAAACTATGCATTAAGGGTTGTTATGCTGGAGGAATTCCAAAGTTAGTGTGAAGAGCATGAGCCCAGAATCTGGTTGCACAAGCACTCTGAATGATCAGGTATAATTGTACTGATTATTGCTTTTGACAATAAATGTTGAAATTCTCTTCCTGTCCCAATCAAATGTCTAATGGATTGCATGTTTGTTTGGATTAAATGCTTGATTGTATTTGATGTCTAATTGTGTTTCAATTTCATCATTGTTATATCAGTCAAGATACGTTGAGGAAGGTATCTTTGTATTGCAAGTTCACCAAACGGAAGATCAAGTGAAGGATTGAGCTAAAGATCGAGCAAAAGCTAGGATTGAACACCGTTAATAAGGTATTCCTTCTAAGATCTTGATCTCTTTCCTTTTGTAGAAGCCTCTGTGATATAATTAATGTATTTACTTGTCACCCCAGAAGTTGGTAGTGTCCCTCTCCTCGCTATAGGGTAGAAGTCCTGAACAACAGACTGGCGACTCTGCTGGGGAACCGATTGTTTTCTGCTTTAGGAGACATAGTTAGTTTTCCTTCCAGCATTTTTTGGTCTTTTTTATCCCCTAAGAGTCCCTGTAGGTAACTTTTACCTGTTTCTGCTTGCTTGACTCATCCCAATCTGATATTGCAAGGCCTGGTTTTGACCTCCTCTAACATGTGCGCTAATCTACCTTATACACAGTAGCACATACCTGATGATGAGAGCTACTTTCACTACTGTACAATAGGGCACATCTCCCAGTGTGCGCTGGTTTATGCACTACATAGTAGGGCATATTCTTGTAACTCTCTGTTTACTGTGGGGATTTGATTTCCACTTGTTTGGTTTGATTTCCAGCCTCTTGCCTTGCTTTCTTAACTGATCCTTGAGGTCTTTATGCCCTTTTTGAGTCTTGTGTGCCTCTCCTAAGTCCCTTAGGTCATATTTCTCTTGCTTGAGTACTTTTGAGGTGTCTTGTTTGTTTGTGACTCTTTTTGAAGACCGCTTATTGTTCCTTGTTGGACGTAGTTGCACTTATGTACCCTAGATGCTTGTTGTAGGTATACAAACCTTTGTTTTGTAAAATTCGTTGTTTGTGGCAACACTAAGCAAACTTTGATGGTGTCTTGGCATTTCATTTAGGGTTTGACCCCAAGTTTGAGTCCTTAGGGTGTTTTCAAAAGCTTTTTGAGTCTAGCCACTTCCTAATTGCTTTGTTAGTTTTAGTCCAAGTAAGTTGAATTTTTTCAGTTTGCTTCCATTCGAGTCTCTGTGATTGTAAGGCCATCTTTGGTTCACTTTCCTATCTTTTGCTTGGCTTAGTGCTTTTATTAGGTGTTCTTGGTGCTTTGGAGAAAACTTTGAGGTTTTCCTTTCCATTTTAAGCGTCTCGTGTCCCTCTTTTCTTTTCACTTTGTTCTCCAAGCCCAAAGTTTTTTCCTTTAAAAAACTTTGTAGGACAAGTCTTTTTCAAGTCATCGAGTTGATTGTTGTGAGCCTAAGAGTTTATTTTCCTTACTTACATTGCTTTTTTAGGTCTTACTTCCATTTTCGAGTTCTTTTTCTTTTACATATATCAGAAAAAAGAAAAAAATTATTTTGGTAGTTTAAAGTAGTAAGACTTATGATCATTTCGAAGTAGCGTAATTTACTTTGTTTCGAATTGGAAAAGAAAAGAAAAAAGAGACTTGTTTTAGGTTTTCTTAGTTTTCATTTTGGAAAGAGCATAAACGGAAAAAGAAAAAAGAGTCTTTTGTTTCTTTGAAAGTTATTTCTCTTGCACTTTACTTTCTCAAAGCATTCCACACAATACACTACCCCATTGAGTAAAAAGTAGCCTTTAAAATAAGTTTTAATAAAATCAATTAAAAACATTTTCTTTTTAGGTATACATGACATCAACTAGCTTAGGTTAGAGTTTCGAGCTTAAATCGCCTTAAACTGCTCGGAACTGGCTTCATTATGCAACAATCGTAGTACAACTTTCATTTAGGTAAATCCATATATATCAAATAGTCTTGGGATGCTCTACTCAAACCAGAGTTAAGAAAGAGGCCGTGGGAGACTAGAATTGTTGAGTATATCCCCTCACTTTCCTTTTGACCATAAACCAGAGTCGATTTGTGTATAGGGGTCCTTTCGAACTTCGGGCTTTACTACCCTGCCCATGCGTTTTGACTAGGGTGACGAATGTCCCCCTAGGTTATCTCTCACTTATGGTAGCCTTAGTATCAGACCTTTAGGATTCTACACAGGTAGAGTGGGTGGTTACTCCCACTTCACCTTGGACAGGCATGGAAGGTAACCCTCTGGCAGTAATCCCGGGAAAGCAGTTTGGTGATTCAAGCGCTTGCACCCAGTGGACCTCCAGTGGACGCCACAAAACTGACCATCGATGCTCTGTTAGTTTGTTCTGGGCCCTAATCATCCCAGACTTGCTTCCGAGAGTATTTTCTTCCCGTTTGATTGGTTTGATTACTTAGGATTTTTTAGTGGTATTTTGTTTGCTCCTTAGTCATAGTTGCCACTAAGTTTTTTTAGTTAGTTTATTTTTATAAAATTGTGGAAGACCAACAGCTTCGTAGGTCTCGAAGGTTGCAAAACCTTCCACCCCTCATTGTGGAGCCACTACCTCCACCGCGATGATGGGGAACATAATCCAGTGGTATTTTTGAACTTACTGGTGAAATAGAGGTTTCTAGTGAACCACAACCCAAAACCCCGCATCAACAAGTTCTTAATACTGTTGAGGTTGAGGATATTACTTCTAGTGAGTTCAACACTCCTTTCAAACCTCCTCTTACCGGACTTAACAATCCTCTTCTGGTCCTTGTAGGTTTTCAACAGCCTGAGTATAGTGCATATCTTTTCACGCCTGGTTATATTATGACTAATCCAGGAGACGAGCAGGGAGTTCCACAGACTCCCACAATGGGTACGAATACGAGGATTGTTAATCCTCCTTCCACAAACACTGCTACACCGAGTTCGTCATAGACAGTGTCTGCGTCAACTCCTTCCTTTACTTTTAACGCGAGTACTTTAGGCATGCCAAGATCAACAGCTTTAACATCTGCCTCAATTGCTATCCCTACTTTTGGACCCAACAATGTAGTGCGTGCCACTCCACCTCCCGCGACTCAATAGTCATACCATATACCTAGCACTTGGATTTCCACACCCAATATTGCACCAAATTCCTCTGCAACTATGCCTGTCATGAGTACCATGACCGCACCGTCCACCTCGACTACCCCTGGTTATAACACCTTTGTAGGTTACAACATGAATCAAGGTAATATACCTGCAGGAAACATCCCCTTTTCTTTGTTTTCTAGAGGAGAGAGTAATATCCTTAACCAACAATATGCAAGGGCTAACACACAACCACAGTGGAAGAACGTACAGGGTACCAACCCACTTTCATTTGGATGGGGGAATTTCAACAACACTAGCACACAATAGAAGATGGCAGGATACAACCCCTATCAGCAGATGGCTGGGGGAAACCCCTACCAGCAAATGACTGGGGGCAACCCCTACCAACAAATGGCTGGGGGTAACCCTAACTAGCAGTTTATGGCTCAAACTATGGAAGGTTCCCCGTTCATGACTCCAGCTTATCAAATGCCATCTTATAGACCTCGTTTACCATTTCTAGAAACTCTGAATTTGCCAGATCTTTCCAATTTAACAAACGATCCGGTGTGTCATAACATTACGTGGCCACCAGTTCCCACTAAGCTACCTTCGGACATTCCAAAATTCGAAGGTAAGACTGGTGAGGATCCTGGTGATCATGTTACCACTTTTCATCTCTGGTGTTCGTCGAACTCATTGAACGAAGATTCCATTAGGTTGAGACTTTTTCAAAGAACCTTGACCAGTGCTGTAGCCAAATGGTACATTGAATTACTTGCAGCCACATTTTTTAACTTTCGGGATCTCGCGACGGTCTTCCTGAACCACTTCCAGCTTCTTGTTCGGTACGATGCTGGGACATATCTTTTGTATACCTTTAGACAAATCAAAGCCACTCATTTACCTGATCATATTTAGGAGTGGCGAATACAAAAGAGGCTGATTAAGGCCAATATTCCCCCAGAGTTCTTATTAGAGTGGTATATGAAATCATTCCTTCCTTATATTTCTAAGGATGTAGCTACTTTTGGAGTGTCATTAGAAAAAGAAGCCATTCTAAGGACCCAACAACTAGACTTGGTTTATGCTCAGTCTGGGCTCCTTTACGAGATTATACTTGACGCACCGTGATCAAAAACTGATCTAAGTAGACCAAAGCCTGGACCACATGCTAATGGAATTGTAGGTTCAGTTGACTCTGTAGCTTTCGAAGCATTGAATAAACAGGTTCATGCCTTATCGATCAAACAATCGATTGTAGAAGTGACTTGTGTCACAACCTCTCTTTCTACTGCTGAATCTGTACATCAGCTTCAGATTAATCAAAAGGGCCCTCGGCAGCCCAACAACAAAAAGAAGGGCAAGAAAGGAAAGGGGAACCAACAAAAGCCAAAAAACAAAGAAAATGCCGAGGAGGGTAACAGATAGAAGAAGAAGGTTAAGTTCCCTTGCAAGCTTTGCAAGCAGGACCACCTCACTCACCAATGCCCTCTAATCGAAGAAGCTTAGAAGCTGCTTCAAGAAAAGAAACCTATCATCCTTAAAGATCCATTTCCTAAAGGGAAGGGCTCAACTTCTGGCACCCCCAATGCTGGGGGCATCACCCATGCTTCAGTTGATCAAACTTTCATTAATATGGTTAACTCAGATGCTCTTTTACAAACACAGGCAATAAATTATGCCTTAAATTCGCAGAATAAGTATAAAGACATTCATGAATCTTCCACTCCTCTCCACATACCTGTGGATTCACTGGCCAAGATCCCGAAAGGTGTCTTGAAATGTGCTTCGCACAATCCCAACGCATGGGATGCTACCAACTACAATGTGGTTGAATATCTAGCCCAAACCCCTTGTGCCATGTCCAATTTAGAAGTTTTCCAAAGTTTTCCATTACAACGAAATGCACTTCTAGTGGCGATTAAAAGTATGGAATCATCGAACATGACTATGCGTTTTGATATGTTGGATATCAAGTACCGGTCGCTGTACCATGTTTCTCTTCAAATAGAGGTAGTTCATTAATGGGCACTTTTGACCTAGCCACTCTTGTTCTTTTCATGCGTTCTGATGAAGGTACATCTACTGAAACTTTCACGGCTGGTTTAAGGACTGATCTGTGGATCCTTCCTACTGTATCGGAACCAATAGTTCCCTTATCCATTACAGAAGTAGCATACATGGAAGCACAACATGCTACAACGGAACATATCGTGACTCTGCCAGTCTCTACCGAGGCGGATACGGACCCTGCTCCCGCATGGTCAACGGACTCTACCCTCTCTCCTGATAGTTTAGACATGGTTTTTCCTTCTGAAGAAACATTTTTTGAAGCTATGATATGCCTGAGACACCCTTGGGAACATTTACACCCCAGGACTTATCTACTTCCTGTTATAGTCTTGATTGAGAGAGGTGAGTTTTTTCCGAGACCCAGTGAGAATGGTTATTGGTCCTCTGTTGCTTCTAATTCACAAGCTGTTTTTGCTAAAGGGAATAGGACGAGTACAATGAGAACCATCCCGATTAACATTCCCATTGAACTTGGGGTCACCGAAAACATCTTTATTGGAGCAAATTTTTATCTTGAAGATATTGTTCTGTATACCAATCTTTTTAACGAATTCTGTGACATCATTGCCTGGTCTCATGAGGAGACTCTAGGAATTGACCCTACTTGAAGGAGTCAATGAGCATTCTTCCACCTTCACTTTGAGCTCATTAAAAACATTAAGGAAGTTACGAGCATTCTTCCACCTTCAATTTGAGCTCGTTAAAAATAGTAAGGAAGTTACGAGCATTCTTCCATCTATCCTTTGAGCTCATTAAAAACATTAAGGAGGTCACGAGTTTACATTTTCTGTCTCGTTAAAATTTTACGAAAAATAGTTTTATGGAGTTCTCTCTAAGCTCTTGTTAGACTCTTTAAATATGACAAGATTTCTGAGTATAGTTGTCTTTTCAGACTTGTTAAAGGATTTGAAGTGACGTCTGCTTAAGTATAATTTTAACCCTTTTTTGGACTTTTGCGGATTACTTACAAAAAATGAATACTCTGGTCATCCATGGCTAGAAGAGTTCTTCTTCCATTGTTTTACACTTTTTTGGGGGAGGAGACTAACTTTACGAAAAAGGACCTTTTGGAGCCTTCTTTAGGGTTTTCAAGCTCTCGGAATATGAAAACACTAAGCGAGCACTCACCTACTTCTTAATGTGAAATACACGAGAGGGTAAATAGAGTATTGTTTAAGTTTTTCAGACTCTATAAATAGGAAAACACCGGCGAGCATTAACCTACTTGGGCTCGATATTAAAATACAGAGATCAGTACTATAGAGTATTCTTCTATATCTTCTTCGAACTTTGTAAACAATGAAGAAGGTCCTGAGTCTTCCTCCCATGGGCTCGTTAAACTCTTTACATGGTTGGATCTATTGATTTTTCATTCTTTCTTGGACTCATTAAAAAAACAATAAAGGTATTCTTTTATCTAGAAAGAATAAGGGATAAGAAGGGTATATCACATCTTGCAGTTTCAAAGGCAGTTAAGTCAGTCCTATTCTTGAACAGAACACCTATTTGAGTCTATCATTTCAGTTGGGTTTAGTTTTTGACCTTAGGGTGAACCTGATATCCAAGTTGTTTACTCCTCCAGTTGGTTATTCTTCCAACCATATGGAGGGTCTGCTAATGTCCCCTACATTGCAGGATTATATCACTTTCCCATCACGTTGAAAACTGCCTAAGTCACTTTGTTTCGTGCTTACTGTTCAAGGATACAGCCTGTGTCGGCCATTTTGCAGTTTATATTGATCTCATGTGTCGGCCTTCCTAGTGTCAGTCTTTTTACTTGTATTACTCCACATCAACTCATACTATTTGAGTGTTCCTCGTGTTGGATGATGGAGGATGCCTTAAGGCCTCCCTTCCAACATATTTCTTCCCATCGACATCAACTCATTTTGCTCTGGGAATAAAGTTTAGATTTTCGGTTAGTAGCTTGGGGATTGCAGTCATTAGTGGCAATTTCCCTCGTCATCGAATAATGAGAATACATCAATATCTTTGATTCGACGAGTTCCTCAGGTGTTCGACTTCAAGTCCTCTTATTCACACTTGTTGGATCGTACTAGGTAACTTGGGCCCCATTATCATTATCGGTGGAATCCCTCGTGTTTGTTAACGGTATACATCAATGTGTTGATGTATATGTAACTTCGGAATGTATTTCACATATATGTATATTGTATTCCTATAGAGATGTTATTATTCCTCTATACGGAAGTGTCGTCATTTATATTGTAAGTGTCGTAACTTATACTTGATGGGTTATTAGACCACCTTGTTGGGGTCGGCCTTGTATAAGTCATGTGGGTCAAAGGGTTATTAGACCACCCTATTGGGGGACGGCCATATGGGTCAAAGGGTTATTAGACCACCCTAGTGGGGGTCATCCCAGTCAGCATTATGTTAAGTGGTTAAGTTGAGGCCGACCTAGTTGAGTAAAGGTCAAGTCAAGTTAGTGTATAAATAGAGAGCGTGTCTCTCTCATTTTACACATTCTATTCTCTCACTCACACTTGGGAGAGTGGCGCACTTGTGGAGGAGGAGGCTCTACTGCTATGAGAAGAATATCTCTTGTATTCTGGTTGTATCATTTCTCTATCTATCTCTAAGGAAGTTATTGGGGTTTTTCACCTTTATGGTTTTCCCCAAGTAAACTCCGTGTCTCTTGTGTGCTTGCATTATTGTGTCCATGATTGATATGTTGTAGATTTGCTATACATGTTGTTCTCTCAGTTAAGATCCTAGATCATATTGAAGTAAATTTTGAAAATTTAACATGGTATCAGAGCTAGCCTGAAAGAAGGCATGATATGGCATGTATGACACTTGTTGCACTTACAATGCTAAGGCTTGATATAGAAAAAACCAATCATCGTAGCACTTTCGCTGTAAATCCATTTTGGAAAATTTTTCAAATATTAAACTTTTACAAGTTGAAGATCAGATCCACATGTACCTTTTGTCCAAAGGAAAACCTCTAATTCGTTGTACTTTATGATTTATGATATGTACAATATAGGGTTTCTGCCTCTTCCAGATCTGAGTCAAAATCAGGTGACCTTGGGAAAAAGGTAATAACTTGGGCTAGGAAGCTCCAAATGAAATTTAGTAAAACGTGACAGGTAGTACACAGAATGTACTATCTCAGGAAACGTTTTCAGAGGCCGAAGTTGGACCAGTGACATGTGGCATTCCGTACAAGTTCGCTCTCCTGTATTATCCCATAAACAGGTCACATTGCGACACTTGGCATAAATCTCTCTCAGAGAATCCAATTGAGGTCAGACCTGTCAGGATGGAAAGATAATAGGTCAGGATATCTCAGAAAAACATTTTAGACCCTTTGGATACAAAATTTCGGAGTTACACCAGAAACAATCAGGTACATATTTCTGTCAAATCAGAATTATTTTTGAGCACCTTCATTCATGGCTTCCGGAATTTAGAGCTTCGGAGAAAATTGGAATTTTTGTAATTGGAGACCACGGCTGAATTCTACTCATTAAAATAGAAATTTAGAGACCAAGATCAGAATTTTTGGTTGGGCAGAAGGTCGGGCTTGATCAAACCCTAGTTCGGGACTTTGATCAGAAAAGTGGAAAATTAGGGCTTCTGCAAAAATGGGAATTTTTGAAATCTGTGACCACGGCTGGAAGCTCCTCATAAAAATAGAAGCTTAGAGCTTTCAATAAAACCTTTTGATTGGGCAGAAGAGTGGGATTCATCAAACCCCAGTTCAGGGTCCTCCCTAGTGAATCCAGAAATCTAAAAGGCAATTTTGAGGGGTGAAAGTTTGCAATTTTCAAATTCTGAATATACCAACTTGATCAACTCATCAAGGTGCATATTTCTATCGTTTCGAAAGTTTGAAATTCAAAGTTTGAATTTTTTGGGTTTACTTGAAAAACCCTAATCCAGCTCTAGGTCCAGTTCTTGCAAATCAAGTGGATTGGGTTAATCCTAGAAGAGGATGGATTGGTCACCTGCATAAGTGAAGAAGTTCCTGTCTCAAAGGGAGATGAGGCTAAGGCCTTCCATAAGAATATTACAAGCAATATTGACAGGTATGGCTTATAGATATGTTTCGAATTCTATTCATGGTTAAGTTTATGATATGTTTGTCTTCATATAATTACAGTACAATCTTGATTAATTACTAGACTTGTTGTATCACCTTAATAGAAGATATTCATTGGTTAGGGTGTTGACACTTATGATTGTACTAATGCATTATGGTGTTGTATGAGGTTTATGTTGTCTGCTAACATAAAAGGTACACCAAGAAAGACAAATCATATTCTACTTCAAGAACATATGATCATGGTGACATGAAGACAAAGATTCATCCATTGTCATGGATCACATAGAATATTTACTTTCGAGGTATGTATAACTTGGTTCTACAATGGTTAACCTATGAGACATGTAGTTTACTAGCACAAGTCACTGAAGAGAACCAGAAGACATTATGCGGGTATGTTAGATATAACTAGCTAGCATGCTAATCCAGGTCTGTTTTTCCTATATCAAGCTAGAATCCTACCTTGTGTTAGGATCTTATACTGTTGTTGATAATGATTATTCATGAAGTCGTAGGTTTGAATAGTCATGGTTGTATGCATATTATGTTTCTTACCATAATTGATGATATGACTAACAAGAAGAATCATGAAGGAATAGGTTTGAATAATCACGGGTTTTATGCATATTATATCTCTTATCTTGATTGATGATTCAACTAACCAGAAGAGTCCTATGATCAAATAAGAATGTGTATGAGTAAAAGAAGACTTCCCTGGAACCTTGAATACTAATGTTTATTATCTGTGAATGATCATGACTATACATGTTTAAGATTATTGTGTTTTGATAGTATTAAGGTTATACTAATAAATGTGTGATTATGTATGAGACCTCAAGGATAACACAATGATGATACTAATAAGCATGCATAGTGATTAAGGATAGATGTAAGTTCAAGGACAGGTAATCCAGGAAGCAAAGATCAAGAGGGAGCACACTCCAGTTGTTCCTACAAGAAAGCAAAGGAGCACACTTCAGTAGTTTCTGCAAGGATGCAGATATTCAGAGGGAGTTGACCACTTATCACAATCCACATAAGAATGGAGTTGTAGAAAAGAAGCAAAGACTGAGAGGGAGTCAACCCAACAAACAAACAAAGATAAGTATTTGAATTGTCATTACTTGCATATTTTATTGTTTAAATAATACTGTTCAATAATGTATACACTGATGTTCCTAGAATTAGGTTGTGTATTATGCATATTAGAATAGTTGCATTGATGAACAATATACTACTAATATGCATAGGTAAGTGGCCTATGGCATTGTACAACATTCCATTGCTACTTATCTAGAATGAAACCTCTTTGCTGACATGTTGAAAGTTGTGCACACTCTTAACAATGTTCTGGAAGAGATTGGAAGGCATCTAGAAAGTTATGGGATATGGATAAATGTTGTATTGAAGCATTGGCTAAGATAATTGCATGACTGTATGACATATTTCTTTATGTGTAATAATTTGTTCTGAAAACTATGAGATGTTTTCTAATCATGCAATTTAACTTGTTGTATAGGAAAGATCGTATTCCATCACCTACAAAAGAAGAACTACAACATTTGTTCAACAACAAAATTATCTATTTAAGATATTGAAGTTCCCAGGATATGGGAAGAATGCCATGATCCGTCGATCATGAAGAATGATGTTTGGGATGTAGTCCCAAGACCTGAAGGAAAGTTTTTTATGACTTCCATATGGATCTAGCAAGATCAAGGATGTTGCAGATGGACGCATAGAGAAATATAAAAGTGATGAAATAGAAGATACACCAGATGGATTTCAAGACAACTTTCTTGAATGGTGTAGTTGAAGAAGAAGTGTATGTGGAGCAGCCACTTGGTTCTGAGACACATGACAGGGAGTCATATATGTGCAAAACTTGGGTATGATGCACCACTTCCTAGGTATGGAGGTGTGGCAGAGTGCAGATGGAATCTTCCTTGGACAAGGGAAGTATGTAGTAGAGATCCTGAAGAGGTTCGGGATGATGGAATGCGAGGCTATGGCATCGAACCTGAAGCTTCTGTGTGATGCTTCATTTGAACCAGTTGATGTCACTATGTATCATCAGATGATTGGATCCTTGATGTACCTAACGAACATGAGACCAGATATTTGCTTTGCGGTGAACACATTGAGCCAGTTCCTGACAGATCCGAGGAGTGTTCACCTGGTTGTTGTAAAGCATATTCTGAGGTACCTGAAAGGTACAGTGGATTATGGGCTCAAGTATAAAGCGAATCAAAAGTTTAACTTGCAGGGTTATGTTGATTCAGATTGGGTAGATAGTGTTGCAGATAGAAGAGCACATCTGGGTGCTGCTTCAATATGGGATTATGTGTGATCTCTTGGTTTAGTAGGAAGCAGTCCTACGTAGCACTGAGTATAGCTGAGGCAGAGTATGTTGCAGCCTGTTCAGCTAGTTGTGAGGCAGTATTGTTACGGAAGCTACTGTTTGAGTTATTTGATCTCCCGTTGGATGCTACTGGTATCTTTTGTGATAACCAGAGTCGTGTGAAGCTGTCCGAGAACCCAGTGTTTCATGATAGGTCGAAACACATAGAGATCAAATATCACTATATCAGGGATATGGTGCAGAGAGGAGCTGTGAAGCTCCTGTACATTGCGATGGACAAGCATATTGCAGATGTGCTGACGAAGCCACTAGACAGGGTGAAGTTCGAGTACTTCAGGGAGAGGCTTGGTGTTCTTCAGATTGATGACACTTCGAGAAAGAAGTGATGGACACATTTGCAGAAGCCATTCCAAGCATGTTGGAAGGAGGATCCTTCACATGGCTGTGGATGTAAGCGCTGGATGATGAGCATTAGGATGATGCTCCAGTTATTGCTTTATATATGCATCATGTTGGATGCTGGATATGATCAGTTGGATCATTTATATATGTACGCATCATGTTGGATGTTGGATATGATCAGTTGGATCATTTATATGTATATGTATGTACACATCATGTTGGATGCTGGATATGATCGGTTGGATCATTTGTATGTATTTTGTATATGCATCATGTTGGATGCTTGGACCATGTATCTGTATATGTATCAGGTGGATACATTGTATGATCAGGTGGATCATGTATGATGTATCATGTATTTGTATTTGTATCAGGTGGATACACTGTATGATCAGGTGGATCATGTATGATGATATGTATCAGGTAGATACTTGGTATGCATCAGGTAGATGCATTGTATGATCAGGTGGATCATGTATGGTGATATGTATCATGTATTTGTATTTGTATCAGGTGGATACACTGTATGATCAGGTGGATCATGTATGATGATATGTATCAGATAGATACTTGGTATGCATCAAGTAGATGCATTGTATGATCAGGATGATCATGGATGACGAGCTTTAAGATGTTGCTCCAGATGACATGCAACAGGATGTTGTAGTGATGATGATCAGGATGATCATGTGTACATTAGGATGATATATGGCGAGTATCAGGTTGATACTCTGTGGTCGTGGAACAGGTTGTGCAGATAAGCATGTAATTTGTACCCTGGGAGATTTGCAGATAGTCTTTCTAGGTTTTTCCTATGGCATGTAATTTGTACCTTGGGATATCTGGCAAATGCTCTTTCGAGGTTTTGCTTGGGAGGACATATAATTTGTGCCCTGGGAGATCTGCAGATAGTCTTTCGAGGTTTTGCCTATGGCATGTAATTTGTGCCCTGGGATATCTGGCAGATGCTCTTTCGAGGTTTTGTCCTATGGCATGTAATTTTTTCCCTAGGAGATCCGATAGGTTGAGCCGTGTGCTTGTAATCAGTCCTGGGATGCTCTTTCGAGGTTTTTCCATGACAACATGTAATTTCTACCCTAGGAGATCCGATAGGTTGAGCCTTGTGCTCGTAATCAGTCTTGGGATGCTCTTTCGAGGTTTTGTGGTGACCACATGTAATTTGTGCCCTGGGAGATCCAATAGGTTGATCCTTATGCTCGTAATCAGTCCTGGGATTCTCTTTCGAGGTTTTGTGGTGGGGTCACATGTAATAAGTCCTGGAGATCTGGACGGGATGAAAAAGGCCTCAGATGCTCTTTAGGGTTCTTGCTAGTCAAGAGACTCTTTTAAGGTTTTGTGATCAACATAATAAGTCCTGAGATTTCCACAGTATGGCCAATGATGAAGAAGACCTGCAGGTGGTGGGCCTACATCCAGTATGAAAAAGGACTGGCTCTGTAGAAATTCCTATGACGAGTACATTCAGAGATTGATTGAGATAGAAACAGCAGGGACGATGATCCAGAGAAGATGACTTGTTCTAGAAGACCTGTGTTGATAAATACCTTCCTAGTTAAGAGGGAGTGTTGATGTATATGTAACTTCGAAATGTATTTCACATAAATGTATATTGTATTCCTATAGAGATGTTATTATTCCTCTATATGGAAGTGTCGTCATTTATATTGTAAGTGTCGTAACATATACTTGATGGGTTATTAGACCACCCTAGTGGGGGTCGGCCCAGTCAGCATTATGTTAAGTGGTTAAGTTGAGGCCGACCTAGTTGAGTAAAGGTCAAGTCAAGTTAGTGTATAAATAGAGAGTGTGTCCCTCTCATTTTACACATTCTATTCTCTCACTCACACTTGGGAGAGTGGCCCACTTATGGAGGAGGAGGCTCTACTGCTAGGAGAAGACTATCTCTTTTATTATGGTTGTATCATTGCTCTATCTATCGCTGAGGAAGTTATTGGGGTTTTTCACCTTTATGGTTTTCCCCAAGTAAACTCTGTGTCTCTTGTTTGCTTGCTCTGTTGTGTCCATTATTGATATGCTGTATATTTGATGTACATGTTGTTCTCTCAGTTAAGATCCTAGATCAGATTGAAGTAAATTCTAAAAATTTAACACAATGACCGGTAATCAAACGATCCCCCCCCATGTTCAACTTCAGCTCATTTATTCACTTGGTTAGGGTTTGTACCTTGGGTTGTTTGGATGAATACCTTGGGATTTTGATAGCATTACCTCTTTATGTTATCATCCAAGCTGCGCAAGACCGAGCCTCACTCATTTTGGCTCTCCATGAGACATAGATCAAGTTTGTTGTTATGGCTATGATCTCTGATTCTTACATAAATCCACGCTTGTATTTTAGTGGCCATGCTATATATACATCTCCTAGTTATGTATCAAAGATCATGTTGTATCATGCTACACATCTATATGATGTCAAGATTGTAATTGCTCATTGACCTTGATCATTATTTCAGGTACTTTTGTGACTTGGTTGTGTGGTTTCTTGCTCCTCCGCTGACTTGGAATTATAATGTATTACGGCCATCGTTTCCCTCCGAACTCACACATTAGGGGGCATATGTTATACGTCAAATATACACTTCTTCGTCCATGATCACATTAAACTGTTGATCACTCAAAAGGATAGCTTGGATTGAAGAGCTAGATTAACCTAGGTGATGTATGGACTAGACTTACCCCTCTGCAGTTGACAAAACCCTGTTTTTACCTTCATTTTGACATGTGTGCTACTCCACAAGCATCAAAGGGGCGCAAACCTATAGTATTCCCTACTCTACAGGCATAAGAGGGACGCACACCAGCCAATATGCCCTACTTTACCTCTTGCATAGTAGCGCACACCTTAAAAAAACTTGCAAACGTTGGTTGTAAAGCACTGAAGTTGCATATTGTGCACTACTCTACTGTGAAAAACTCGCACACATCTTAAGATGAAACCAAAAATATATTAATTTGATGAATTGGCATCAGTTGAAGTTGGTTTTGCAACTTCCCCAACTTCCCAATCAAACTACCTCTCGATCCAAACTACGTACCTTGTCCCATAAATACAAGGGGGATAGATGAGAGAGGGGAAGAAAAAACTATGCATTAAGGGTTGTTATGCTAGAGGAATTCCAAATTTATTGTGAAGAGTAGGATCCCAGAATCTGGTTGCAGAAGCACTCTGAATGATCAGGTATAATTGTATTGATTATTGCTTTTGAGAATAAAGGTTGAAATGCCCTTCTTGTCCCAATCAAATGTCTAATGGATTGCATGTTTGTTTGGATTAAATGCTTGATTGTATTTGATGTCTAAATTGTGTTTCAATTTCATCATTGTTATGTTAGTCAAGATATGTTGAGGAAGGTATCTTTGTATTGCAGGTTCACCAAACGGAAGATCAAGTGAAGGATTGAGCGAAAGATCGAGGAAAAGCTAGGATCGAACGTCGTTAATAAGGTATTCCTTCTAATATATTGATCTCTTTCCTTTTTTAGAAGCCTATGTGATATGATTAATGTATTCACCTGTCTCCCCAGAAGTTGGTAGTGTCCCTCTCCTTGCTATAGGGTAGAAATCCTGAACAACAGACTGACGACTTTGCTTGGGAACTGGTTGTTTTCTGCTTTCGGAGACATAGTTAGTTTTCCTTCCAGCACTTTTTGGTCTTCTTGATCCTCTGGGAGGCCCCGTAGGTCACTTTTACCTGTTTCTGCTTGCTTGACTCATCACAGTATGATATTGCAAGGCCTGTTTTTTATCTCCTCTGACATGTGTGCTAGTCTACCTATACACTGTAGCGCATACCTGATGATGAGAACTACTTTAACTACTGTAGAGTAGGACACATCTCCCAGTGGGCACTGGTTTATGCACTACACAATAGGGCATATTCTTGTAACTCTCTGTTTACTGTGGGGATTTGATTTCCACTTGTTTGGTTTGATTTCCAGTCTCTTGCCTTGCTTTCTTAACTGATCCTTGAGGTCTTTATGCCCTTTTTGAGTCTTGTTATCCTCTCCTAAGTCCCTTAGGTCATCTTTTGCTTGCTTGAGTACCTTTGAGGTGTCTTGCTTGTTTGTGACTCTTTTTGAAGACTGCTTACTGTTCCTTGTTGGATGTAGCTGCACTTTTGTACCATAGATGCTTGTTGCAGGTATACAAACCTTTGTTTTGTAACATTTTTTGTTTGTGGAAACACTGAGCACACTTTGGCGATGTCTTGGCCTTTGATTTAGGGTTTGACCCCAAGTTGGAGTCCTTAGGGTGTTTTCAAAATCTTTTTGAGTCTAGACACTTCTTGATTGCTTTGTCGCTTTTAGTCCAAGTAAGTTGAAGTTTTTCAGTTTTCTTCCATTCGAATCTTTGTGATTGTAAGGCCATCTTTGATTCAGTTTGCTACCTTTTGCTTGGATTAGTGATTTTATTAGGGTTCTTGGTGCTTTGGAGCAACCTTTGAGGTTTTCCTTTCCATTTTAAGTGTCTCTTGTCCCTGTTTTCTTTTCACTTTGTTCTCCAAGACCAAAGTTTTTTTTTTTTTTAAATTTGTAGGACAAGTCTTTGTCAAGTCATCGATTTGATTGTTGTGAACCTTAGAGTTTATTTTCCTTACTTACATTGATTTTTTAAGTCTTACTTGCTTCCATTTTCGAGTTCTTTTTCTTTTACATATATTAGAAAAAGAAAAAAATGAGTTTGGTAGTTTAAAGTAGTAAGACTTATGATCATTTCGAAGTAGCGTAGTTTACTTTGTTTCGAATTTGGAATGAAAAGAAAAAAGAGACTTGTTTTAGGTTTGCTTAGTTTTCATTTTGGAAAGAGCATAAACGGAAAAAGAAAAAAGAGTCTTTTGTTGCTTTGAAAGTTATTTGTTTTGCACTTTATTTTATCAAACCATTCCATACAATACAATACCCCGTTGAGTAAAAAGTAGCCTTAAAAAGAAATTTAATAAAATCAATTAGAAACATTTTCTTTTTAGGTATACACGACATCAACTAGCTTAGGCTAGAGTTTCGAGCTTAAATCACCTTAAGCTACTCGGAACTGGCTCCATTATGCATCAATCGTAGTACAACTTTCATTTAGGTAAATCCATATATATCAAATAGTCTTCGGATTCTCTACTCAAACCAAAGTTAAGCACGAAGCCGTGGAAGACTGGAATTGTTGTGTTAAATTTTCAGAATTTACTTCAATCTGATCTAGGATCTTAATTGAGAGAACAACATGTACAGCATATCTCCAGCATATCAATCATGGACACAATAATGCAAGCACACAAGAGACATAGATTTTACTTGGGGAAAACGATAAAGGTGAAAAACCCCAATAACTTCCTCAGAGATAGATAGAGAAATGATACAACCAGAATACAAGAGATATTCTTCTCCTAGCAGCAGATCCTCCTCGTCCACAAGTGCGCCACTCTCCCAAGTGTGAGTGAGAGAATAGAATGTGTAAAATGAGAGAGACACACTCTCTATTTATACACTAACTTGACTTGACCTTTACTCAACTAGGTCGGCCTCAACTTAACCACTTAACATAATGCTGACTGGGTCGACCCCCACTAGGGTGGTCTAATAACCCTTTGACCCACATGACTTATACAAGGCCGACCCCAACAAGGTGGTCTAATAACCCATCAAGTATAAGTTACGACAATTACAATATAAATGACGACACTTCCATATAGAGGAATACTAAAATCTCTATAGGAATACAATATACATATATGTGAAATACATTCTGAAGTTACATATACATCAACACTCCCTCTTAACTAGGAAGGTATTTCTCAACACAGGTCTTCTAGCACAAGTCATCGTCTCTGGATCATCGTCACTACTGCTGCTATCTCAATCAATCTCTGAATCTACTTGTCATAAGAAGTTCTACAGAGCCAGTCCTTTTTCATACTGGATGTAGGCCCACCACCTACAGGTCTTCGTCATCACTGGCCATACTGTGGAAATCTCAGAACTTATTACGTGCGTCACAAAACCTTAAAAGAGTCTCTTGACTAGCAAGAACCCTAAAGAGAATCTGAGGCCTTTTTCATCATGTCCAGATCTCCAGGACTTATTACATGTGACCCCACCACAAAACCTCGAAAGAGAATCCCAGGAATGATTACGAGCATAAGGATCAAACTATCGGATCTCCCAGGTCACCACAAAACCTTGAGAGAGCATCCCAAGACTGATTACAAGCACAAGGCTCAACCTATCGGATCTCCCAGGGCACAAATTACATGTGGTCATGGAAAAACCTTGAAAGAGCATCCCAGGACTGATTACGAGCACACGGCTCAACCAATCGGATCTCCTGGGGCATAAATTACATGCCATAGGACAAAACCTCAAAAGAGCATGTCCTAGATATCCTAGGGCACAAATTACATGCCATAGGAAAAACATCGAAAGACTATCTGCAGATCTCCCAGGGCACAAATTATATGTCCTCCCAAGCAAAACCTCGAAAGAGCATTTTCCAGATATCCCAGGGTAAAAATTACATGCCATGGGCAAAACCTCGACTATCTGCAAATATCCCAGGGCACAAATTACATGCTTATCTGCACAACCTGTTCCACGGCCACAGAGTATCAACCTGATACTCACCATACATGATCCTGATGTACACATGATCGTCCTGATCATCATCACTGCAACATCCTGAAGCTCATCATCCATGATCATCCTGATCATATAATGCATCTACCTGATGCATACCAAGTATCTACCTGATACACATCATCATACATGATCCACTTGATCATACAATGTATCCACTTGATACAAATACAAAACATGATCCACCTAATCATACCTGATACATATCAACATACATGATCTACATGATCATACACAGTATCCACCTGATACATATACATATACATGGTCCAAGCATCCAACATGATGCATATACAAAACATATACAAATGATCCTATTGATCATATCCAGCATCCAACATGATGCGTTCATACATGTACATATAAATGATCCAACTGATCATATCCAACATCCAACATGATGCGTATATACATATAAATGATCCAACGGATCATATCCAGCATCCTCCTGATGCATATACAGAGCAGTAACTGGAGCATCGTCCTGATGCTCATCATCCAATGCTTACATCCACAGCCATGTGAAGGATCCTCCTTCCAACATACTTGGAATGCCTTCTGCAAATGTGTCCATCAATTCTTCCTCGAAGTGTCATCAATCTGAAGAACACCAAGCCTCTCCCTGAAGTACTCGAACTTCACCTTGGCTAGTGGCTTTTTCAACACAACTGCAATCTGCTCATCCATCGCAATGTACAGGAGCTTCGCAACTCCTCTCTGCACCATATCCCCGATATAGTGATATTTGATCTCTATGTGTTTCGACCTGTCATGAAACACTGGGTTCTCTGACAGCTTCACACAACTCTAGTAGCATCCAACGGGAGATCAAATAACTCAGATAGTAGCTTCCGAAACCATACTGCCTCACAACTAGCTGAACAGGCTGCAACATACTCTGCCTCAGCTGTACTCAGTGCTACGTAGGACTGCTTCCTGCTGAACCAAGAGATCACACCTGATCCCATACTGAAGCAACACCCAGATGTGCTCTTCCTATCTACAACACTGCCTGCCCAATGTAAATCAACATAAGCTTGCAGGTTAAACTTTTGATTCACATCATACTTGAGCCCATAATGAATTGTACCCTTCAAGTACCTCAGAATGTGCTTTACAGCAACTAGGTGAACACTCCTCGGATCCGTTAGGAACTGGCTCAATGTGTTCACCGCAAAGCAAAGATTTGGTCTCGTGTTCGTTAGGTACATCAAGGATCCAATCATCTGACGATACATAGAGACATCAACCAGTTCAGATGAAGCAACACAAAGAAGCTTCGTATTCGATGCCATAGGTGTGGCCATGGCCTTGCAATCCATCATCCCGAACCTCTTCAAGATCTCTACTGCATACTTCCCTTGTCCAAGGAAGATTCCATCTACACTCTGCCACACCTCCATGCCAAAAAACCAATAGTGCATCATCCCCAAGTTCTTCATCTCGAACTCGGCAGCAAGATTCCGCTGTGTGTCGGCAATCAATCTGTCATCTCCTGTTACAAACAGATCATCCACATACAGGAGTAGAATCACAGGATTCCCTTCCTCAACCTTGTAGTAAAGGTTGGAATCCGCTTCACTCTTGGTAAAGCCGAAACTGGATAGAAAGCTGTCTATCCTACCAAGTTCTGCACACATATATGACTACACCATTCAAGAAGGCTGTCTTGAAATCCACCTGGTGTATTTTATATTTCATCACTTTTATATTTCTCTATGTTGCCATCTGCAGCATGCTTGATCTGATAGTTCCATTTGGAAGTCACAACAGACTTCCCTTCATCTCTTGGGACAGCATCCCAAACATCGTTCTTCATGATCGACGGATCATGGCATTCTTCCCGTATCCTGGGAACTTCAATATTTTCAATAGATAATTTTGTTGCTTGAACAAATGTTGTAGTCCTTCTTTTGTAGGTGAAGGTATACAGTCTTTTCTTCAAAACAAGTTAAATTGCATGATTAGAAATATCTCATAATTTTCAGAGAAATTCTTACACATAAATAAATATGTCATACAGTCATGCAATTATCTTAGCCAATGCTTCAATGCAACATTTATCCATGTGTTCCATAACTTTATAGATGCCTTCTAGTCTCTACTAGAACATTGTTAAGAGTTTGCACTACTCCCAACATGTCAGCAAAGAGGTTTCATTCTAGATAAGTAGCAATGGAATGTTGTACAGTGTCATAGGCCACTTATCCATCACATGCATATTAGTAGTATACTGTTCATTAATGCAATCATTCTAATATGCACAATACATATCGTAATTCTAGGAACATGAGCATATACACCATTGAACAATTTTATTTAAACAAACAAATATGCAAGAAATGATAATTAAAAATATTTATCTTTGTTTGGTTGCTGGGTGGACTCCCTTTGAGTCTTTGCGTCCTTGCAGGAGCTTCTAAAGTAGCTTCTTCTACACCTTTCTATTGTGGAATGTAGAAAGATGGTCAACTCCCTCTGAATATCTACATCCTTGCAGAAACTACTGAAGTGTGCTCCTATGCTTTCTTGCAGGAACAACCGCAGTGTGCTCCCTCTTGATCTTTGCTTCCTGGATTACTTGTCCTTGAACTTACATCCATCCTTAATCATTATGCATGCTTATTAGTATCATCATTGTTTTATCCTTGAGGTCTCATACATAATCACACATTTATTAGTATAATCTTAATATTATCAAAACACAATAATCTTAAACATGTATAGTCATGATCATTCACAGATAATAAACATTAGTATTCAAGGTTTCAGGGAAGTCTTCTTTTACTCATGCATATTCTTATTTGACCATAGGACTCTTTTGATTAGTTAAATCATCAATGCATAAACCCGTGATTACTCAAACCTATACCTTCATGATTCTTCTGGTTAGTCATATCATCAATTATGGTAAGAAACATAATATGCATACAACCATGACTATTCAAACCTATGACTTCATGAATAATCATTATCATTAACACAACAGTATAAGATCCTAACACAAGATAGGATTCTAGCTTGATATATGAAAAACATACCTGGATTAGCATGCTAGCTAGTTATGTCTAACATACCCGCATAATGTCTTTTGGTTCTCTTCAATGACTTGTGCTAGTAACTTGCATGTCTCATAGGTTAACCATTGTAGGACCAAGTTATACATACCTCGAAAGTAGATCTTCTATGTGATCCATGACAATGGATGAATCTTTGTCTTCATGTCACCATGATCATATGTTCTTGAAATAGAACATGATTTGTCTTTCTTGGTGTACCTTTTATGTTTGCAAACAACATAAACCTCATACAACATCACAATACATTAGTACAATCATAAGTGTCAAAACCTTAATCAATGAATATCTTTTATTAAGGTGATACGACAAGTCTAGTAATTAATCAAGATTGTACTGTAATGATATGAAGACAAACATATGATAAAATTAACCATGAAACATACCTGTAAGCCATACCTGTCAAGATTGCTTGTAATCTTCTTATGGAAGGCCTTAGCCTCATCTCCCTCTGAGACAGGAACTTCTTCACTTATGCAGGTGACCAATCCATCTTCTTCTAGGATTAACCCAATCCACTTGATTTGCAAGAACTGGACCTAGAGCTGGATTAGGGTTTGTCAAAGAAACCTCAAAAATTAAAACATTGAATTTCAAACTTCTGAAAGGATAGAAATATGCGCCTTGATGAGCTGATCAAGTTGGTATACTCAAAATTTGAAAACTGCAAAGTTTCACCCCTCAAAATTGCCTTTCAGATTTCTGGATTCACTAGGGAGGACCCTAAATTAGGGTTTGAGTTTCTCGGAGCTTCACCCAACCAAAAGATTTGATTCAAAGCTCTAAGATTCAATTTTTCTGAGCAGCTTCCAACCGTGGTCACATATTTCCAAAATTTCAAGTTTTGCAGAAGCCCTAATTTTCCATCTTTCCGATCAAAGTCCCGAACTGGGGTTTGATCAAGCCCGACCTTATTCCCAACCAAAAAATATGATCTTGGTCTCTAAATTTCTATTTTGATGAGTAGCATCTATCTATGGTTTCCGATTAAAAAAATTCCAACTTTCTCCAAAGCCCTAAATCCCAGAAGCCATGAATGAAGGTGCTAAAAAATAGTTATGTTTTGAAAGAAATATGTACCTGATTGTTTCTAGTGTAGCTCCGAAGGTTTCCATCCACAAGGTCTGAAAATTTGTTTTGAGATATCCCCACCTGTTATCTTTGTATCCCGATAGGTCTGACCTCAATTGGATTCTCTACGAGAGAGTTATGCCAAGTGTCGCAACATGACCTGTTTATGGGATAATACAGGAGAGAGAACTTGTACAGCGTGCCATGTGTCCCTGGTTCAACTTTGTCCTCTGAAAATGTTTCTTGAGATAGTAACGTCTGTGTACTACTTGTCACTTTTTACAAAATTGCATTGGGAGCTTCCTAGCCCACGTTATGACCTTTTTTCCAAGGTCACCTATTTTTGACTCAGATATGGAAGAGGCAGAAACCATATATTGTACAGATCATAAATCACAAAGTACAATGCATTTGAGGTTTTCTTTTGGACATAAGGTACATGGGGATCTAAACTTCGACCTGTAAAAGTTTCAGACCCGACCAGTTTGCCAAAACAGATTTATAGCGAAAGTGCTACGATGACTGGTTTTTGCTATATCAAGCCCTAGCATGGTAAGTGCAACAAGTGTCATACATGCCATATCATGCCTTCTTTCAGGCTAGCTCTGATACCAAGTTAAATTTTTAGAATTTACTTCAATATGATCTAGGATATTAACTGAGAGAACAACATGTACAACATATCTACAGCATATCAATCATGGACACAATAATGCAAGCACACAAGAGACACAGATTTTACTTGGGGAAAACCATAAAGGTGAAAAACCCCAATAACTTCCTTAGAGATAGATAGAGCAATGATACAACCAGAATACAAGAGGTAGTCTTCTCCTAGCAGTAGAGCCTCCTCCTCCACAAGTGTTCCACTCTCCCAAGTGTGAGTGAGAGAATAGAATGTGTAAAATGAGAGAGACACACTCTCTATTTATACACTAACTTGACTTGACCTTTACTCAACTAGGTCGGCCTCAACTTAACCACTTAACATAATGCCGATTGGGCCGACCCCCACTAGGGTGGTCTAATAACCCTTTGACCCACATTTCCAACCCCCAATAGGGTGGTATAATAACCCTTTGACCCACATGACTTATACAGGGCCGACCCCAACAAGGTGGTCTAATAACCCATCAAGTATAAGTTACGACACTTACAATATAAATGACGACACTTCCGTATAGAGGAATAATAACATCTCTATAGGAATAAAATATACATATATGTGAAATACATTCCGAAGTTACATATACATCAACATGTTGAGGATATCCCCTCACTTTCCTTTTGACCATAAACCAGAGTCGATTCGCGTACAGGGGTCCTTTCGGACTTCGGTCTTTGCTACTCTGCCCATGCGTTTTGACTAGAATGACAACTGTCCCCCCAGGTTATTTCATATTTATGGTAGCCTTAGTATCAGACCTTTAGGATTATACACAGGTAGAGTGGGCAGTTATTCCAATTTCACCTCGGACAGGCGTGGAAGGTAACCCTCTGGCAGTAATCCTGGGAAAGCGGTTTGGTGATTCAAACGCTTGCACCTAGTGGACCTCCGATGGATGACACGAAACTGAACATCAATGCTCTGTTAGTTTTTTCTGGGTCTTAATCATCCCAGACTTACTTCCGAGAGTATTTGCTATCCGTTTGAATCGTTTGATTACTTAGGATTTTTTAGTGGTATGTTGTTTGCTCCTTAGTCTTAGTTTCCACTAGGTTTTTTTTACTTAGTTTATTTTTATACAATTGTGGAAGACCAACAGCTTCGTAGGTCTCGGAGGTTGCAAAACCTTCCCCCACTCATTGTGGAGCCACTACCGCCACCGCAACAACGGCGAATAGACTCCAGTGGTATTTTTGAACTTACTGGTGATATAGAGGTTCCTGGTGAACCAAAACCCAGAACCCCGGATCAACAAGTTCTTAATACTGTCAAGGTTGAGTATATTACTTCTAGTGAGTTCAACACTCCTTTAAACCCTCCTCTTACCGGACTTAACGATCTGCTTTTGGTCCCTGTAGGTTTTCAGCAACCTGAGTATAATGCATATCTTTTCACGCCTAGTTATATTATGACTAATCTAGGAGACGAGTAGGGAGTTCCAAAGACTCCCACAATGGGTATGAATACGAGGATTGTTAATCCTCCTTCTGCAAACACTGCTACATCAAATTTGTTGCAAACAATGTCTACGTCAACTCCATCCTTCAGTTTTAACGTGGGTACTTTAGGCATGCCAAGCTCAACAACTATGACATATGCCTGAGTTGCTACCCCTACTTTTGGACCCAACAATGCAATATGTGCCACTCCACCTCCTACGACTCAACAGCCATACCATATACCTAGCACTTGGATTTCCACACCCAATATTGGGCCAAATTCCTATGTAACTATGCATGTCATGAGTACCATGACTGCACCATCTAGCTCGACTACCCCTAGTTATAACACCTTTGGAGGTTACAATATGAATCAAGGTTATATACCTGGAGGAAACATCCCCTTTTCTTTGTTTTCTGGAGGAGGGGGTAATATCCTTAACCAACAATATGGCAGGGCTAACACCCAGCCACAGTGGATGAACGTACAGGGTACCAACCCACTTTCATTTGGGTGGGGGAATTTCAACAACACTTTCACATAGCAGCAGATGGTAGGATACAACCCCTATCAACAGATGGCTGGGGGAAACCCCTACTAGCAAATGGCTGGGGGCAACCCTAACCAACAGTTTATGGGTTGAACTATGGGAGGTTCTACCTTCATGATTCCATCTTATCAAATGCCATCTTATAGACCTCATTTACCATTTCTAGAAACTTTGAATTTTCCAAATCTTTCCAAGTTAACAAATGATTCGGTGTGTCATAACATTACGTGGCCACCAGTTCCCACTAAGATACATTCTGAGATTCCAAAATTCGAAGGTAAAACTGGTGAGGATCCTGGTGATCATGTTACCACTTTTCATCTCTGGTGTTCTTCGAAATTGTTGAACGAAGATTTTGTCAGGTTGATACTTTTTCAAAGAACCTTGATGAGTGTTGCATGCAAATGGTACATTGAATTACCTGCAACCACCTTTTTTAACTTTTAGTATCTCGTGATGGTTTTCCTGAACGACTTCCAGCTTCCTGTTCGGTACGATCCCGGGACAGATCTTTTGTCTACCTTTCGATAAAACAAAGCCACTCATTTATCTGATCATATTCAAGAGTGGCGAAGATGGAAGAGGCTCATTAAGGCCAATATCCCCCAAGAGTTCTTATTTGAGTGGTATATGAAATCACTCCTTCCTTGTATTTATAAGGAAGTAGCTACTTCTAGGGTGTCATTAGAAGAAGAATCCATTCTAAGGACCCAGCAACTAGACTTGGTTTATGCTTAGTCTCGGCTCCTTTACGAGATTATACCTGACACACCGCGATCAAACACTGATCTAAGTAGACCAAAACTTGGACCACATGCTGACGTCATTGTATGTTCAGTTGATTCTGTAGCTTTCGAAGCATTGAATAAACAAGTTCATGCGTTATCGGTCAAACAATCGACTGCAGAAGTGACTTCCTTCACAACCTCTCCTTCTACTACTGAATTTGTACAGCAGGTTCAAACTAATCAAAAGGTCCCTCGGTAGCCCAACAACAAAAATAAGGGCAAGAAAGGAGAGAGGAACCAACAAAAGCCCAAAAACAAAGAAAATGCCGAGGAGGGTAACAGAGAAAAGAAGAAGGTTAAGTTTCCTTGCAATATTTGCAAGCAGGACCACCTCACTCACGAATGCCCTATAATCGAAGAAGCCCAGAAGATGCTTCAAGAAAAGAAACCTGTCGTCCTTAAAGATCCATTTCCAAAAGGATAGGGCTCACCTTTTGGCACCTCCAATGCTGGGGGCATCACCCATGCTTCAATTGATCAAAATTTTATTAATATTGTTAACTCGAATGCTCTTTTACAAATGCGGGCAAGAAATTATACCCCAGATTCACAGAATAAGGATAAAGAGATTCCTCAATCTTCCACTCCTCTCCACATACCTATGGATTCACTGCCCAAGATCCCGAAAGGTGTCTTGAAACGGGCTTCGTACAATCCCAACGCACGGACTGTTTCCATATACAATGTAGTTGAAGATCTAGCCTAGACCCCTTGTGCCATGTCCACTTTAAAATTTTTGGAAAGTTGTCCATTCTAACGAAATGCACTTCTGGAAGTGATTGGAAGTATGGAATCATCCAACATGACTACGCGTTTTGATATGTCTGATATCAAGTACCGGTTTCCATACCACGTTGCTCTTCAAATATAGGTAGTTCATGGTCCTATGACCATTGGACGAGTTGTCATAGATGAGGGCACGTCTACGTGTGTAATGTCGATTTCTTGTTGGAAATCCTTCAATTCCCCCAAGTTATCCCTCTCTAACACACTACTTACTACATTCGATGACAGAACCTTCCATCCACACGGAGTCTTTCCATCATTTGACGTCGCACTTGCCGGCAAGACAGTTGCTGCACAGATTGAAGTTCTGGACGCTCCGCTTGATTACAATATGTTGTTAGGCAGGAGCTAGACATATGCCATGCAAGCTATTCCATCGACAATTTTACGAGTGGTAATGTTCCCTCACGAAGGCACGATCGTCACGGTCAATCAACTTTTGTTGTCTCGGTGAAACAACCAAACTTCATCGGAATCCACAATTCCTTTAGTTGATCAATCTGCCCAAACAAGCGAGAGTTTAGCAGCAGAACTTTATGGGTCATTAATGGGCACTTTTGACCTACCCGCTCCTGTTCTTTTCATTCGTTCTGATGAAGGTACATCTACTGAAACTTT